>CM038707.1:48800130-49119898 GCA_021613375.1 Megaleporinus macrocephalus | reverse complement strand
AGCTGTTCTCACCACTGTCTCCAAACCATACAACATAGCCGGTCTCACCACTGTCTCTAAACCATACAACATAGCCGGTCCCACCACTGTCTCTAAACCATACAACATAGCCGGTCCCACCACTGTCTCCAAACCATACAACATAGCCGGTCTCACCACTGTCTCTAAACCATTCAAATAGCTGGTCCCACCACTGTCTCCAAACCATACAACATAGCCGGTCTCACCACTGTCTCCAAACCATACAACATAGCCGGTCCCACCACTGTCTCCAAACCATACAACATAGCCGGTCTCACCACTGTCTCTAAACCATACAACATAGCCGGTCCCACCACTGTCTCCAAACCATACAACATAGCTGGTCTCACCACTGTCTCCAAACCATACAACATAGCTGGTCTCACCACTGTCTCTAAACCATACAACATAGCCGGTCCCACCACTGTCTCCAAACCATACAACATAGCCGGTCTCACCACTGTCTCCAAACCATACAACATAGCTGTTCTCACCACTGTCTTCTAACCATACAACATAGCCGGTCTCACCACTGTCTCCAAACCATACAACATAGCTGTTCTCACCACTGTCTCCTAACCATACAACATAGCTGGTCTCACCACTGTCTCCTAACCATACAACATAGCCGGTCTCACCACTGTCTCTAAACCATACAGCATAGCCGGTCTCACCACTGTCTCCAAACCATACAGCATAGCCGGTCTCAACACTGTCTCCAAACCATACAACATAGCTGTTCTCACCACGGTCTCCAAACCATATGACATAGCTCGTCCCACCACTGTCTCCTAACCATACAACATAGCTGTTCTCACCACTGTCTCCTAACCATACAACGTAGCCGGTCTCACCACTGTCTCCAAACCATACAACATAGCTGTTCTCACCACTGTCTCCTAACCATACAACATAGCCGGTCTCACCACTGTCTCCAAACCATACAACATAGCTCGTCTCACCACTGTCTCCTAACCATACAACATAGCCGGTCCCACCACTGTCTCCTAACCATACAACATAGCCGGTCTCACCACTGTCTCCAAACCATACAACATAGCTGTTCTCACCACTGTCTCCTAACTATACAACATAGCCGGTCTCACCACTGTCTCTAAACCATACAGCATAGCCGGTCTCACCACTGTCTCCAAACCATACAACATAGCCGGTCTTAACACTGTCTCCAAACCATACAACAAAGCCGGTCTCACCACTGTCTCCAAACCATACAACATAGCTGGTCTCACCACGGTCTCCAAACCATACACCATAGCTGGTCTCACCACTGTCTCTAAACCATACAACATAGCTGGTCTCACCACTGTCTCCTAACCATACAACATAGGTGGTCTCCCACTGTCTCTAAACCATACAACATAGCCGGTCCCACCACTGTCTCCAAACCATACAACATAGCTGGTCTCACCACTGTCTCCAAACCATACAACATAGCCGGTCCCACCACTGTCTCCAAACCATACAACATAGCAGGTCTCACCACTGTCTCTAAACCATACAACATAGCCGGTCCCACCACTGCCTCCAAACCATACAACATAGCCGGTCTCACCACTGTCTCCAAACCATACAACATAGCCGGTCCCACCACTGTCTCCAAACCATACAACAAAGCCGGTCTCACCACTGTCTCTAAACCATACAACATAGCCGGTCTCACCACTGTCTCCAAACCATACAACATAGCTGGTCTCACCACTGTCTCTAAACCATACAACATAGCCGGTCTCACCACTGTCTCCAAACTATACAAACTATACAACATAGCCGGTCTCACCACTGTCTCTAAACCATACAACATAGCCGGTCCCACCACTGTCTCCAAACCATACAACATAGCTGTTCTCACCACTGTCTCCAAACCATACAACATAGCCGGTCTCACCACTGTCTCTAAACCATACAACATAGCCGGTCCCACCACTGTCTCTAAACCATACAACATAGCCGGTCCCACCACTGTCTCCAAACCATACAACATAGCCGGTCTCACCACTGTCTCTAAACCATTCAAAATAGCTGGTCCCACCACTGTCTCCAAACCATACAACATAGCCGGTCTCACCACTGTCTCCAAACCATACAACATAGCCGGTCCCACCACTGTCTCCAAACCATACAACATAGCCGGTCTCACCACTGTCTCTAAACCATACAACATAGCCGGTCCCACCACTGTCTCCAAACCATACAACATAGCTGGTCTCACCACTGTCTCCAAACCATACAACATAGCTGGTCTCACCACTGTCTCTAAACCATACAACATAGCCGGTCCCACCACTGTCTCCAAACCATACAACATAGCCGGTCTCACCACTGTCTCCAAACCATACAACATAGCTGTTCTCACCACTGTCTTCTAACCATACAACATAGCCGGTCTCACCACTGTCTCCAAACCATACAACATAGCTGTTCTCACCACTGTCTCCTAACCATACAACATAGCTGGTCTCACCACTGTCTCCTAACCATACAACATAGCCGGTCTCACCACTGTCTCTAAACCATACAGCATAGCCGGTCTCACCACTGTCTCCAAACCATACAGCATAGCCGGTCTCAACACTGTCTCCAAACCATACAACATAGCTGTTCTCACCACGGTCTCCAAACCATATGACATAGCTCGTCTCACCACTGTCTCCAAACCATACAACATAGCTGGTCTCACCCCGGTCTCCAAACCATACACCATAGCTGGTCTCACCACTGTCTCCAAACCATACCACATAGCCGGTCTCACCACTGTCTCTAAACCATACAACATAGCTGGTCTCACCACTGTTTCCAAACCATACAACATAGCTGTTCTCACCACGGTCTCCAAACCATACAACATAGCTCGTCTCACCACTGTCTCCAAACCGTACAACATAGCTGGTCTCACCACTGTCTCTAAACCATACAACATAGCCGGTCTCACCACTGTCTCCAAACTATACAAACTATACAACATAGCCGGTCTCACCACTGTCTCTAAACCATACAACATAGCCGGTCCCACCACTGTCTCCAAACCATACAACATAGCTGGTCTCACCACTCTCTCCAAACCATACAACATAGCCGGTCTCACCACTGTCTGTAAACCATCCAACATAGCTGTTCTCACCACTGTCTCCTAACCATACAACATAGCCGGTCTCACCACTGTCTCTAAACCATACAACATAGCCGGTCCCACCACTGTCTCCAAACCATACAACATAGTCGGTCTCACCACTGTCTCCAAACCATACAACATAGCCGGTCTCACCACTGTCTCCAAACCATACAACATAGCTGTTCTCACCACTGTCTCCTAACCATACAACATAGCCGGTCTCACCACTGTCTCCAATCCATACAACATAGCTGGTCTCACCACTGTCTCCAAACCATACAACATAGCCGGTCTCACCACTGTTTCCAAACCATACAACATAGCTTTTCTCACCACTGTCTCCTAACCATACAACATAGCCGGTCTCACCACTGTCTCCAAACCATACAACATAGCTGTTCTCACCACTGTCTCCTAACTATACAACATAGCCGGTCTCACCACTGTCTCTAAACCATACAACATAGCTGGTCTTACCACTGTCTCCAAACCATACAACATAGCCGGTCTCACCACTGTCTCCAAACCATACAACATAGCTGGTCTCACCACGGTCTCCAAACCATACACCATAGCCGGTCTCACCACTGTCTCTAAACCATACAACATAGCTGGTCTCACCACTGTCTCCTAACCATACAACATAGCTGGTCTCACCACTGTCTCTAAACCATACAACATAGCCGGTCCCACCACTGTCTCCAAACCATACAACATAGCTGGTCTCACCACTGTCTCTAAACCATACAACATAGCCGGTCCCACCACTGTCTCCAAACCATACAACATAGCAGGTCTCACCACTGTCTCTAAACCATACAACATAGCCGGTCCCACCACTGCCTCCAAACCATACAACATAGCCGGTCTCACCACTGTCTCCAAACCATACAACATAGCCGGTCCCACCACTGTCTCCAAACCATACAACATAGCCGGTCTCACCACTGTCTCTAAACCATACAGCATAGCCGGTCCCACCACTGTCTCCAAACCATACAGCATAGCCGGTCTCAACACTGTCTCCAAACCATACAACATAGCTGTTCTCACCACGGTCTCCAAACCATATGACATAGCTCGTCTCACCACTGTCTCCAAACCATACAACATAGCTGGTCTCACCCCGGTCTCCAAACCATACACCATAGCTGGTCTCACCACTGTCTCCAAACCATACCACATAGCCGGTCTCACCACTGTCTCTAAACCATACAACATAGCTGGTCTCACCACTGTTTCCAAACCATACAACATAGCTGTTCTCACCACGGTCTCCAAACCATACAACATAGCTCGTCTCACCACTGTCTCCAAACCATACAACATAGCTGGTCTCACCACTGTCTCTAAACCATACAACATAGCCGGTCTCACCACTGTCTCCAAACTATACAAACTATACAACATAGCCGGTCTCACCACTGTCTCTAAACCATACAACATAGCCGGTCCCACCACTGTCTCCAAACCATACAACATAGCTGGTCTCACCACTCTCTCCAAACCATACAACATAGCCGGTCTCACCACTGTCTGTAAACCATCCAACATAGCTGTTCTCACCACTGTCTCCTAACCATACAACATAGCCGGTCTCACCACTGTCTCTAAACCATACAACATAGCCGGTCCCACCACTGTCTCCAAACCATACAACATAGTCGGTCTCACCACTGTCTCCAAACCATACAACATAGCCGGTCTCACCACTGTCTCTAAACCATACAACATAGCCGGTCCCACCACTGTCTCCAAACCATACAACATAGCTGGTCTCACCACTGTCTCTAAACCATACAACATAGCCGGTCTCACCACTGTCTCCAAACTATACAAACTATACAACATAGCCGGTCTCACCACTGTCTCTAAACCATACAACATAGCCGTTCCCACCACTGTCTCCAAACCATACAACATAGCTGGTCTCACCACTGTCTCCAAACCATACAACATAGCTGGTCTCACCACTGTCTCTAAACCATACAACATAGCCGGTCCCACCACTGTCTCCAAACCATACAACATAGCCGGTCCCACCACTGTCTCCAAACCATACAACATAGCCGGTCTCACCACTGTCTCCAAACCATACAACATAGCTGTTCTCACCACTGTCTCCTAACCATACAACGTAGCCGGTCTCACCACTGTCTCCAAACCATACAACATAGCTGTTCTCACCACTGTCTCCTAACCATACAACATAGCCGGTCTCACCACTGTCTCCAAACCATACAACATAGCTCGTCTCACCACTGTCTCCTAACCATACAACATAGCCGGTCCCACCACTGTCTCCTAACCATACAACATAGCCGGTCTCACCACTGTCTCCAAACCATACAACATAGCCGGTCTCACCACTGTCTCCTAACCATACAACATAGCCGGTCCCACCACTGTCTCCTAACCATACAACATAGCCGGTCTCACCACTGTCTCCAAACTATACTACATTGTGTATCATTAGCTAATGATCCAATAAAAGCTTCTTATAAAGTTAATTTTTTTACATAAAACATTGCAGTGAATGGTTGTATGCTCATGATTTCCCAAACTACTGCACATTTCTAGTACAGCATAGCACAGAGCAGCTGTAATAATAATCTGATAATATATCAAACTACAGTCCACCTGCAGAACACCCAGCTCAATCCAAATATCAAGTAGGCAGCGTACCTCGTGTACCTCATGAGACCTCGGTTCATTGTCCCTGTCGTGTTAGCTGCTAAAGTTGTTCAGCTCTCTGTTTACGTGATCTGCCGCATCCCATAATGCAAAGCACACCTGGCTACAAGAGCTGTTTAGCTCAAACTTGAGGAGTACATCTAGTACTTGGGTCCGATCGAGGTCGGATCACATTTTCACCACAAACGAGTTTGTTTGTTGTTTTAGTCCGCACCCGATCGCGATTACTGTTTTCACACCTTTTTCCGATTTAACCAAACTTAATAGTGCTGGTGTGAAAATGCCCTAACAGACTGCGTACCTCTATGGAGGAGACTTCAACAGATTTTTGGCATCAGGAAAAGATTTTGAGCTGTTTTGGAACTTCAGTCAATGTCAATCAAGTTTCTTCACCTACTCAGTTATTTCCAGATGTGTATATATAAGGGTTACCTTCTTTGTTGACACCACCAAATCTTCACCACATGGTTTGGTAGTAATTATTTCAGTATTGACAATTTTACTGACTATCATGTCAAACACAGCTTTGAGTGTTTGTTCACACATGTGGTATTATTGTATTTTGATCATTAAAACACAAACAGTCCACACTAATAATGTTCCACTCTAATATTCAGACTTTGGGACACATTTCCTTTTAAACAGCGTGATCTAACTGCTCATTTACTGCTACAGCATGTTGTTTTACACTGGATTTTCCGGTTAATTTCTGGAGAGCACACCCTTCTGTCATACTGAATTAAGCTCAGCCACTTCCCTTTCCTTCATTCCAGTTTCAGTCGGTGAATATGAAGTCTCGTTGTTGTCTGTGTTTGTTGGCGGTGGCTGTAATTCTGGGGTTGCGGTTCCGCTGCAGTGTTACGGAGTCTATATGTGGAGCGTATGCACCTGGAGACATCACCATTGGGATTCTAAGTTCAATTCACGCTGATATAAAAGATCTTCAGCCCTGGATCCTTCCAGACACGTCTGCCTGTACAAAGTGAGTATAAGGGAGACTTATTGTCCTATTGGTTGCGTCTAATGGCTTTAAAAACCTAATATTATGACCTCCACATGCTAAAACCCACATTTTATTAGTATAACTATTGTTTCTGTCTTCATTTCAGCTTTGATCTAAGAACTTTTATACAACCTTTAACTGCAGTTCACACGATTGAAACGATCAATGACTCTGGATTTCTTCCTGGGATTAAACTTGGATATCTGATGTGTGATCCGTGTGCATATGCCAGCAAGGCTGTACAGTGTGTGATGGACATGCTCGCTGTTAATGGGTCACTTACAGTCCAGTCTGACTTCTCGAAATTCAACCCACCTGTGAAAGCTTTTCTAGGAGAGAGATACACGGAAACATCTATACCTGCTGCCAAACTGCTCAGCCTGTACAAGATTCCCCAGGTAATACAGTAACATGCTGTTATTTTATTTACTGGTTTATGTATTAATGTAGGACATTTTCTACATTTATTTTTAACACTGTAGAGTCTAAATAATTGTGCTGATTTACACACAATCAAGATCATTAAAATACTTACATGATAATTTTTTTAGGAATTTTCACAAAACCATTGGTGTACAAAGCTCTAAACATTTAGGGCTAGAAGGTTTAGGGTCAGTTGGTTGTTGATTTTTTATACAGTTTCTGAACTTAGATTTTACGCCAGCATTTGCTTCTTACAGTACAGCGTGTCCAGCTGTAATTTTCTATACATATCAAATCAAATATCTCATGCCCTCATGCCATATATTGAAATATGCAATCTCAGTTATTACAATCTTTGTGATTGAAACATATACGGTAGGAGTATGATGTACAGATAGTTGATATTGTGATGTTTTAACTGATATATAACTGATATTAATTGTGAATTGTATATGAATTGAATTTAAAGTCTATGAAAAGTATGAATTGATGGTAAATGGTGGCAGGTCAGTATTTGTAAAATACAATGTCTGAGTAAGCCATGTGTTTATTGGACAGTCTTGATGTTTTCAGTATTTTAAATAGAATATGACCAACACAACACAATTCAAGAAGTACTTTTATGATCATAATCGGTCACGTCTCCTTATAGCTGACACAATATGCAATTCTTAAGCAGATGTTACCTGCAAAGTCGTGACCTCAAAACCACAATAACAATAATAATCTTTATTCATAGAGCACTTTAGGGCAGATAGTTTTCATCAGTAATAACATAGATTTACTTAGTCAAAGACAAAGTTCAAATTTACAGGTACTACAATTATATCATAGATACTATGATATGTTCTGTACTGTTACTGTCACACAGTTCAGGAGTAAATTGATGCCAGATTTAAGCTGTGGTCTCAATCCACACTGATATCAAGGTAAGTAAAAGCTTGTGGTTGGATTGAATCATAGTATGAAATATTAAGTATAGGGTTATTAGTCATATATGACAGCACCCTAATCTTAATACAACTTACCACATATGAATTAAGATGAATCATTTATGAAACAAAGGTGGTTCCAATCTGGAGATAAGAATCCTCACCCGAAGCTTTCTGGATTCTGGAGTGTTTTGCACAGTGATAATGCAGAAAGAACCAGTAGTGTCAGCTGGCCAAAGTGCCCCAGTAGATCCACAGAGCCCCAGTCTGTGGCCACCCTTGTTTATGGGGATGAACAAAATAATTTTTTTTTGACAAGAGATCAAATATATCTTATTTGGAGGATATCACCATCAAGCAACTTATTGGATTTCTATCATATTTTATATGAAAGATCTTTTAAGTGCTACCTTCGACACCACCGACAACACATTTTTGAAAATTACCCTAAAATGGTTCTGTTGCAAAGAAAAAAAAAAGACTTTCTCAAAACAGAAAATATTGTTTCTGAGAGAGAGTCAGTGGTGTGTGGTGTTCCCCAGGGCTCAATTCTTGGGCTTTTAAGAATGATTTTCTATGTACCTCTTGACCAAATCCTATATTTCTATGGTATGTCTTACCCCAGCTATGCAGATAATACTCAAATTTACTTGGTCCTCTCCCCAAACAAGCTTGGCTCCTTGGTACTCACTATTCTGTCCTTATTGCGTGCAGCTTAACACAACTTGAGACATAGCTAAACAGCTAGGGTTGAATAAAGAGCTGGACTAAAGGCGTTTCAGTGCCTTCAGTGTTTACCATATCCAGATCCCTTAAATCTTGAAACTGCAAACAAACGTTACATATCTTTAGTTTTAGAAGACATCATCATGCTTACAAATTACACAAGAGATATTTGTAAACCAAAATGTTTGCATCCACACATAATGTGATATAGAAAGCAAAGGTGTCAGAAGTATTCACATTCATTACTCAGGTAGAAGTATAGATAATAGGGTTTAAAAATACTTTGTACAAGTTGAAGTATCAACTGGAGCTTTTTACTCCAGTAAAAGTGTAAAAGTACTGCTTTCAGAACTACTTAAAGTATAAAAGTAAAAATAATGTAAGGAAAAAATGCCATTAAGGACGAAAGCTTAGGCCACACCACAGGGGTCTGTGGCCGGAGGCATCCTAACCAGATGCCCGAACCACCTCAGCTGGTTCCTCTCGACGTGGAGAAGTAGAAGCAGGCTTGACTCTGAGCCTCCTCCGTATAATCAAGCTCCTCACTCTATCTCTAAGGGTGAGTCCCAACACCCCACCGGGAGAAAACTCATTTTGGCAGCTTATATCCGTGATCTCGTTCTTTCGGTCACTACCCAGCGCTGGTGACTGCAGGTTGGAATGTAGACTGACCAGTAAATCGAGAGCTTTGCCTTTTGGCTCAGTTCTCTCTTCACCAGGACAGACCGGTACAGAGCCCGCATCACTACAGACACTGCGCCAATCCGCCTGTCAACCTCCCGCTCCATCCTTCCTTCCTTCCCTCACTCGTGAACAAGACCCCGAGATACTTAACCTCCTCCACTTGAGGCGGGAGATCATTTCCAACTCAAGGTCAATTCTGCACATGCATTTGCATTAGTTAACTACATTTAACTACTATTTGACATTAGACCTTTTTAAATCTAAGCATGTTCTATGTTTAAGTGGCTTTCAGCTCGGTTTAAAACACAGTCAGCTCTACTGCAATGTTCTCCTGTAACAGCATTTTGTTAATCTAATATTTGATTAGATTTTTTACTTAATGTTTAATATTATTATACTTATATATCTATTCTCATAGATAGTTTTGCAATTATATTTGTATTATCTTTGTGTTTTTATAAAGAACTTGCTGCATGTAGTGAATTGCCACATTGAATGAAAAATACTATATTAATAAAATTGCCTTGTTCTCATTACAGGTAGCTTGCTCATCTTCTGCAGCAGCTCTAAGTGACAAGTTACGCTACACGTCCTTCTTTCGTGTCATTCCAAGTAACATATATCAGACGCAGGCTCTGGCAAAGCTCATTAGACACTTTAATTGGAACTGGATTGGGGTTCTGTTCCTTGATGATGATTACGGTAAAGATATCTATGAGAACTTGGTGCCACAGGCAGAGAAAGCAGGGATATGCTTTGCCTTCAGAGAAGTGGTGTCAAACTACCTTAATGTGGAACAGCGGATCAAGGAGGTGGCTGACATTATCCGAAAATCCACTGCCAAAGTTGTGGTGCTCTTCCTACGAATTCAGCAGGTCCAGATGCTCTTTAAAGAGATGATTAAGACAAATACTTCTCGAATCTGGATCGCCAGTAACACCTGGTCTATGGCACGCCTCTTAATGAAGATGAAGGACATTAACAAGGTGGGAGACATCCTTGGGACCACCTTCATCACAGGGAAGGTACCAGGATTTGAAGAGTACCTTCGAAATCTTAGGCCAAGTCCAGGGGGACGAAACGATTTCATCAGGGAGTACAAGCAGATGAGGTTTAACTGCAGTCAACAATCACAGCACACGTCCCCTCTGGCCTGCAGTGTGACGGACCCCCAGGAGGCGAACGATGACTACCTGCTCCAAGCTGTGGACGTGACAGAGGCCTACAATCAGAGAGTGGCAGTGTACGCTGTAGCTCATGCCATCAAGAAACTTCTTAACTGCAATGACACCGCCTGTTCTGGAGATCCAAATTTTATGCCATACAGGGTAAAACTTGTATGTGATCTGTTTGCATGTTACTGTACAGTCGTGGCCAAATGCTTAGAGACACAAAGTTTGCTGCCTCCGTTTGTTTAGAAGCTGTTGTCAGATGTTTATATGGTATAATGAAGTACAATTATAAACACTCCATACATGTGTTAACTTTTTATTGATAAACACATCCAGTTTAAGAAAAAGAAACTTCTGCAATTCACCTCGACATGCTAGACATCAGTTTTGGGGCAAAATCTTAATTGATGCCAACCCGTTCTTGCCTAATCAGTGCTTGGTTTTTGTTTGTTCACCTCTTTTTGAGAATTGACCACAGGTTCTCAATGGGATTGAGATCTAGGGGAGTTTCCTGGCCTTGGACCCAAAATTTGTTTTGTTTTTCGAGCCACGTGGTTATCATATTTGCTCCACCATGCTGGAAAAAGCATTGTTCATCTCCAGATTGCTCCTGGATCGTGGGGAGAAGTTGCTCTTGGAGGATGTTTTGATACTGTTCCTCATTCATGACAAAATTCTAAGCGATCCCACTCCCCTGGATGAAAAGCAACCCCACATATGAATAGTCTCAGGATGCTTCACTGTTGGCATGACACAGGACTCGTGGTAGCACTTACCTTTTCAATCATATTTCCAGATGTTCCAAACAGTCTGAAGGGGCTTCATCAGAGAGAATAACTGTACCCCAGTCCTCTGCAGTCCAATCCCTATACTTCCTGCAGAACGTCAGTCTGTCCTTGATGTTGTTCTTGGAGAGAAGTGGCTTCTTTGCTGTTCTTCTTAACACCAAGCCGTCCTACAAAAGCCTTCGTCTCACTGTGCGTTCAGATCCACTCACACCTGTCCTCTGCCGTTCCTGAGCAAGCTCTGCACTGGTGGTGACCCGATCTCGTAGCTGCATCCTCTTTAGGAGATGGTCCTGACGCTCGCTTAACTTTCTTGGGCTTCTTGAAGCTTCTTCACTGCAGTTGAACCACTCTCCTTGAAGTTCTTAATGATTGGATGAATGGTTGATTGGGGTATTTCCTACGAGCAGCAATGGCCTCACCTGTGAAACTCCCTTTGATCCAATGCAATGATGACTGCATGTGTTTCCTTGGAGGTTAAAGCACCACTAGCCTTTTAAAGCTTCTTCTAATCAGCAGGACAGAGTGATATCAGCTGTCTTGTCCTCATTAACCTTTCTTCTGAGTTAACGAGATCAACACTGAAATGATGTTTGCGGGTCGTTCTGTGGGGCTGAAATGCAGTCATTTTTGTGTTAAGGTGGCACTCTTCACAATCTGGAGTTAGTACAAATAAACACCATAAAAACTGAGACAGCAAACTTTTGTGCCATTTTCAAAACTTTTGGCCCTGACTGTAAATCGTGAGGCTTTAAACAGTAAAAAAAGGTTTTTATTTATTAAGGTTATTAACAGAGATTACTACTTTCCTTGGACAGTTTTTGTACTGTAGAATTATCACTTACTGAATCAATTCACTACACGATAATTTCTAGCTCTGGGTTACAAAAACTAACATGTAATATTTATCCTTATTTACAGAGCACTTTACATTCTGGTGGCAGTTTAACAGTGATATATGAAACTATGAGTATTTATATAAGATTATATAAGACAATGGGACAGATCTTATTTTATGAGCAATAAATTAGTATTTATTACTAGTAACTAGTACTTGTGTTATTATGATAATTATTTGCAGTCATTCTGTTCATTACGTCATAGAAATAATTAATGTCTACACTTTTTTCAGCTTGTGGAGGTTCTTCGTGAGGTGAACTTCAGTTTGGACAATCAAACATACTCCTTCGATGAATATGGTGATTTTATGAATGGTTATGATATCATGATGTGGAAACAGAAGGGTGATCTGAGACTATCTGAAGTAGTGGGAAAATTCCTCATCAAGAACGGTGATGTTGATATCTACCAACTCAAAATCCCATGGTCCAACACTACGGTGAGATAAAAGTACACACCGTCTGTTTCATTAGCATTTTTTAAAGCATTAATAACCAAAAACTCTTTAAATCCAGACGCCCAAGTCCAGGTGTTCAGAGTCATGTCCCCCAGGCACAGTGAAGAACATATCAAATAACTCCTGTTGCTATACATGTACTAACTGCAGTGAGGGATATTATACTAATGGCACAGGTGAGTAATTAACTTTTCTTATATGTAAGTGGGGACAGGGGCTACGGTCTGTGCAAGGTCATTATTAATTAAGTTTAAGCAAAAATTTGAGTTTATGTCTAAAAAAATATCTAAAAGTACTACAATCAAACAAAACCCAATGCAACTAATTTAACTAAACAACCCAACTTAACCCTAAACGTCCAGAAGAGACATATTAAAATGGTTGTTGGTTCAGGGGAAAATAGAATTGCCTAGCAACTCAAATAGAGTTTGTACCAGTAAAATAGAAGCATTTATATAAACGCTAATTTTTCAAAAAACAAGCTCAATAACACAAAAGAACAGAGCAGTGGTTTGGAGCTAAAATATCAGTGCAGTATGGAGGAGAAGGTTCCTTGGATCATTGATGATCTCCCTAGCCTGCTTGATACATGCAACTACAACTCCAGGTTCCATGGACACCTGTTCTCTGCTGAAGTTCTCTCCAATTCAAGAAAACAAGAGTAAAAGGAACAGCCGGCAGTGATCTGGAAAAGTACAATAAATTAATACTAGGACACCAGGGAGGGTCTCTCTTTGCAGGAAGTTATGTAAGGCTACTACTATTAGTAGCTAACGGCTCCTTCAGACATGCCACACATCACATATAAACAGTTACAAAGCTGCAGTACCCACACCGTTCCAGGGCTGACCATAACCAGCCTCCGTGATTTGCAGAAACTCACCAGTGATGTGTGAGTTGGAACTCGCTCAGTCTCCCATCTGCAGAGTCATCAGCTACGGTGTAAACATGGCCCAACACCAGACTCCGGCTTCCTCACTCTGCTTGCCAGTTGCACAGCCGCACCTAGCCATGCAGACTGCTTCTACACACATTAGTGAAAGAATGGGTCACTCTCAGGAGCTCAGTAAACTCCAGCGTGGATGACAATGACAGCAACGCAGCCAAAGTCATAGGACACGTAAAATGACAGAGCGGTCAACGGATACTGAGGCACATAGTGTGCAGATGTCGGCAACTCTGCAATCGCTTCAGACCTCCAAACTTCAGTTGGCCTTCAGATAAGCTCAAGAACAGATCGTAGAGAGCTTCATAGAATGGGTTTCCATGGACTAGCAGCTGCATCCAAGCCTTACATCGGCAAGCGCAAAGCAGAGCATTGACTGGCCTGCACAGAGTCGTAACTGTTAGAACAGCTATGGCATGAATTAGAGCGGAGACTGCGTGTCAATAATCATCCAACTTCACAAATGTTCTGGAAGAACGGTCTAACATTCCCATAAACACTCTCCTAAACCGTGTGGAGAGCCTTCCCAGAAGAGCCGACATAGTCGACTTGTGTGCAGATCCTGGACCATTGTGGTTCACTTCGTGTTGAACAGTTCTTGTGCTTTTAAAGGCAGAGCTCGGTACCGAGATTCATTTCCACTTCAGAAACAGCATTTACAATTAATTGTAGCTGCTCCATGGCTGTGTAATATAATGCAACTGATAGCAAGGGTGTCCACATACTTTTGGCTATGTAGCACATGTCTGCAATTTCAAATATAAAGGTGCCAAACAGGTTCCATGAACAACCGTCTTTGTGAACAAGACTCCAATTTTCTCTAAACATCCAAAAAAGTCAGGATTATTGTGTAGAAAGCAAAAAATTATTAGTTTATTATTTTGTCTACATTCCCTACCTGTTCTCTTTCTTTCTCTCCACAGACCAACATGAATGTCAAAAATGTCCAAACGGCACTACGTCACTTCCAGGGTGGAGGGAATGTCAGAAATGGAAGATCTGGTTTTTGGAGTGGTTTGCAGCTTATTCCATTGTAGTGATGATTGGAACAGTAATAGGTGGACTACTGCTGGTGTTCTCATTTACTGTTTTTATTCTACACAAACAAAACCCCATCATAGAAGACATCTTAGTTATCTCTTGTTTGATGAAGTTTGGCCTTATGGTGAGTTTTGGAAGTGTAATACTTTTCTTAGGCAGCCCAAACATCCATCTTTGCAGAGCACAACAGACCATGTATGGTCTCGGGTTCACTCTCTGTGTGTCCTGTGTTCTGGTTAAGGCTGTTCATGCATTCATAGCAATCATGTCCTCTAATCCAGTAAGGCAGCGCAAACTGAGAAAGTTAGATAAGCCTTTCATCATCATCAGTCTCATTACTTTTATTCAAGCTCTCATCTGTATCTTCTGGATGATATTTGATCGTGTTGATGTGGTGGAGAAACAATCAAAAACTCAACTGCTTACCCTGAACCGTCTGTGCACTCAGGGCTCTATGTACGGCTTTGGTGCGATGCATGTCTACATTGCTTTACTGGCTGTGGTGTGTTTCCTGTTGGCCTTCAAGGGGAGAGATACTGAGACGGAGCCGATAGTCTTCAGCATGCTCTTCCATCTGTTTGCCTGGCTTTGCTTCATTCCAGTTTATATTACTCAAGAAGAATTACGGCCTGTTGTTCAAATCTCTGCCATCCTGGTCTCCAACTATGGAGTCATCTTCTGCCACTTCGCCCCAAAATGTTATAAGATCCTCTCAGACAAGGGCGAGACTTTAAAGGCAGTGAAAACTCCAAAACCTGATTCAGATGGCCGCGATTCTGGAGTGATTTGTACGACGTCCAGGGAGACAGTATCAGTCTGCATCATGCCACAGAGCCGATTCAGTATTGCAGAGTCCGACACGTCCAACTGGGATATTAGCAACTTGGATCTGTCGGACGACGGATGATGTAAAACTGTTAAAACAAAAATCAGAAACTCTTATAGAGTAGTTTTGTGAGAATACCATACAGCCATAAGCTTTTTGTTTGCTAGTTTTTTGTGCATTTCTTTTTGTTGTTGTCTTATTAAACAATATTCTGGTTTCTATATATAAACTCCATAGATGTGATTGTTCCAAGACAGTATTATGCATGTCTACAATACAAAGTACTGTTTTGTAATTTCTGAGAAACAAATACATTATTGTGTCAATACCGTACTGTGAATTATTCTCAGACTTTCATATGTAGTTTTGTATTTTAACCATGTGTCAGTGGCAGTGCCTTGCTAAAAGAGCCACAGTTATTGAGCTTTGTCTATGAAAGAGTGTTTGTGTACGGTATATATATATATATATATACCTTACATTTGTAAACTTTAAACTTTTCCATAGCTGCCAGCTCTTCATTCATCATTAACCCATGTACAAAGACAAGCAACTGACATCACAGCTCTCGTCAGCCAGGAAACAAAGTTAAATTTATTCGCTTTGTTTTGAAACTGAAGCTCCAAATTCCCTGTGATGTTCTCGACCCGTCTCGTTACGGTTCGCCTGGAGAGGGGTGCATTTGCAAACTCTTCTTTTTTCTCAGGACAATTTAGCGCTGCAGAGTCCACCAAACTGTCTTTGACAAACTCCCCATCAGAGAACGGCGTACTGCTTCTTGCAATGGAGAGGGTTGTTACAAAGCTGGTCCTGACTGCATCAGGAAGAGTGGAGCTTTGTAAAAAAAAAAATCCTTGCAGTTTTGCTAGCAAATCTTGAGATGCCAGTGCCCGCTCTGCATCGGTCACGTTTTTGTATTTCTTTGAGTGTTTAGTCTCGTAATGGCGATTCAAACTGTAATCCTTAAACACAGCTATCTGCTCTCCACAAGCTAAGCACACAGCTTTTCAGTTAATAAATATTTAGAAGACCAAACTCTGAATCCTACGTCAATCTTTTTTTATTTAACTTTAGCTGACATATTTAAGGGCTAAGAGCTAACTTCTTGAAAGCTGTCCAGGATGCACACGGATGCAAATTTAAAACAAAACAAAACATTTGCCTTCAAAATAAAAACAGTCTAGTTGTATTTCGCCAGTCCTAGTTATCACAGTGTAATAGGAACCGTAGTTACACATTTACTTTTAACTTCAAATTTTCTCACGCAATCTCACACGGGGTGGTCAGGGATTGCTAGACGGCAGGATGTGGCCCGCGGGCCGTACAATGCCCAGGTCTGGTTTACAGTGTGTTGATAGTTCACGGACTATGACTGCACCTAAATACTCTAACCTATCTGTAATGTGACTGCAAAGCTCCACAATATTTATGAAAAAATTGATTACAACATACCTTCTTTGAGCTTTGAATGGACAGTAAGCAGAGCTGATGCACAATCTGTGTATTACCCTCAACTGATCCTGGACCAGAAGCAGGTTAGCCATGTACAGTAAGTGGCCATAATGATCTACCCACCTGGAAAGAAAGCCTTGTTTGTGGTACAAACCAGCCAGACTTCAAGTTAACTTGCAAGCCTATAATCCTGCTATGTATCAAAGCCTTATTCTCGTGTATAACAAAACCTGAACCTCAACAAAACACACAATTGGATAAATTATAAAATGTTTTTGAGTTCAGACTTTAGTACACTGAGCAGTTACACTTTCAGCCAACAGGTGGAGATATTTACTTTTATTCCTAACATCAAACGTCAAACGCTCTGCCTTTCAGTAACTGTGCCCCCTTCATACATTATTAATGCCAGTTACAGTTTGTCACTTTTAAGTCATACGGTGACTTTCTGAACTATCGTCCTTCATTGATCACAAGTTCGATAGACATGTACTTCAGGCGTTTGATTGGCTAATGCAGTACTTCATGCGTTTGATTGGCCAATGCATCTTCTAATTGACAATTCATTATTGTTATATAATTGGCTGATGCAAAAAATGATTGACATGGTCTCCGCTCATTGGTTCTCAGGGCTGCAGTTACACATACTTGGTCAGTTCAGGGAATCAAACCAGTGACCATAAGATCACAAGGCTGACTCGCTAACCTGCAGCCTATGACTGCCCCATAAGGAAGCATACAGAAAGGAGGTAAATCAGACAGCAGTGTAGCTTTCGAAACCGAGGAGATGATGGATGATCTCAACACTCATTCAGGGAAGCAGAACGCAAAGAGCTTAAAAGAACCACGGTAAAACGAGTCAACCGCTTTAAATTCCTTGAACTTCACCTGTTCATTCAACACATGCCTTGTCAAAATGGCCCACCACTGCCTTAAAGGCTTTGAGGAAGGCTTAGAGTTAACCAGCTCCTCTGCTTTACTCTACAACTACTACAACTCTTGAGTTTCTAGTTTTAAAGACAATAAAGGGGATCTAATATACTTTTCGAGTCGTTCCCTTTTGTGCATGTAAATGTTTTGTATAAATGGCCAAAGTAACGGCTTTAAAGTTACAAGCTGCCTTAAGGAAAAAAAATAATCACTCCATCTCTAACCTTCCAACTTTCCAGGAGAGAACAAAAACCTACTTTACTTTCAATGTAAGTCAATAGAACCAGATTTTTTTTCATACACACATGGTTTTTTTTCTGTATATATATATATATATATATATATACAGACTTATAATAATATTGAGTTGAATGACATTGTTTAAAGTTAACTATGACTTCAACTCATCCTGAATGTTTATAAGCCATTTGAGTGTTACTATGACATTAAATATAAACAGGTAAAATAAAAAATATATTTTTTTACATTACAGTAATCTTATAATACCGTTACTGTAAATGGTGCCTGTCCCTTTAAGAGGCTCGTGCATGATTTGAAAGTAAACAAGTGACGGTTGTAGCGCGAGCTAACCTGAGGAGAGGAGCTGAGGGAGAACCGAGCGGGTTTAAAAACACTAAATACTGAACAAGTTGAACTGAAGTCTCAGTATAAAGAGCTGTTCTCTGTTTGGGGTGATTTAAAGATGTGAACGGCAACTGAATAAGAGTTTAAAAGCTGAAAAAACGATGGTTTGGTGGGTTATTCTGACTTAGTCTGTGGTGAGCTAGCGTAGCTAAGTTAGCTACAGCAACACCCACTGATATCTGCTGATTCGTTTCTGCGTCTCCGTCAGTCTAGTTAAAGGGGCATTTAAACTTTATTCTGGTAAAAAATCTCCTCTGAAAACAATATTTAACATTTTTATTCGATGCTAATTTGTTTTACTCATTGTTATTGTTATTATTACTTATAATGATAGCAGTAACAACAATAAATCACCACTGGTTGTTGTTAAAAAAAATAAAAATATGTGTTGCCAATTAATAAAAGTAAACAATTTATTTGGATATATGATTTTTAATATATTTAATGCGGATTTAATAATACATTATCTCTTTTGTTAAAAACTTGAGTCCGATTGCTTATGAGATCAAATAATGTATTTACAGTTTAAAGAAAATAAAAAAGTATGTAATGTTTTATTTTACTAACAAAAAAAATAGCATACAGTTCTAGACGATGTTTAAGGCCTCTGAGTAAACAAAAATGTAATTAATAAAAAAATACAATTCTTTTAAGGTAAAATGAGTCGATGCCAATATTTGACACGCAATACACACTCGCACGTCTCCACAGAAGAGAGGAGGTTTCCGGTGTGAGAGACCCTCGAATGTAGCCGTTCTAAAATTACATATGTCTTTTAAAAAAATATGTCTTGTTTTTTAAGTAATTGCTGTTTAACGGACACGGCACATCTTTTTGGTATTTACCTGCTGGAGGTGGAGGGGGTGTGAAATAATGTTACACCCTGTAAATCATCCTGACACACTAATCATAACTTTTCAGCTGTTGACAGCACTCCATTCTGACTAAGTACGAGCTGCACTGTGGCCATGTTAAGTTACTCTGTTCGTATTTTATCATGCTAGTGAACGCTGAGCTTACTGGAGGTCAGCTCACATTCTGCCTCAGTGACATGTTTTTGGAGATGTGAGCGGAGATTTGATGTCTGAGAGAGAGTCTGGGGGGTTCCAGATTTCTACAGCTGGGTCCTTCGTCTCTTCTGTAAGTTAAAGATTAAAAGATTCAAGATTCAAGAGTTTTATTGTCATGTCTACAGCAGAACAGACAGTTACACTGTACAATGAAATTCTTACTTTGCTGTTCCTCCATTCACCAATAGATAACAAAAAAGAAATAATAAAAAAATATAAAAAATATACAAAGTATAATAATATAAATTGAAGTAAAAAAAGGATTTTTCATAGGGTTAAAAAAAATTAAAAATAAAAGTTATGTGTGCTTTTATGTGCAAGTATGAAAAGTAGCAGCCATAAAGTGCAAGTTGCAAGTTGTTTTGTGTGAGTAGCAAATGTAAACAGTATTATGTATTCTGAGATATAAAGATGGATCCACCTCTGTCTGTTTTGTCTTATTATTGCATTAAATATTATTTACTATTATGTAATGTGTTTTTGAGTAAATCAAAATCAGATAAATGGAAAAATGGATGGATTAATATTAAAGGATTAACACTGAACAAGAAAAAAATGTATATCCAAGTTAAGTTTATATTACCTATCCAAATATCCCTTTAGATAATTCTAACATATTGTAGCAAAATCAAATTTCTAAAAAGACATTTCAGATGTTAAACAACCTTTAGCGAAAAGTAATTTTGCTGTAAATGAGCCTATACCTCATTCACAAACAAAATTAATATGATTTTTTGTTTTTTCATACTTAAAAGTAATTTATGATTCAACATTCCATCAGAATAGTCATAATCAAACATTACCAAATGTTTTTGTAGCCCTAGTTTAAACAGTTTTAGAATTTCTGTGTTTGCGTAAACGCCTCTGATGAGCAGAATAAATCCAAATGAAAGTCGTTTGAACAAAACAGTTCTGTTATTTATATATAGGCTCTGAAGCCCCTGTCTGATCCTTTTATGATTCTCTTTTAGTTATTATCTATAGCTTTGTGATGAAGCTGTTATGGACTAGCAGAGAGAAACGCTAGAGGGAAGTAACATGCGGAGTGTGATGATGGATGGAAAGGAAGGACAGGAAGAGCAGTAGTTGCATTTACAAACAATACTAGTTTTACTTTTTTAATATTTCTCCAGAAAAATGCACAGTTCACAAACAAGTAAATACTACAGACAATAAACAAACTAAACTATGGTGGCTAAAAATATATCACATACAAAACACAGCAAACACAGTTAAACAAACACAACAAAGTTTAAACACAGAATAACAAAAGATAAGCGTGGTGGACTATGCGCAGTGCCAACGGAAAGAACAAAACAAAACAACTACGCTGCCTAACCAAAAAACTAATCCTAACCCAAAGTACAGTGGGGGGCACCTGCCTACACCTAGAACAGAGCAACTTATCAGCCTCGTACAAAAACCACCAAACGCTCCCCCCTCCACACAGGTCCTCTCAGATAGGCCTATTTATATGTCAAGGCCCACCTCCAGCCGGAGGGCAGGGATGATGATTGGTGCAGGCGAAATTCAGCTGGCAGTGCAACAGAGCCTGTATAAAAATAAGAAAGAGAGGGAGAAAGGGAGAAAAGAAAGAACAAAAAAAAACAAACGTATACATGTGCCTTCCATGCCACTGTGGATTGTTCTGCGATCTATAATTAAAATTTAAAACTATTTGCCACTTATGTTCGCACACAGAGGAATTAGACCTCCATATTTAAGCAGTCTGTGCAGTGAAACATACCCATACACACACACCAGGGGACAGTGAGCACACATGCCCAGAGCGGTGGGTAGCCCTGGGGTCAAGTGCCTCGTTCAAAGGCACTTTAATCTCATGTCCTCTCAGTTCAGGGGGATTGAACTGGTGACCTTACAATCACAAGGCTGGTTCCCTGACCTACAGCCCACACCTGCCCTAAGGTCTAATCGGCAGCAGCTTTTTACAGTATTTATAATAATTACAATTAATATATAAATATATATGGAATGCTGGCAACTGCTTATTCTGTAGTGTATCTTTAGTGTTAAAATATATTTTTAAATATATTTTAAATATATTAAATATATTTAATACTACTACACAGGGGCTTTAATCTGTCCAAAAACTAATGTTAAACATTTCCTCTTTTAAGTTGTTTTTTTTTCTCATTTAAATTTTGCTAAATTCTAAACTTTCTGGGGTTTTCAAGTTTGAATGAAAGACTTAATGAAACCATTCTTAATGTTCCACATTGATTTTTACACTTCAGGGTACATATTTCTCCAGCTCAGAAGTACATAGTTTCAGACTGGTTGTTCCTGTTCTAATCACCTGAGTCTTGCCGTCTTCCTCGGAGAACACGCCCATTAACACATAATTCAGTTCCACCATAACTTTCCTTCCCGTCACTCTAGTTTCAGTCACTGAATTCTCAATATGAAGTCTCGTTGTTGTCTGTGTTTACTGGCGGTGGCTGTAATTCTGGGGTTGCAGTTGCGCTGCAGTGTTACGTCTATATGCGGAGCGTACTCACCTGGAGACATCACCATTGGGATTCTGAGTTCAGTTCACACTGACATAAAGGATCTTAAGCCTTGGATCCTTCCAAATACATCTGCCTGCGTGAAGTGAGTTTACTGGAGACTTTATTGTTTATTTGGTTGTATCTAAATATTTTGAAAACCTCTTTGATGTTGGTAACACTTTTTGTTAACTTTCTTTCTCTTCTTCATTCCAGCTTTGATCTGCTAACTTTTGTGCTGTCTTTAGCTTCAATTCAAACGATTGAAACGATCAATGACTCTGGATTTCTTCCTGGGATTAAACTTGGATATCTGATGTGTGATCCTTGTGCATATGCAGCCAAAGCTGTACAGTGTGTGGCGGACATGCTCGCTGTTAATGGGTCACTTACGGTTCTCTCAGACTTTTCACAATTTAACCCACCTGTGAAAGCCTTCCTAGGAGAGAGATACACAGAAACATCTATCCCGGCTGCCAAACTGATTAGCCTGTACAAGATTCCCCAGGTAATACAGTAACATGCTGTTATTTTATTTATTTGTTTATATTTTCTACATACACAACTGCTCAAAAGTTTGGGATCACAGTAAAATGTTTTTTCAATGGAGTGTCTTCCTTCCTTAACACAACAATGGACTGACGGGTCTCTAAAGAAAGTTGTTTCTTTCTGGTCATTGTGAGTCGATCAGCAAGCCATCAACTGCTGATCTTCAGATACTAAACTAACCTAGAATGTTGTTCTCCCTTTAATACTCACTTATTAGTAGAATGTTTTTCAGCTGTGCATCACAATTAAGCAAGAGTGTCCTAACAACCAATTAGTCCAATAACATCCCTAACTTGGATTGGCGGCCGTACTAGGAGATTTAGACAGAGGACTGAGAATTGCTGATAATAGGACTATATGCTAAATAAGCCTATATACAAAAATAGCCTTTCATAAAATCATCTGATACACTTACATTAATTGTGAAATGGACAATATTGTTTGTAATTTGCATGAAAATTGCATGAAATGAAATTCTAAAGTGATCCTAAACTTTTGAGCGGTATTGTGTATGTAAAATAGTTTGGTGTTGGTGCTGACAAACAATGTACTTAATTAAAATGTTATTATTATTATTATTATTATTATTACAATCCTTAATCTCTGAGATAAAGCTTTGCATGTACTGTAAAAAAAAAAACAACAGCTACATTCTAAGCGTTCCAACTGTCTCATTACAGGTAGCTTGCTCATCTTCTGCAGCAGCTCTAAGTGACAAGTTACGCTACACGTCCTTCTTTCGTGTCATTCCAAGTAACATATATCAGACGCAGGCTCTGGCAAAGCTCATTAGACACTTTAACTGGGACTGGATTGGAATTCTGTTTCTTGACGATGATTACGGTAAAGGTATCTATGAGAACTTTGTGCCACAGGCAGAGAAAGCAGGGATATGCTTTGACTTCAAAGAAGTGGTGCCGAACTATCTTAATGTGGAACAGCGGATCAAGGAGGTGGCTGACATTATCCGAAAATCCACTGCCAAAGTTGTGGTGCTCTTCCTACGAATTCAGCAGGTAGAGATGCTCTTTGAAGAGATGATTAAAACAAATACTTCTCGAATCTGGATTGCTAGTAATGCCTGGTCTATGACACGCCTCTTAATGAAGATGAAGGACATAAATAAGGTGGGGGACATCCTTGGGACCACCTTCATCACAGGGAAGATACCAGGGTTTGAAGAGTACCTTCAGAATCTGAAGCCAAGTCCAGGGGGACGAAACGATTTCATCAGGGAGTACAAGCAGATGAGGTTTAACTGCAGTCAGCAATCCGTGTACATGTCCCCATCAGCCTGCAGTGTGACGGACCCCCAGGAGGCAAATGATGACTACCTGCTCCAGGCTGTAGATGTGACAGAGGCCTACACTCAGAGAGTGGCAGTGTACGCTGTAGCTCATGCCATCAAGAAACTTCTTAAATGTAATGAAACCGCCTGTTCTGGAGATCCTAACTTACAGCCACATGAGGTAAAATAATTTATATGTGATTGTATAATAATTTCATGATTGTGGCAGGTGTTATCTGTGTGGTTGATGTTTATTAGTAAAACGTTGGTACAGTTATTACGTTTATTAACAGAGATTGCTGCTTTCTTAGGTGAAGTTTTGTTCAGTACAACTGTCATTCCTGTCTCAGCTCTGGGTCACAATCACCTAATCGTAATTATTTGGGATGATCATAATTACTTAAGGCTACAATAACTTTTTACATTTATTAGATTTCTGCAACAAGAGGAGTGTTAAGTGGGTACTGTTGATGTATTAACTGTGTATTAGATATTAATCAAAAGCAGCCAACTTGTACTTTAACAGTTGCATGCAATGGACAATAAAATTGTTATTCACAATTATTTAAATAAAAATTCATTGTCATGTAAAATGTCATGATAGTGACTTGCCTACTAGTATTTAGCATTCAGTTGCAGACGTTCTACCTATTATAGAAATAATGTGACGATTTTAATTTTGCATTTTCAGCTTGTGGACATTCTCCGTCAGGTGAATTTCACTTTGGACAATCAGACATACTCCTTTGATGAAAAGGGTGATTTTATGAATGGTTATGACATCATGATGTGGAAACAGAACGGTAATGAAAAAGTGTGTGATGTGGTGGGAAAGTTCTTCATAAACAAAGGGAATGTTGAGATCAATGAGCGCAATATCCCATGGACAAACACTACGGTAAGATAAAAGTTCATTTAATTAGCATTATTAAAAATATTAATTACCACTAAAAACTCTTTCTTTAAATCCAGACGCCCAAGTCCCGGTGTTCACGGCCATGTTCCCCAGGCACAGTGAAGAACATATCCAGTATCTCCTGTTGCTATACCTGTACGAACTGTAGTGAGGGATATTATTCTAATGAGACAGGTGAGTAATAAACTAATGTTATATCAATACTAAGTAGTGGAAGGTGTCTGCTAGCTTACACAGGAGTTATTTTACATGATTATTTAAGACCATTATTCCTCCTGCACCAAACTTTACAGCTAACTCTGCATTTGAGTGAGTATTCTTCTGACTGGTTCACAGTCCAGTGATGGTGTGCTTTACACCTTTCCAGCTGATGCTGGGCATTCCTGTACCTTTAGCCATTTAATTTTCATCTTTAATTGAATAAGGTAAAAAGGAGTTGATTCTCATTTTGGTTCTGTTATTGTCAGTAAATAGTTTTATAGCTGTTAAACGATTCATAAAATCAAATGACAAACAGAAATGAAAGAAGAGCTTACATTTTTGTATCAAAATTGAAACTTTGCTTTTAACGGTAACCTGAAATAAACATGCAAAGTGCACATATGGTCACAAAAGGTCAGAATACAGGCCTGTAGGTGTTCTGTTTTCTGTATGTGTAAAAAAAAAAGATATGAGTAAGAGACTACAGTGTTGGACTCATGCCGTTTGATGGGGGCATTGGTGCTGTCATGTCAGCTGTCAGCAAATTCAACTTTAGTAGCATTGCCAGTGTAATGAAATGCCAGTGTAATTGTTGCATATTTCTAAACTATCACTATAAGACTCTGTGTTTGGTTTAGGTCCAGTTTTACTGTTTGATTTGAAGTAAAATGAAAGATTTACCATTATTTTAAACATTACTTTGTATATGGAAAATGAGCAATGGAACATAAATCATGTAAACTCTGCTTAACTGCCACGGGGCTACTCAGAAAACACTGAGGAAAAAGGTAGCAGCAGGCCAGCAGTCACTCGCTATTCTCTTGCTATTTGTTAGTAGTTGAAATCTGCTAGGGAGCTGGAATAAGTATTATAAGAACAGTACAAACACAGCTCACAGTTTAAGTCTAGCTCAATAACATACTTGCTGTAACACATCACCTTTGACCATGTGACATATTACACATTACTGGTGCTGGGTGATTTTCACAATTAATTCAGTTAATTCAAATTACAGTTTAAATGCGTTAAAAATGGTGTAATCGAGATTTTACAAAGTCTCCAAAATGGATGCAGCCAACACTCCGCAGAGGACTGAGCTCGTACCAGAAATAAGTGGAAATGTCACTTCAGTGGTGTGGAATTGGAATCAGATGCTGACAAACAATGTAATGTGTAGACTGTGTCTAAAGTCTGTTGCCACCAACAGTAGCAGAGCAACAAATCTGTTCCAGCACTTACAACACAAACACTCTAAAACGGGAGCAGTGCCTGAAACCATGCCATGAAACAGTCGGCTGCTCGTTAAATCCCAAGCCTCCCCCTTAACAGCTAACGTTAGCCCCTTCATTCGCCAATGCTGCCTCTTCTCAATCACGAAGATGTTGGCTCTTCATATCGCAAAAGACATGATCCCTCAAAAATATTTATGAAAAAGAAAGAGTTCTTGAAGAGCTCTAGATGTTGCTGTTCTATTTTTCACATGTACATTTCCTATTTAAATAAATCGGTCATAAAGATGGAAAAAAAAAACCCAACATCGCCCAGCCCTACATATTACACTTCTGATTTGTGAGTTTAAGCATTTCATTTAATTTCTTGTTGGCTTTGTATCTACAGAAACACTATATTAAATATGCAAATACATATCCAGAATGTCACATAGAACATAGTACATAGTATCTCCCAATATGCAAGAACTATCTTTTTAATAATCCTGTCTGTTTTTGTTTTGTTTTTTAAGCACGTGCATCTGTTTTCTGTGTATCTGCAATCATGTTTATGCTCTGGAAGGTTTTTTGTTTTTTGTGGGGGGTGTGAACCTGTTGTAATTTCTTATATTAGTAGACGGTAGTTTGTTGATTGCTCGGTTCCAGAATGCAGTCTGAGACACACACTCCGGTATTCCCCTTTTTTACATCATCCTCGTGACAAGGTCTTAAACAATCTGAGCTCTTATAAAACAGAATCCATCAGACCATTTGTGTCTAACAGACTTCATTCGTCAGATGTGGCCTGGTGTTTATTTGACCCCCCAAATATGAACTTAGAAGTCTTAAATGTAAGAAAAGTGATATAATTCAACTACAGTGTGCCCCAATTATTTAAAAAATGCAACACTGTGTAAAATGTAAATAACTGTAAATAAAAACAAGAGTCTTCCGTGAATCTTTACCTTCATGATGCTCCAAATGTTTTATTGGTGAAGGTCTGGACTGCAGGCAGGTCAGTTCAGTAGCTGGACTCTTCTTCTGTGAAGCCATGTTGTTGTGATTGATGCATTGTGTGGTTTATTGTCTTGCTAAAATATGTAACGTCTTGTCTGTATGGGGGCAAATGTTGTTCTAAAACCTTTATATACTTTTCAGTATTGATAGAGCCTTTCCAGATGTGTAAGCTGCTCACACCAGAGACACCAATGTAACCCCAGACCATCAGAGATGAAGGCAGAGATCTGTGTGCTGATAACAAGCTGGGTGGTCTCTGTCTCCACAGGACATGGCATCTGTGGTTTAAAAAATAATTTAAAATTTTGAGTCATTTGTGCCCAGAACAGTTTTCTATTTTGCCTCAGTCCATTTTTCAAATGAGCTTTGGCTCTGAGCCAATGCAGTGACCACCAGTTTAGAATCAGGACTGTTTTTCAATGCAGTGCCACATCAGGGCTCGAAGATCACAAGCATCCAGTATTGACCACCGGCCTTGTCCTTGGCGCAAACGGATTTCTCCAGTTTCTCTATTTTTTATGATATTATGTACTATAGATGGTGGGATATCTTCTAAATAAACCGAAGTTCCAAATAGCTCCGGTTGAACGGCAGGGCTCTGTATTGAAATTTTAAAGCTAAAGCTTTGACTCAATGTTAAGGCGAGGTGTCCTCGTACTTCCGGCTATATAACGTACATGTGCAGTCTTAAACATGAGTGTCCCAAGCGGATTTTAAAGGTATCACAAAATAATCACTTTTGGTGGACGTTTTGTGTCAAAATGTACAACAATGTCATGATTATTGAGTAGAAAGCAATTATATTATATTTTGTCTACATTCCCCACCTAATATTTTTCTTTATCTCCACAGACCAACATGAATGTCAAAAATGTCCAAACGGCACTACATCACTTTCGGGGTGGAGGGAATGTCAGAAATGGAACATCTGGTTTTTGGAGTGGTCTGCAGCTTATTCCATTGTAGTGATGATTGGAACAGTAATAGGTGGACTACTGCTGGTGTTCTCATTTACTGTTTTTATTCTATACAAACAAAACCCCATCATAAAAGATATCTTAGTTATCTCTTGTTTGATGAAGTTTGGCCTGATGGTGAGTTTTGGAAGTGTAATACTTTTCTTAGGCAGCCCAAACATCCATCTTTGCAGAGCACAACAGACCATGTATGGTCTCGGGTTCACTCTCTGTGTGTCCTGTGTTCTGGTTAAGGCTGTTCATGCATTCATAGCAATCATGTCCTCTAATCCAGTAAGGCAGCGCAAACTGAGAAAGTTAGATAAGCCTTTCATCATCATCAGTCTCATTACTTTTATTCAAGCTCTCATCTGTATCTTCTGGATGATATTTGATCGTGTTGATGTGGTGGAGAAACAATCAAAAACTCAACTGCTTACCCTGAACCGTCTGTGCACTCAGGGCTCTATGTACGGCTTTGGTGCGATGCATGTCTACATTGCTTTACTGGCTGTGGTGTGTTTCCTGTTGGCCTTCAAGGGGAGAGATACTGAGACGGAGCCGATAGTCTTCAGCATGCTCATCCATCTGTTTGCCTGGCTTTGCTTCATTCCAGTTTATATTACTCAAGATGAATTGAGGCCTATTGTCCAAATCTCTTCCATCCTGGTCTCCAACTATGGAGTCATCTTCTGCCACTTCGCCCCAAAATGGTTTAAGATCTTCTCAGAAAAGACAGAGACATTAAAGGCAGCGAAAACTCCAGAACCTCTTTCAGATGACCGCGATTCTGGTATGAGTACTAATATGTCAAGGGAGACAATATCAATACCCAGCATGCCGCAAAGCATTGCAGGGTCAGAAGCGTCCAACTGGGATATTAGCAGCCTACAGCTGTCAGAAATTAGTTTTGGGTCATTAAGGCGTCGGAGATTAAGATTTCAACGACGGAGGAGTCTCTGACTCCTCTATCTCTACCAGACAATTGCCAAATAAAATGATGAAAAAATGTTATTTCAATTGATGATGCAAATCAAAACAAAAATTCAAATATATCTAATATAGTAATACTCTTATAGAGTAGCTTTATGAGAATACCTTACAGTCATAACCATTGTATCTTAAAGTGTTTTTTACTTGTTCATTTGTTTTTGTTTAGCCTTGTTTTTAATTTTATTTGTTTTCCTCTTTAACTTGGAAAAACTCTGGCTTCTGTTATATATAAACTCTATAGAGTTTGACTTATCTCAAAGCTAAATGGCTTACATGTGTTTAAAATAAACTAAACTTTGACAAAAGTTGACCATAGGGTTCAGCTCAAAATCACAGCTTCTGTAGTGTCTAGTTTTATTTGTGTATTCTCTAATACTCCCCATGTTGATGAATGGGTGCATTTGGTGTATGTGTCAAGTTCAAGTTTCAAGTTTCAAGTTTATTTGTCATTTGCACATCATGTAGGACATAACATGCATTGAAATGCTTGGGGTGAGGTTCAGATTAACTCTACAGCAGGGAGTTAATCTGAACCTCACCCCAAGCATTTCAATGCATGTTATGTCCTGTAAAAGTTGACCATAGGGTTCAGCTCAAAATCACAGCTTCTGTAGTGTCTAGTTTTATTTGTGTATTCTCTAATACTCCCCATGTTGATGAATGGGTGCATTTGGTGTATGTGTCACCTTTATATATATTTATACCTCAGTTAAACAGGAAGTCATTAAATGACTGTTTTTGATATAATATATGGAAACATGCCTTAGTTGAGTTGAGTTATATAGGAATGTCCACAGTCCTAGCAGTATTTCAGATAGTAAGGTTTTTGTGATTGTAGAGTTGGCAAACCTCCTTTTTTCCGCCTAGGAATTCTAGTATATGTTATGAGTCTGTTCAGACATTTAAATATTTTTGGGTCGTTGTAGTAGATTTTGACCCAACTTGCAATTTACAAACTCTGCTTTTACAACACATTTAAACATCAGACAAAGATTGAAACCTCTGCTGACAGGACAGCAGCTACAGAATAATTGATTCTGCAATTACCAGAACTCAAATCAGCCAGACAAAACCTGCTACTCTGTGGAGACTCAATAACTGCACTGTATTATGATTTTATTTATTGATGTATTATCCCGTGTAAGACGTTGTGTAAACAGAAAGGAAACCGCATATGATTGTGTATTTTGTGTTCTTGTACTATAAAGTTTTTACAGCCATAAAAAAATTACTATAAATGTTGCTCGTCACCCATAGCGTGACACCAAATCTCACACAAGCCATAATCAGGTTATATATGGAGTGATAGAGTGTTAAAGCAGTTTTTTTAATGATTGACATTATGGTTGAAACAGAGATTTGTAAACCTTTTGAAATTTTATTAAACACACTTTGTGAGCTGAGTGTGATCCATTATCCAATTCATTAATTGTTTTTTCAGTCCAATGTTCTAGCCCTGGTTGTACTTCCTTTAATGTCTTCATGAAGTAAGAAATAATTTTGCATCAAATGTGGCTTATTTGTTTGCACAGACAATTCTAGCCAGACGATACTGGTTACAATCATTTAGCACCAGTGGCCGGCCATTGCACTGTCCACTGTAATAATGATTTCTATAACGTATTCCACACATGCTGCTGTAAATCCAGAAATATTTAATGCCAGCACAACTTCAGAAATGGAATATTCCATCTGTCTGGCATCCACTATCATGCCTTAATCAAACACCAGTGATTTACCTTGGCCTTGCCATGAGTACGCTGGTCAGTGTGGTAGTTGTGACTGTCCCATGACATTTGGCACAACGGTGTGCTTCTATAGGAATCTCTGGCCAATGTAACTAAAATTTATATTTTTAATACCCTGTACGGCCAAACTTGGTAGTCTGGCAAGTTTAATGGCAAGCTTAACCTCTTTCATTGAGTTAAGTGTCTGAAAAAAAAAATCTAAATTTCAACAACGCTTCTTGTTAGAGTATATTGTAATGACTTTAAAGGACATGCTACACAAAAGGTAATATATGATTAAATAGACAATACCACAATTTGGGGGAGCTAATTATTATTCAATGTGCTAGCAATGGCTCTGGTCATGCCCACCCTGATGCCAGCTCTTACCCCACCCCACCCATGTAATCCACCTGTTCTATTTTTTTCTGGTATTCTATGTGCCTACCTTTCCTCTTTTAGAGGTTTTGTTTGCCACCTGGTTTTACTTTGTTCCTGTTACTGTTTAACCTCAAAATAAACTGTGCTCTTTCTGATGAGCTGTAACTTCTTAATATGCTGCCACACAAAACCTGTGCAAACTTTGGCTGCGTTATTTTATTATAAGGCTTTTAAAACACCAGTCTTTATGCCTAGTGCTGCCGCTTCTACTGACTTAGAAGCATTTTTACATATGCCAGTGTGTTTATTTACCATTTCCAAACTTTTCCTTGTGACAACCCAGTGTTATTTGCAGTTAATCTGTACTTTATTAAGCTAAATCAAGATTGATGTTGAAGTAATTAAATAACTTCACCTTTTATCTTCAATCTGGTACATTAATTGTTAAGATATGTTTTTTTTATCAATCAGTAATGACAATCAGTTTAATGTGCCTAAGACTTCTCCACAGTACTTTAATTGTGAGCCATTGCTTGGAATTTGGCTACTGTAAACATCACACTGGATTTCAACTTTAAAAAACAGAACAGATCTCTAAATTTAGCATACGCCAAACAAACTAACATTAGCTGATATTTCCAAGAACATTTTCTTACATTCTACTGGCAGCAGTGTGAGTGCGTGACAACATCTGGCATGGTGACAGGGTTTTTTAAACTTGCAGGTACAGATCTGACCTTTCCCGTAAAACCGAAACCTGATAATCTGCTGTCATGAATAGTACGCACCTTTGAATGTCAGGCATGTAAACACATTTCCTACACAGTAAAAAGAAGAGTATTGCTTTTGCTCAACTTAACTATTACTGTTTTCAGGTGTTGAACCAAATCTCCTTGTACCACAGGAAGAAATTGTTGGCTGAACTGACAGAACACGTCAGTGTTCTCTTCAAGTAACACGTAACTAAGACGTCAGTAGTAGGACATGTTTTCATAACCTGGTGTTGATAGTAATCCAGTATGACAACAATCCATTGCCAGTTTTTAGTTTCACTTAACTTAATTAGGTCTACACTGGCTGTGCTTAAGGCTGTGTGCTGAGCCCCCTTCTGTACACGCTCTTCACATACGACTGCGTGGCCTCCCAGAACAACACCAGCATCATCAAATTTGCTGATGATACTACAGTCATTGGACTGATCACTGGTGGGGAAGAGACAGCATACAGGAAGGAGGTGGCTGAGCTGGTGGCCTGGTGTCATGACAACAATCTTTCCTTGAATGCAGACAAGACCAAGGAAATGATTGTTGATCCAAGGAGGAAGCGAGAGCTACACACACCCCTGTACATAGGGGAGACTGAGGTGGAGAGGGTGAAAACCTTTAAGTTCCTTGGCATTCACATCAGTGAGGATCTCAGCTGGTCCCACAACACTCAGATCATCATCAGGAAGTCCCAGCAGCGACTGTACTTTCTGAGAAGGCTGAGAAAATTTGGTATGCCAGCCAAAATTCCCAGCACCTTCTACAGGAGTATGATTGAGAGTGTTCTTACCAGCTCCATCATCGTCTGGTATGGAAACTCTACTGCTCAGGACAGAAAGGCTCTCCAGCGTGTGATCAAAACTGCACAGTCCATCTCAGGAGCAGTCTTCCCCTCACTGCAGAACATCTACCACACCAGGGTCACCAGGAGGGCCCACAACATAATCAGGGACAGTACACACCCCCAGCACACACTCTTCACACATTTACCTTCAGGCAGACGCTACAGACAGACAATAAACACACAAGACAATAAACAGACAATAAACACACAAGAAACATATGAAAGGAATATAAATAAAAAAAATCCAATGTACAAAATAAAGAAAAAGAAAAATCTAACTGGGGAGGTATTGCACACTATTATTGAATTGTTTAATGTTTAATGTTACCTATGTTATTGCACTTGTTTAATGTTAACAGTTAACTAGTGTTATTGCACTTAGTCCGGTTGTGTTATTATCAGTCTACTGCTCCATCCCATCCTCTGTCCTCCTGTGACCCCTCCTCCCCTGCAGAGAGGAGCTGTACAGTCTGATGGCATGAAGGACAAAGGAATTTTTGAGTCTGTTGGTTCTGCACTTGGGTAGAAGCAGTCGGTCACTGAACAGACTCCTCTGGTTGCTGATGACGGTGTGCAGAGGATGACTGGCATCGTCCATAATGTCCAGAAGTTTGTCCATTGTCTTCTTCTCTGCCACCGTCACCAGAGAGTCCAGTTTCAGGAGTGTGAAGTCCAGGACCACAAGACTGATAAACAGTTTCTACTTACAGGCCATCAGGCTTGTGAACACCTTACGCACTACCTCTCCAACCTCTCCTATCGGAACTGGTTTTAACTGGTCTGATTTTAACTGCACCTTACACTCACTGTACTGCTGTTTACACACAATACTGTTTACACTCACTGTACTGCTGTTTACATACAATACTGTTTACACTCACTGTACTGCTGTTTAAATACAATACTGTTTACACTCACTGTACTGCTGTTTACATACAATACTGTTTACACTCACTGTACTGCTGTTTACATACAATACTGTTTACACTCACTGTACTGCTGTTTACATACAATACTGTTTACACTCACTGTACTGCTGTTTACATACAATACTGTTTACACTCACTGTACTGCTGTTTACATACAATACTGTTTACATTTGCTACTCGCACAAACATTATTGTTTACATTTGTTACTTACAACTTGCACTTTATGGCTGCTGCTCTTCATACTTGCACATAAAAGCACACATAACTTTTATTTTTTATTCTTTAACTATAAAAATACTTTTATTTACTTCAACTTATATTATTATACTTTGTATATTTTGTATATATTTTTTATTATTTCTTTTATTTGTTATCTTTACCTATTGGTGAATGGAGGAGCAGCAAAGTAAGAATTTCATTGTACAGTGTAACTGTCTGTTCTGCTGTACACATGACAATAAAACTCTTGAATCTTGAATCTTAAACTGCTGCCATATTTGCATGAGTATTACAAACAAATGAATATGGAGGTCCAAAACCAAATATGTTGTACTGGTTCTCAGGCTGCAGTTAATATTGTTAATATATCCAGCTCCATCATTATTGGCATCCTTGGGAAAGATATGTAAAAAAAGGTCATAAAACAAATGTATTTGTGGTAATTAGCTTAATCTCACAGTGACAATAGGAAATACTTTGTGTTCCTATTTGTCAATATAGTAGCAACAAGCTGGTGAAACCCCACAACTACAGCCATCTGTGGCCGGAAGTCCAGGAGAGTATAATGGTCTTTTTCTTCCCATCACGATGCTAGTCAACATGGACATCTGTTAGCTAACGTGACCGAAGCACCTGTCCCCCACCCACAGTCTCCTGAGTGCATGCCTCCTCAGGTTCTCCTGGGTCATCATGTTTTGACTCTGCTCTTCCACCAACCTCATAGGTTTACAGTGGGGTTTAGGTCAGGGCACTTGGATGGCCATGTCAGAAGTTTCTTTATGTGGTCTCTGAAGTTTTTGTGGGTGGAGATGCATGTTTTGGACGATTGCCCACAACCTAGCTTTTCGACAAAGGCACACAGTTCATTTTAAATCCTGTGCTGCTCCATAGAGGCTGTGAGTCATGTTTCCTAACAAGGTTCCCAGAGGCCTTTGGGAGGGATGTGTTTCTTTTTCTGGTGAGTTCAAATATCAACACATGTTTTCCAGAAATGTATGCTTCTTTCACAATAAGATATTCATGCTGCTTTGTAATGTATTTAGCTTATTTACCTTTGTTATAATGATTTATAAGATAAGATCATTTTTATTAGTCCCACAGTGGGGGAAATTTACCGTGTTACAGTAGCAAGGGGATAGCAAGGCACTCTATACGAAAAATAGATAAATAAACAGTACAGTATATACAATATAAATAATAATAAAAAGAACTCTTAAGATTGTATTTACAAATAATTGCACGTTGCTTCTTAATTGCACAGGGGAATGGAAAAATATTGCACATTATGTTACAAACAATTCTATTTTCTGTAAGTGTGTAGTGTTTAAGTGTGTGTGTATGTAGTCCTCTGGGTATATTGTGGTCTTACTAGTGAAAAAGCACTTATTGCTAAGAAAAAGTCTTTTAATCTTTTAAAAGTCTCAGACTTGCGCAGTACAGTAAATGCGAGCCATATTGATGACTACTGGATCCCTTCTTCTGTCTGTTGATGAGTAACTGAGGGAATTCATCCTCTATTACCTCATATTAAAGATAATAAAGATAATAAAAAAAATAAAGAAAAATAATAAAGAAAAATATACTTCAGTTACTTTTTCCTTGTTACAGGACATTGTACATTGTTTATTCTGGTTCCGGTGCACCGCAAAATGGCCACATTGGTGAGAGCTTCGGGTAAACTCTTAACCCTAGAAGATCAGATTAGACAGCGGTCACCCAGCACACGGCCTGTTCACTATACTGCCAGGGGATTCCGCAGCATCCAGGCCTGAACAACCAGCTACTGAACAGCTTCTACCCACACGCTGTCAAGCTTCTGAACAAACTGTGAAGCCGAAAGACCCCAATACCGTTCACTCGACCACTGATACATTATATTATACTATACTATTATACTATACTATTATACTATAATATTATTTATTCTGATATTGATGCTATAGACAATATCACTAAGTCACTTTAAATAGATTTATCTTCTTAGATAACCTGCCTATACAAAAGTTTCTACATATGTCCTCCTGTATATCCTATGTACACTACCGCTCAAAAGTTTAGGAACACTTTAGAATTTCATTTCATGCAATTTTCATGCAATTCACAAACAATATTGTCCATTTCACAATTAATGTAAGTGTATCAGATGATTTTTAAAGAATAAAAATGTTTGTATTGCTCAATTGTGATCACAGCTGAAAAACATTCTACTAATAAGTGAGTATAAAAGGGAACAACATTCGAGGTTAGTTTAGTATCTGAAGCAACAGCAGTTGATGACTTGCTGACCGACTCAAAATGACCAGAAAGAAACAACTTTCTTTTGAGACCCGTCAGTCCATTGTTGTGTTAAGGAAGAAGATACTCCATTAAAACAAGAACATTTCACTGTGATCCCAAACTTTTGAGTGCTAGTGTATATATCTTGTGTATGTTTTGTATAGTCCTTTATATATTTCAGTTATTACTAAATTTATATATTCTAGCCAATTTTTATTTTAATAATGTCTATTTATTGTATGTTTGAACTGTTTTTACTACGTATATATAATGCTGCCCTGCTGTAGTGTTGTATCTGTTGTACCTCACCCCAAACATTTCAATGCATGTTATGTCCTTACATGATGTGCAAAAGACAAATAAACTTGAAACGTGACATGTGTTTTCTTATTTTACTAAGAGTGATATTAATCATGGAGCTGATTGTATTACCCTAAAGTGTAGAATCTTAAACAACACTGATTGAAATACGCTCTGCAGCTTCTCATGCCTTGTTTTTCATGCCGTCGTTAGAAGGTTGGTTTCTGGTTAGTCCTGTTCTCCCACATTCTTCATGTTTTTTTTTCCAGTGCGCCATTTAGCTCTTGACTGAGTTACATGTCACGCCACACATTCACAACATGGCTCTTTGTTTGCCTCGTCGAAGTCTTTGTATGTTGTGGCTGGCAGTAATATTGGGGATGGGGGTCCGGTGTGACTATACAGATCATGCTTGTGGGGCATATGCTCCTGGAGATATTATCCTTGGGATTTTGGGATCAGTTCATTCCAAAGTGAAAGACCTTGAAGCACGGATTCGTCCGGATGAATATACCTGCACCGAGTGAGTAAACTGGATTACTGTCCTTCTGAAATATCTGTTGATTACTGCTTCATACTTTCTTATTACTCTAAACTTCTCTCTACTTTTCTCTTTCCCAGCTTTGATCTAATACCGTTCGTACAGTCTCTAGCTGCAATTCACACCATCGAAACTATCAATGACTCTGGATTTCTCCCTGGGATTCGGCTTGGATACCTGATGTGTGATTCTTGTGTATACGCTACCAAAGCCCTACACTGTGTGGAACAAATGCTTGCTGTGAACGGATCATTTCCCGTCCTCTCTAATTACTCAGACTTTACTTCACCCGTGAAGGCATTCTTGGGAGAAAGATACTCGGAACTCTCCATTCCTGTAGCCAAGTTCTTGAGCCTCTACATGATTCCTCAGGTAATGTAATTCTGACTGGCAGTCTGAGTGTGTACCCTTTTTTAAAAGTTGTGCTGTTACAGGTACATTGTAAACGACTACAGATTTCACAATTACTCTGTAGTATAGTATTAGATTAAATACATTATATGGCCAAAAATGTATGGACACCTTCTCGTCCCATATTTCTTCTAAAATCAGGAGTATTACAAAAGAAAGGCTTTACACAAGCCATGTTAGAAGGTCATGAAAAAGGGTCAAGGGTCAAGGCTTAAGGGTCACGGTTCGCTGCTGCAGCTTACAATAATTACTGTCTAGCCAATGTGGAAAAAGCAACTGAACCATGACGTTATGTGTTGAAATGAATAAATATTTGGATGGGTCTACCAAGACTAAGTTAAAGCATGTCAGCTAAAAGCTTCTATTTAGTTACAATTTAGTTCATGTTTCCAACTAAGCTGTAAACACAATCACTTGCCTTTCAGTAAACACAGTTGTTATTTATTATTATGTTTACTTTGAGCTGATTTTAAGGTTTACCACATACAAATTCAAGTCTGATTATTGCAGTTTATTAGCTCTGTATTAGCTCTGTGTCTGTATTTGGAATTGTGAAGCAACGTATTTTTAATCTGTCAGGCTATAAGAAGTCCCGAGACATATTTCATCACCCTACCTAGAGCATTGAGGAGGAGCAAGTGCTCAGACATCTTCTTTATGATTGAATATGTTTCCATTGCATTTTCTCACTTTATGATAATAAGGTACCTTTCATTTGTTCTCATTATAAACAACGGTGTCATCGGTTGGGATGATCTCATGCAGGTAGCAAACCTGGTGACGGGAAATCACAGTATATGTTAGACGTGATCATAAAGTTATAAAGACTGATTTCACCTTAACTGATTAAAAGATGTGGGCCGCACCGTACGGTGGGTGTAGTGGTTAGTATGGTGGTGTAGTGGTTAGTACGGTGGTGTAGTGGTTAGTACGGTGGTGTAGTGGTTAGTATGGTGGTGTAGGGGTTAGTAAGGTGGTGTAGTGGTTAGTATGGTGGTGTAGGGGTTAGTAAGGTGGTGTAGTGGTTAGTATGGTGGTGTAGTAGTTAGTAGGGTGGTGTAGTGGTTAGTATGGTGGTGTAGTGGTTAGTACGGTGGGTGTAGTGGTTAGTATGGTGGTGTAGTGGTTAGTATGGTGGTGTAGTGGTTAGTATGGTGGTGTAGTGGTCAGTACGGTGGTGTAGTGGTCAGTATGGTGGTGTAGTGGTTAGTATGGTGGTGTAGTGGTTAGTACGGGGGTGTAGTGGTTAGTATGGTGGTGTAGTGGTCAGTACGGTGGTGTAGTGGTTAGTACGGGGGTGTAGTGGTTAGTATGGTGGTGTAGTGGTTAGTACGGTGGTGTAGTGGTTAGTATGGTGGTGTAGTGGTTAGAATGATGGTGTAGTGGTCAGTACGGTGGTGTAGTGGTCAGTATGGTGGTGTAGTGGTTAGTACGGTGAGTGTAGTGGTTAGTTTGGTGGTGTAGTGGTTAGTACGGTGGTGTAGTGGTTAGTACGGTGGTGTAGTGGTTAGTTTGGTGGTGTAGTGGTTAGTTTGGTGGTGTAGTGGTTAGTATGGTGGTGTAGTGGTCAGTACGGTGGTGTAGTGGTCAGTATGGTGCTGTAGTGGTTAGTACGGTGGGTCTAGTGGTTAGTATGGTGGTGTAGTGGTTAGTACGGTGGTGTAGTGGTTAGTACGGTGGTGTAGTGGTTAGTATGGTAGTGTAGTGGTTAGTACGGTGGTGTAGTGGTCAGTACGGTGGTGTAGTGGTTAGTACGGTGGTGTAGTGGTTAGTACGGTGGTGTAGTGTTTATCACGGTGGTGTAATGGTCAATTTAACACCCCTGCTCTAACTGGACCGTACTGACTCTAATTAAACACTCCTGCTCTAACTGGACCGTACTGAACTCTAATTAAACACCCCTGCTCTAACTGGACCATACAGAACTCTAATTAAACACCCCTGCTCTAACTGGACCGTACTGACTCTAATTAAACACCCCTGCTCTAACTGGACCGTACTGACTCTAATTAAACACCCCTGCTCTAACTGGACCGTACTGACTCTAATTAAACACCCCTGCTCTAACTGGACCGTACTGACTCCAATTAAACACCCCTGCTCTAACTGGACCGTACTGACTCTAATTAAACACCCCTGCTCTAACTGGACCGTACTGACTCCAATTAAACACTCCTGCTCTAACTGGACCGTACTGTCCAATTAAACACCCCTGCTCTAACTGGACCGTACTGACTCTAATTAAACACCCCTGCTCTAACTGGACCGTACTGACTCTAATTAAACACCCCTGCTCTAACTGGACCGTACTGACTCCAATTAAACACCCCTGCTCTAACTGGACCGTACTGTCCAATTAAACACCCCTGCTCTAACTGGACCGTACTGACTCCAATTAAACACCCCTGATGTAGAATATGAATGTAATTTTAATAGCATCCAGTAGCATAGTGTGTGTGTGTTTGTGTGTGTGTGTTTGTGTGTGTGTTTGTGTGTGTGTGCGTGTGTGTGTGTGTGTGTGTGTGTGTGTTTGTGTGTGTGTGTGTTTGTGTGTGTGTGTATGTGTGCGTGTTTGTGTGTGTGTGTGTTTGGGTTCTTGTGTTTGTGTGTGAGTGTGTGTGTGTGTGTGTTGGTGTGTGTGTGTTTGTGTGTGTTTGTGAGTGTGCGTGTGTGTGTTTGTGTGTGTGTTGGTGTGTGTGTGTTAATGTGTGTTTGTGTGTGTTTGTAGGTGTGTGTGTTGGTGTGTATGTGTGTTTGTGAGTGTGCGTGTGTGTGTGTGTGTGTTGGTGTGTGTGTTTGTGTGTGTTTGTGACTGTGCGTTTGTAGGTGTGTGTGTGTGTGTTTGTAGGTGTGTTTTTGTGTGTGTTTGTAGGTGTGTGTGTGTAGGTGTGCGTATGTGTGTGTGTGTTTATGTGTGTGTGTGTGTGTGTGTGTGTGTATGTGTGTGTGTTTGTGTATGCGTGTAGGTGTGTGTGTGTATGTGTGTGTGTTTTTGTGAGTGTGTTTGTGTGTGTTTGTGAGTGTGTGTTTGTGAGTGTGTGTGTGTGTATGTGTGTGTGTGTGTGTGTGTGTGTAGGTGTGTGTGTTTGTGTGTGTATGTGTGTTTGTGAGTGTGTGTGTGTGTGTTTATGTGTGTGTGTGTGTGTGTGTGTATGTGTGTGTGTGTTTGTAGGTGTGTGTGTGTGTGTGTTTGTAGGTGTGTTTTTGTGTGTGTTTGTAGGTGTGTGTGTGTAGGTGTGTGTATGTGTGTGTGTGTTTATGTGTGTGTGTGTGTGTGTGTATGTGTGTGTGTTTGTGTATGCGAAGAAAACAGTTCTATGTAGCCACGATTGCTGCTTGAATCTGAATTGTAACCTTAAACACTATTTTATGCAACAATTTTCCAGAGAAGTGGAAGTCTTTGGGAATTTCTTCTAGCTTGATTTTGTGCATTATTCTGTGTTTTTCTTTTAACAGATAAGCTGCACATCTTCATCACCAGCACTAAGTGACAAATCACGCTATGCATCCTTTTTCCGTGTCATTCCAAGTGACTTTTACCAGACGAAAGCTCTGGCGAAGCTCATGAAGTACTTTAACTGGAGCTGGGTTGGAGTGGTGACCCTTGATGATGACTATGGAAAACCTGCTCTGGAGAATTTTCTGCTGGATTCAGGAAATGAAGAAATATGTGTAGATTTCCAGGAAGTGGTACCGAATTACCTAGGCTACGTAAACATGGAGCAGCGCATCAAAGACGTAGCTGATCGCATCCGAACCTCAAGTGCCAAAGTTGTTCTGCTCATTTTGAGACCAGAACATGTGGAGATGCTCTTTAAAGAGCTGATTAAAACAAATACCTCCAGGATCTGGATCGCCAGCGATGCCTGGTCCACAACACGCTTCTTAATGAAGATGAAGGACATAAACAAGGTGGGAGAAATATTTGGCTTTACCTTCCTAACAGGGAAGATCCCAGGTTTTGAAGACCACCTCAAGAACCTGACCATCAGTCCAGGGGTGAGGAATGATTTCATCCAGGAGTACAAGCAGTTGAGGTTTAACTGCAGTCAGCAGTCAGTACACACGTCCCCTTCGGCCTGCAGTGTGACGGACCCCCAGAAAGCGAACGATGACTACCTGCTCCGTGCTGTGGACCTAACAGAGGCCTACAATCAGAGAGTAGCGGTGTATGCTGTAGCTCATGCCATCAGGAAACTTCTTAAATGTAACAACACCGCCTGCTCTGGAGATACTAACTTACTGCCGTGGCAGGTAAAACTTTTATACTAGCAATGTTTATTTTGACATATGTGTTTATTTGTTTATATTCAGTACAAATAAAAATAACTTATATGTTTTTGTGTTTTCAGCTTGTGAGCATTCTTCGTGAAATTAATTTTACTTTGGACAACCAGACATACTCCTTTAATAAACTTGGTGATTTTGAGAATGCCTATGACCTTATTAGCTGGAAAAGGAATGGTGATGAAAGAGTTCCAGAGGTGGCGGGAAAATTCCTCATAAAGGAGCAAGACGTTGAGGTCTACGACAACAAAATTATGTGGACCAACAGCACGGTAAGATAAAACTTTCTGTTCTGCTGTGTAGAATATTAGTAGGAACATCCTGCTGTATGATATATAGGAATTAATTCTAATTATGTGGGTTAGTTACATAATTTAGTTTCTGTTGAACATTCCACATGGCTGAGTTTAAATGTAAGGATTGTGTCTTACTCCTTCTGTCTCTTCCTGCCTTGTCTGTCTGTTCGTCTTCGTTTCTCTCTGTGGTTTTTGTTTACGGTTTGCCATGTGCTCCGTGTCTCCACCATCCTGTGCCCATCACCTGTTCCGTCTTTGTGCTTCCTCTAGCTCACCAAAGGTGTGTCCGAAACCGCCTACTTGTCTACTACTCAGTAGTTAATCAGTAGGCGAGCGTGGCTAGTATGTCTGAATACTCAGTAGTTAATCAGTAGGCGAGTGTGGCTAGTATGTCTGAATACTCAGTAGTTAATCAGTAGGCGAGTGTGGCTAGTATGTCTGAATACTCAGTAGTTAATCAGTAGGCGAGCGTGGCTAGTATGTCTGAATACTCAGTAGTTAATCAGTAGGCGAGCGCGGTTAGTATGTCTGAATACTCAGTAGTTAATCAGTAGGCGAGTGCGGTTAGTATGTCTGAATACTCAGTAGTTAATCAGTAGGCGAGCGCGGTTAGTATGTCTGAATACTCAGTAGTTAATCAGTAGGCGAGTGCGGTTAGTATGTCTGAATAGTCAGTAGTTAATCAGTAGGCGAGCATGGCTAGTATGTCTGAATACTCAGTAGTTAATCAGTAGGCGAGCGCGGTTAGTATGTCTGAATACTCAGTAGTTAATCAGTAGGCGAGTGCGGTTAGTATGTCTGAATACTCAGTAGTTAATCAGTAGGCGAGCGCGGCTAGTATGTCTGAATACTCAGTAGTTAATCAGTAGGCGAGCGCGGTTAGTATGTCTGAATACTCAGTAGTTAATCAGTAGGCGAGTGCGGTTAGTATGTCTGAATACTCAGTAGGTAAATCAGTAGGCGAGTGCGGTTAGTATGTCTGAATACTCAGTAGTTAATCAGTAGGCGAGCGCGGCTAGTATTTCTGAATACTCAGTAGTAAATCAGTAGGTGAGCGCGGCTAGCATGTCTGAATACTCAGTAGTGAAATCAGTAGGCGAGCGCGACTAGTATGTATGAATACTCAGTAGTAAATCAGTAGGCGAGCGCGGCTAGTATGTCTGAATACTCAGTAGTAAATCAGTAGGCGAGCGTGGCTAGTATGTCTGAATACTCAGTAGTGAAATCAGTAGGCGAGCGCGGCTAGTATGTCTGAATACTCAGTAGTAAATCAGTAGGCGAGCGAGGCTAGTATGTCTGAATACCCAGTAGTAAATCAGTAGGCGAGCGTGGCTAGTATGTCTGAATACTCAGTAGTAAATCAGTAGGCGAGTGTGGCTAGTATGTCTGAATACTCAGTAGTAAATCAGTAGGCGAGCGTGGCTAGTATATCTGAATACTCAGTAGTAAATCAGTAGGCGAGCGAACATGCTTCACTAATAGTGACTGTGACAATAAAGAGTTAAATACTTGGTGTAAAATTACCTTTAACTTCTCTTTACATCCAGGTGCCCTTGTCCAGGTGTTCACAGCCATGTTCCCCAGGCACAGAGAAGAACATATCCAGTATCTCCTGTTGCTATACCTGTACTAACTGCAGCGAGGGATACTATTCTAATGAGACAGGTGAGTAAGTTCAACTACGCTTGGGTTCATTAAGTCCTTAGATTACATTTGTTATGACCATTGGCGTAAGAACCGCAGGGGGTCCCCCCCCCAATAACAGAGACAGGTAGATTTGTCCCACCCAAAAATGAAACTGTTTAAAAACTTTTATTATAATTCACGCACTGTGTTTGGTGTTAGCAACGGGCTCTGGTTGTTAGGTTGGGGTTGGGGGGCCTCTAGCCTTGCTGGGGCGTCGAGTAGCTCGCGCCAACTTTAAACATGAGGTCAATGATGAAAGGAATGAATAGCAACGATGACCATATATACTGCAATAAAACAGATTTAGTATAATGTGTTGTTATGGTAACAGACTAGGAGCGTTTGGGTTAGCTAACGTTTATATTAACTTTAGTCACAAAGCACTCTGAAAGTTACATCACTCTCTGGCCACGCCCCAAACTACAGACTGCTACAACACTACATTCGTAAAAAATAAAATATAATAAATAAAATAAATAAATAAATAAATAAATAAATAAATAAAAGGACACTACAGTTAAGTGTTTTCAGTAGTGTAGTAATGTTCCAGAGGGTGCTGCTGGACACAGCCTTACTGTCTAACATTAATGTTAGGTTAGTCTAGTCAGGTAGTTTGTAAAGTGATCTTTAATTGGATTTATCTATTAATTGTATTTTGGTTATTTATTTATAATTTACTGTAATTCCATAAACATTGTTCTACGTCACTATACATACAGTGATTTACTACCTTACCTACAGTGGAATCAGCTTAAAGGTAATATTTTAGGGGATAGGGTGGGCTTTGATAAACCCGCAAACCCGCTCCTATGCCCTTGGTTGACCCGTCTAGTGTAGGCTGTAACATAAAAAAATTCCCACTGCCAACCCACCAGACCAGTCACACCAAATAAGAGGTACTAGTCTCAAGACCTTTATTTCAGATCATGGAAGCTAAAGGCTTTAGGAGTCTGAGCCACAAAGAATTATGAAAATGCCCACCCATAACAAACGTATCTGTCCACAATAACAAATGTATAAAAAAGCCAAAAAAAAGATTGGTGTCTGTATGTCCTGCTTGAACTTGTTATTCTTTTTTTATCTGCACAGATCAACTCGCCTGTCAAAAATGTCCAGAAGGTTACTGGTCACTTCCAGGGTGGAGGGAATGTCAGAAATGGAAGATCTGGTTTTTGGAGTGGTCTGCAGCTTATTCCATTGTAGTGATGATTGGAACAGTAATAGGTGGACTACTGCTGGTGTTCTCATTTACTGTTTTTATTCTACACAAACAAAACCCCATCATAGAAGACATCTTAGTTATCTCTTGTTTGATGAAGTTTGGCCTGATGGTGAGTTTTGGAGGTGTAATAATTTTCTTAGGCAACCCAAACCTCCATCTTTGCAGAGCACAACAGACCATGTATGGTCTCGGGTTCACTCTCTGTGTGTCCTGTGTTCTGGTTAAGGCCTTCCACACATTCTTAGCCTATATGGCCTATAACCCAGACAGACAGCGCTTACTAAGAAAATTAGATAAGCCTTTCATCATCATAGCCCTCCTCATTGTTATTCAAGCTCTCATCTGTATCTTCTGGATGATATTTGATCCTGTTAATGTTGAGGAGACACAATCAAAAACTCAACCACTCACTCTGAACCGTCTGTGCACTCAGGGCTCTATGTATGGCTTTGGTGCAATGCATGTCTACATTGCTTTACTAGCTGTGGTGTGTTTCCTGTTGGGCTTTAGAGTGAGGAGTAATGAGACGGAGTCGATAGTGTTCAGCATGCTCATTCATCTGTTTGCCTGGCTTTGCTTCATTCCCGTTTATATTACTCAAGATGAATTGAGGCCTATTGTTCAGATCTCTGCCATCATGGTCTCCAACTATGGAGTCATCTTCTGCCACTTCGCCCCAAAATGGTTTAAGATCCTCTCAGAAAAAGCGGAAAAAATAAAAGCAGAAAAAATTCCAGTTTTTTCTCTTACAGACGACCATTCCGGAGATTCTGGAGTGGTTATCACAAATGGCAAGACTTTATCAGCGCCCAGTGTGCCACAGAGTCGACTGAGCATTGCAGGGTCAGAAATGTCCAACTGGGATATTGACAGCCTACAGCTGTCAGAAATCAGTTTTGGGTCATTAAGATATAGACCAAGACGTCAACGACCAAGAAGTCTCTGACTCGTCTGTCTCTATCAGATAATTTCCTAATGAAATGGTACTAAACAGTGATCAAAATTTGTTAAGTAACATTACGATGATGTCAACATGACATTCAAATATTGGAATACTCTTATAGAGTAGCTTTATGAGAATACCTCATAGTCATAATCTCAATACCTCATTGTCTTTTTGTCTTCTGTTTAATCTTACAGGTTTTTATGTCTATCTTAATTTTTTTGCCTTATGTTTTATATATTATAAACTCTATGGAGTTTGTTATACCAAGGCAGTATTTCTTATACATGTGTTTGAAATTCAAAATACTATGATCTGAGATACACATATGTACATTATTTTTTATTGTGTTGTATTTTTTTTCTTTTAAATAAAATAAATTCCACAGAATGATTGTGTTTCAAACAAGGAAAATGATTTGCATCATCATTCCACTGCATTAGAGCAGTACTGCTAGTGTCATAACCCTTGTATTGCCATAGGCCAAGATAATACCATTGACTTAGACTTAGACCAGCGATGTAATGTGGAACAACATTTAATGTTTCTAATGTCCAACCATCAAAATATATCAGAATATGTCTCCATAATTATTGGGACATTTAATAAAGTCATTGTGTTTCGTTAGCCCAGTCTCACACTGAAAACAGTCATACATTCATCTTCTATACACTTTTCCTCCAGGGTCGCAGGAGTGTGCTAAAGCTTATACTAAAAGTATATGAGCTTAAAAATTTTAACTGAAAAGAAATCTGATGTGTAACATAGTTTCTGTTTTTCAAAACCATTTGGCGGTAGTGTTGCTGTCTTTCTCAGCTATAATCTTGGTAAGTCCTAGCTGTTCCTTTCTTTTTTTTAATTAGTTTCTCAATATTACTCTCAATAAATAAGGTTTTAAAGGCTAATTTCTCACTCGTCAGATCTTTGTGACACATCGAGAAAGGACTTTGAGTCCAGCATCTTTAGCTGTTTCTCTGTCCATCGCTATTGACAGCAGTGGTACTAACATTGTGAGTGTTGGTACGTTTCTCATTTGTGGAGATGATTGTATAGTTAGAGGTGCATTCAAAATTTAGAGACAAGCAGGGCAAGTCAGGGAGACTCTGGAAGCCCTCAACTCCAGCAGTAGAGCCCACAAAGCTATTGTTAAAGCTTACCCATGCAAGCACTAATCAATAGGTTTGCCCCATTCAGTGAGACGACCTCTGAGAGCTCTGGTTATAGGTTATTCTATTTTCCGTCAGGAGTATCTAAGCCTAATTTGAAGGAGGTGCGAATAAGCCCAGACGTTGCCATGATATGCTCTGGCCCATCCCAGTTTGATGTAGTCCTAAATCCACACTGGGATATAGTCACTGAAGTGCTGGTTGGTGCTAAGTGGTCCTTAGAAAACAATGTGGCTTTTGCAGATAAAGCACTGCATCACATTTCATCGACTGGAGGGGTATTTCCCTATTTGAAGACACTTCATTATGTTTCCTCACCTGTAGGAGTAACCCATACAACGTTGCTTCCCATTTTCTGAACTGAAAGGGCCCCACAAATTGTGCTTTTCTATTGGAAGAGCACCCAAGGGCACCTTACAGGGCACTGCCTCACGTTTGAACCCCTGGAAGGGCAGTACTTAAGACATATTATCAGATTACCTTGCTGTGAAGACATATTAAATTTCCTTGTGTGAAGGGACATGCTAGAGGGCATTTTTTTGCCCCATGCAAAAGGCAGGCAATAGGGCACTTCCTACCCACTTTGACAAATCAAAGGATCCAATAAGTAAAGCATTTGTATCTATTGTACACTTTTTTGTAATATTTTCACTCAAAATATAATGAGGCCCACTCGGTACTGCAACCTTGATTTTTTACCTTTAGGTGTGAACATAGCAGTCTCAGATCATTACCTAGTCTCCTTTAAATTCATCTTCAATAGTAGTGCTTGTTCATCCACAGAGTATCATGTTAAGCATAATCTAAAATCCTTTACACCTAGTAGCTTCATCACTAACCTCCCAGATCTGTCCATCTAGCCTACTGGATTAGACATTCTAACCGAATGCTTGAAGGATACTAGCTTGGCTCCACTAAATAGTGAAAGAATAAGGCAAACAATACAACAACAATACAGTTTAAGGCAAGCATTAAAACTGTCTGTTAGACAACTACAGCGTAAATGGCGTCCTATTCCCATCCGCCTGGAAGGGCCGTTCCTAGATCTTCAGCATAGTACAACTACTGCAGAGAGGTTGGAATACTTCATACTACATCAACAAACAAAGTTGGTCCAAATGATTTCATCTTCCAAACCATCTTCTTGTATACTGGATCCAATTCCTACAAAATCTTCTCTTAGCTTTGGATATATCCCCAAAAATCTCTTAAATTAGCAATAACTAAACCTTAGATCAAGAAACCTAATCTTAATCCCAGCAAGCAATCTAATTATAGACCTATCACAGGGCTATCCTGTTTCTACTTCATCAGAGCAGTGTGTAGTGTTTATGTGTGTGTGTGTGTGTGGTCTGCTGGGAGCAGTGTGTAGCGTTTATGTGTGTGTGTGTGTGTGTGGTCTGCTGGGAGCAGTGCTGGTTGTAGAGTATAACAGCAGCAGGAAGGAAAGGACCTGTGATGCTGCTCCTTCACACATTTGGGGTGTAGCAGCCTGTCACTGAAGGAGCTGCCCAGTGCTGCTAGAGTCTTATGTATGGGGCGGCAGTCATTCTCCAGCATGGATGCCAGCCTGGCTAACATCCTCCTGTCTCCCACCACCTGCACTGGGTCTAGGGGGCTTCCCAGGACAGAGCCGACCCTCTTACTGAGTTTGTCCAGTCTCTGCTTGACTGCCATCGAGAAGAGACTTGACAAACTCATTAAGAGGGCCAGCTCTGTCCAGCTCAGGTTTATTTCTGCTAAAGGAGTTTCTACCAATACTTTTTGTATCTGCCTAGATTGAAAATGTTTAAACAAAATGTTCAGTATTGAGAAGAAGAGATGTGCGTGACAACTACAGATATCTCATAGTGAAAATATTAAATATTGACTACATTCCAGATGATTTAATTTACCAAGACATCATTTTGCCATATAAATCCTAAGAACTCTCATTCAGCCATATTTACTGTGACACGTGGTTGGAGACTGGATAAACTTGTTTGTTCTCCCATATTATGCCGTCACCAAAACATGCCTTTGTATAATATTGAATTACACCCCACCCCGTTTTTCTGCTCCTTCATGCCAGTTTCAGCCGGTGAGGTCTCAACATGAAGTCTCGTTTAAGTGTTTGTGTGCTGGGAGTGGCTGTAATATTGGGGTTGCAGTTGCACAGCAGTCTTATGGAGTCCATGTGTGGGGCGTATGCACCTGGAGACATCATCATTGGGATCCTGAGTTCGGTTCACACGGACGTAAAAGATCTTCAGCCCTGGATCCCTCCAGATATGTCTGCCTGCATAAAGTGAGTAAATGTGAGAGTTCAGTTTCTCATGGAATTGATTACAGTTCCTCTATGTTTTCTATTACTGTAACCAGTTTTCTTTCTCTTCTCTCTTCCAGCTTTGATTTTGTAACTTTTATACAGTCTTTAGCTTCAATTCACACAATCGAAACGATCAATGACTCTGGATTTCTTCCTGGAATTAAACTTGGATATCTGATGTGTGATCCATGTGGATATGCAACCAAAGCCCTACAGTGTGTGGAGTACATGCTTTCCATAAATGGGTCACTCACAGTCCTTACTGACAACTCAAATTTCAACCCGCCTGTGAAAGCATTTCTAGGAGAAAGATATTCGGAATCGTGTATATCTGCTGCCAAGCTGCTCAGCCTGCACCTGATTCCCCAGGTAACACTGATTAAGATAACTGGTTTGAAGATAGATAGATAGATAGATAGATAGATAGATAGATAGATAGATAGATAGATAGATAGATAGATAGATAGAAGGACTATTATGTAGTCGCATTAGACGTCATGATGTTGCATACTGCTTAGAAAACATACTTTGTAAACATACACTCTACATATAAATAAAAATTTTGCTTTGTTACTGTCACATCATTTTTAGAAAATTCAAGCTTTTCTTCTGCCTGCAGTCTTCTGGGGAAAGAATGAAAGAAAGAGGTTGACATTAAAATATAAATATAAGGTTTGGGACATTATTATATTTAAAAAGTATTTAAAAAGTAAGTTTTTATTTGCTCAGTAAAACACAATTATGTAAATATTAAACAGTATTAATAGAGTAATTAGAGCTTTTCCATACGTCAGTGTGTTTATTAAACTCTTTCCAAGCTTCTCCTAAACAACCCAGTATTATTATCAGTTCTCATCTAATACCTGCTTTGACTGCTCAGTACTTCATTAAGCTAAATCAAGATTGCTGCTGAAGGAACTGAATACATTCATACAATGTCTGGGGCGTCCAGGAGAAATCTAGAACCTAACTTTGTTCTTCAAACTGGAGCTCAAGATCTGATCTACTTCTCTCACAATAACATATTCATGTTACTTTGTATTGTATGTCTGATTATTTGCATCTGTTCTAATCAGATCTGCTGTTCTTACTGGTGGAAATAAACGTATCCATAAGATAAAGACTTTTAAACTATCAGCTTCAGACTTTTGCATCGTAGTGTATGTTTGTATATTATCTGGACAGCTAAATATGGTCTAGGTTGATGTATGAAAGCAAATAGAGCCACTGCCTAAAGGATCTTTTTCACGTTTCCCTATTCGAAACAGAAGAAGTCGCTGTAGTAGGGAAGATACTACGGAAAAGCTGATGAGAATGTAGATGACTCACACAATTATTTATCTTTTTTAAGCCAAGCAGAGGAACAAGTGTAAAAAGCGCCACACCCTGTACTAAAATGTGTATTCTAGTAAACATTAGAGAGCTAACTCATAATCAAGCAGTTAAAAAAAAACTTGTAGACCTCGTTGAGCTCAGTCCTCTCTGACAACTTCTCCAACAGTCAAACATGGAAGTAATTGTCAATGTTTAACTTGTTGGTTGTGTTCTATTTATTTATTTATTTATTTATGTATTTATTTGAGTTTGTATAAGCTTTACTTGCTTTAAGAGTTACTTTAAGAGTAAAAGTTCAAAGTTAGGCTAGGAGTACTCAACAATGTTCATCCCCACTGCACACTCCTCTCAGTTTTGATATTTCTGTATAATTTTTTATGTATATTAACAGTGTATGACTTCTGCAGGGAACTATTTAAAGGTAGCACTTGTTTATGTTGTAACCATGGAAACAAAGACTCATAAAGGAGCACGTCAGCCATGAGTGAGGAGTGAGATGTTAATGTGTGTAAATGGGAGTAACTGAATGGTGTATTGCTCCTGATCATAGAGTACATTTATTCAGAGTCATTACCATTTACATCAGTACGGCAGTACTTTACAACAAAACATTACATTTACACATTATTTATTTATTTATTTACAACTAATCATTATATTTACACATTATTTATAACTAAACATTACATTTACACATTATTTATTTATTTATTTACAACTAATCATTATATTTACACATTATTTATAACTAAACATTACATTTACACATTATTTATTTATTTATTTATTTACAACTAAACATTATATTTACACATTATTTATAACTAAACATTACATTTACACATTATTTATTTATTTACAACTAAACATTACATTTACACATTATTTATTTATTTATTTATTTACAACTAAACATTACATTTACACATTATTTATTTATTTATTTATTTATGTGTATTTAAAGTACATCTTGTACTAGCTGTTAACTAGCTTTAACAAATCCATGGCCTAGCTAGCTTTTTTCTTAAAAAAGTGAAAATTGTCATTACCGCAACACGTCATTACCAACACCATAACCTGTTGAGATGATAATGACATTTGTTGATGGTAATGACAGGTTTTCAATTTCACCATCAGTATTTTTTTAATTATTTAGAAATTAAATAGAATTAAGTCTAACAGTGTGAGTTTATAATGAAATTTAAGTGAAATGCAATACTTTATAAAACTAAGATGGCAAAAAGAGTCCACAATTAAAGAATCTCCCACAAAAATAGTACATTGTACTGTGTATGACATTCAGTGTGACAAACTTTTATAGCATTTGATTTGAAGAAGTTATTGTTTATAGATTTATACCTCTTAATTTGTATTAAGACGTAATACAGTAATTGTTCCTTAGCGTGAGTTTGTCTTTGCTCTAAAACAGTGTGATCAAATAAGCCTTCAACTTTCTCATCGCAGGTGAGTTGCACAGCTTCAGCACCTGCACTAAGTGACAAGTTACGCTATGCATCCTTCTTTCGTGTCATTCCAAGTGATATATATCAGACGCAGGCGCTAGCAAAGCTCATTAGACACTTTAACTGGGACTGGATTGGTGTTGTGACCCTTGATGACGAATATGGAAAAGCTGTGTTTGAGAACTTCCTGCCACAGGCAGTGAATGAGGGGATATGCTTTGACTTCCATCAAGTGGTACCAAAGTACCTCAATGTGAAAGAGTATATCACGAAGGTGGCTGAGGTTATCCGGTCCTCCAGTGCCAAAGTTGTGCTCCTGATCCTGAGATCTCAGCAGGTAGAGATGCTCTTTGAAGAGATGATTAAAACAAATACTTCTCGAATCTGGATCGCTGGGGATGCCTGGTCCATGGCACGCTACTTAATGAAGATGAAGGACATAAACAAGGTGGGAGACATTCTTGGCTTTACCTTCATCACAGGGAACATCCCAGGTTTTGAAGAGTACCTCAAGAATCTGAGGCCAAGTCCAGGGGGACGAAACGATTTTATCAGGATGTATAAACAAATAAGGTGCAACGCGTCTTCAGCCTGCAGTGAGACGGACCCCCAGCAGGCCAATGATGACTACCTGCTCCAGGCTGTAGATGTGACAGAAGCCTACAGTCAGAGAGTGGCAGTGTACGCTGTAGCTCATGCCATCAAGAAACTTCTAAAATGTAATGACACCGCCTGTTCTGGAGATCCTAACTTGCTGCCATACGAGGTAAAACTACAATATACTGTGTTTATTGTATATTGTATATTTCATGTTGTAGAAAGTTATGTTATGGCTACTGTCTTGAATGCTTAACTGAAGTTTCTTTGTTTATTTTATTTGGATCCCCATTAGCTCCTATAACGATAGCAGCTATTCTTCCTGGGGTCCATCAGACATAAAACACACATAAACATTATACATACACACAAAAAAAAAAAAACATACTCTATGTACATTCCAAATTATTATTATTAGAGTGTTTATTCTTCTACATAACCGGTTGCTACTGTAATAACTGCAATTTCCCCCTGGGATCAATAAAGTATTTCTGATTCTGATTCTGATTAAAATGTATACAAAAAGAAGAATTAAACATAGATAAGTAAGAAGAAACAAGTAATAAGTAGAAATTTAGAAAGTAGAAAAAATGTGTCATTATACTTCCAATAACCTCACTATTCCCCTTGAAACTAATTTCCTTAATCAACTTTTAACTTTATTTATTTAGTTTAACGGTCAGGAATCAGTTAGATAGTGTCTTTTAAGTAGTTTTTAAACCATATTTTATTATCAGTATTGAGCAGTGAGTCAGGTAAGGAGTTCCACTCTTTAATAGCTCTGTAAATCACTGTTCGACATGTGCCTAGTTTGTGCTCTCGGGAATTTAAAGTAATTTTTTGTTGAATATCTCGTCGTATTGGTTTCTCTCTCTTTTATTAATTCTAATTGATCATAAAGACTCAATGGATATTTTAACTCATATGTATTCTTGAAGAGTCCCACAAGGTTTGTTCTCAACCTGTCCTCAATTGTTAGCCACTCTAGATTCTTATGCATTTTGTCTACGCTGGTCCTGTACAGGCATCGTAAGATCATTCTCGCTGCCTTATTCTGGATTAACTGTAGTTTCATTTTTTTCGTTCATCTTTGTATTACAGATAAACCTCTCCCCATTATATTTTCGATGTTTCCTCCATGATAATCTATTGTCAATGATAACACCCAATAGTTTCAACTCTTTAAATTGTTAATTTTTTTCTTTGTCAATATTTAATGTTAACGTATGTCCTTTACCTTGCCAAGTTAAAACCCAAGCAAACCCAATCATTCTCCTTTTAATGTTTCCTGTTGTGTCTAGCAACTATATTCTAGAAAGTTATGTAACATGTTTATAATTTTCAGCTTGTGGACATTCTTCGTAATGTGAACTTCACTTTGGACAATCAGACATACGCCTTCGATAAAAATGGGGATTTTGAGAATGGATATGATCTTATGATGTGGAAAAAGAATGGTGATGAAAGAATATCTGAGGTGGTGGGACGATTCCTCATAAAGAATGGTGATGTTGAAATTTATGACCACAGAATTCCATGGACCAACACTACGGTGAATATCATAAAATTGCATCTCTCATTCATGATGCTTGGAAAATTGTGCTCTGTTAATAATATATGTGAAAACATGGTACTTCTTGCACTTTTCTATCTTTACACCCAGGTGCCCTTGTCCAGGTGTTCAGAGCCATGTCCCCCAGGCACAGAGAAGATGATATCAAGTATATCCTGTTGCTATACCTGTACTAACTGCAGTGAGGGATTTTATTCCAGTGAGTGGAGTAAGTATGGAAATACTTTGTCTTGATTCTAGTTAATGCACTGGTAGACATCTTCTGGATCCTGTAGACTGTACAGAGTACTCACCTTATAAGTTGGGTGAATATAGTTTGGAAATAAAGTCTGTCTTGCTGTGTATTAGAGCTTTAGCGCTTATCATGATTTCAGAAGGACAGAACAATAAAATACATGTCTGCCATATACTAATAATTTGTATACAAATTATTTGTAAAGGTGTTCAGGTGGGCTAGAACCAGGCATCTAAAGCCTTTCATGACTTTTGGCCTGTAGTCATTATGTATAGTTGATATTTTGGGTGATTGGAATGATGGTAGTTGTTCTGAAGCTTGTGGCAGAGTTACTTTGTTGAAGTCATTTGTTGAAGATCTTGGAAAAATTGGTTTGTTGAGTGAAAAGAGCAAAGTGATGGACAGAAATGAGAGACGGGGGTTGACTGGAGGAGAAGGTCTGAAGATTTACCAACAAGTCGATTAGTGTTAATAAATATTAATATGTTTCCACAAAAGGTTACTTGTATGGAGGACGTTCTTTTTTGTAAGATATATGTGAATTTATGTCATTTATGTGATTAGAAGATGGGATGACCCAGATCGGTGAGATAAGGGTCCAGGCTGTCATTTGCTGTATCAAAATAATTGTTTTCTCTTCGTAGATCAACTCTTTTGTCAAAGATGTCCAGAAGGTCAGTGGTCACTTCCAGGGTGGAGGGAATGTCAGAAATGGAAGATCTGGTTTTTGGAGTGGTCTGCAGCTTATTCCATTGTAGTGATGATTGGAACAGTAATAGGTGGACTACTGCTGGTGTTCTCATTTACTGTTTTTATTCTATACAAACAAAACCCCATCATAGAAGATATCTTAGTTATCTCTTGTTTGATGAAGTTTGGCCTGATGGTGAGTTTTGGAAGTGTAATACTTTTCTTAGGCCGCCCAAACATCCATCTTTGCAGAGCACAACAGACCATGTATGGTCTTGGGTTCACTCTGTGTGTGTCCTGCATTGTGGTAAAGGTTGTTCATGCATTCTTAGAGATCATGTCTTCTAACCCAGCAAAACAGCGCACACTGAGAAAGTTTGATAAGCCTTTTGTCATCATAGGCCTCCTCACTTTTATTCAAGCTCTCATCTGTATCTTCTGGATGATATTTGATCCTGTTGATGTTATGAAGACACAATCAAAAACTCAGCCACTTACCATTATTCATCTGTGCACCCAGGGCTCTATGTATGGCTTTGGTGCAATGCATGTCTACATTGCTTTACTAGCTGTGGTGTGTTTGCTGTTGGTCTTCAAGGGGAGAGATACTGAGACGGAGCCGATAGTGTTCAGCATGCTCATCCATCTGTTTGCCTGGCTTTGCTTCATTCCAGTTTATATTACTCAAGAAGAATTACGGCCTATTGTGCAAATCTCTGCCATCATGGTCTCCAACTATGGAGTCATCTTCTGCCACTTCACTCCCAAATGGTTTAAGATCCTCTCAGAAGATGGAAACTTAAAAGCAGCAAATAAAAATAACCCATTTAATCATTTCATAGAAGAAACGTCTAGAGAGTCAGAAGTGGTATTTGATTCGGCTCTGGGCTCAAGGGAGTCCATATCAACGCGCAGTATGGCTTCACAAGACCAGTCCTGCAGTGCAATGTCAAAAATGTCAAACTGGGTTAATACCAGACGCCGAAGACCAAGAAGTATAAGAGCGAGGACTCTCTAACCGGTGTCTTTTGGTATTTTTACGTAAACCCGTGACTTGCTTGCTGGTTTTGAGCCCGGAAGATGATCACTGATCCTCCTGAAATCGATGGTCTGTGTTTTTTTGCTGGCAAACTCTGGTGCAGTCATCTGCTTGGGTAAGCGTAATCTGCTCCCAGCACGAAGTGTGATTGGTTCATATTGTAATATGACTGTTTCGACTCATCATGTCATAATTATGCAAGTGATTCTTTGTTCAGGTAAGATTTTTATGTGCAAGCAAGCCATGCGCCCATCCCCCAGATGAAATCCAGAATCGATTTTGAGTGCAGTATTTGGGCATGTATTCATGTAAGTCAGGAATGTCAACTACCAAATTCAGTCAACAAAGGTCAGTAAATTTTAAGTTACAATTTTTCATTTGAACAAATGTGGATAATATTAAATTATGCACCGACCAAAAATCAACCAAGTGGCAGAATAATTTAAATTAAAATAAGTTTCAAAGTAGGAAATGCGATTCCATCAGCAGTACACAAAAAACAAACAAAACAAAATGTGTGTTTGTATTGATACGAATTTGTCTTTTGTAATTTATTTCAGCAGTAATTTAGCTAATGTGATTTATTTTGTTAATGTGGAAATAATACATTTACATATATAGACTGACTGACATACAGATAGATAGATAGATAGATAGATAGATAGATAGATAGATAGATAGATAGATAGATACTTACCTAATTAATCCCAAAGGGATTAGGATTGTAGGGTAAGTAAGCAGACAGATTGTCTAAATGATAGACCTTTGGAGACTCAATGAGTGAAATATTTCAGCAGTCTGTTTTGCAGTCTTGTTTGCTGCTGAATTAGTGTGACCTTGTGAACATCAGATTTTATGTGTATTTTTATATATTGTATTACAATATTGTATATATTGTATTTTGTTATTGTATTGTATGATATAATTTCCTGTTTGTTCAGGTAAAAAATAAATTTCATATTTTTTCAAAATCGCCCTTTCTTGTGCTCTTATCCCTCATACTATCACTACGCATCTATGCGACCTTAGAATAAATGTGATTTGATACATTTAGCTACTTAATAAACTTGCATTTGTTGGTAATGCCACTACTGAGGCCACCAAACAAATTCAATCTTACATTTAGCGTAATTTCTCTTTTTTGTCTTTCTTTCCGCCGATGTCACCAATATCTCTCAACGATGACTGGGCAAAGCCCATACTAAATCGTTTATGTGTTTACCTGCATACATTTGTGAGGAGATTGTGATTAAATATGAGGAAACTGCGTTCAGATGAGCAAGGTTTCATCAGTCTGAATTGGTTTGGGTGCACATGTTTGTCTGTAGATGCACTCGCACTCCTGAATCCACACAGTTTTATAAATGAGGTCCAGATCCCAACTTAAACAACTAGGAGAGATTTTGGAGTGACATGTTTCCATGTGCTGCATTCTGCACCACCATCACCAAACCACCAACTGAAGGAAAACTTTAAGGATGGTGTTCCATCCATCACTCTGATGGCTTGTGGTGATTTTAACACATTACTCTTAGGCTCTTCGTCATGCACATTAAGTAAGAGTTACATTACTTTAAAATTTATTCTGTTACACATTGATGGATTACCTGGCAATAAATGTAACTGTGACCTAATCCATCAGATTACCATCAAATATTAATACAATCTAATTATTTTTTGTTACTTTTGAAGAGAACGTAACATAATTTACGGTAAACACACAAAAACAGCTGTTTATAAAACTCAATGATTACAGGCAACAGAAGCAGCCAGTCATCTTCCATTTAGCAGCAAAAAGGTAGCTTGTTCTGGAAATATTTAAACTGTAACAAATTTATATAACAGAATAAATAGTTTGACTATATATATGCACAAAACCATCCAATTGATTACAAATCCATGACAAAAAAAAAATTAATTACAATTAAACACACTCACATTAGGGTAATCTAACATAAGTGGTTAAAAAATAATCATTCGATTAATCGATTAAGAAATTAATCGTTAGATACAGCCCTAAATCACACGTGTGAAAACAAAACTACTGCCATTTTTTAGATTTTGCTCATTTTGCACTTTTTTTTTTAGGATTCTTTCCAAGCCCCCCGCAACCCCCAAAACTTTGCTCCAATCTACATGTGACTTGTCCTGGACATAATCCAATCAATAGGAGCAGTCTAATGTACTGCTGGAAATAGACCACCTAAGGCCTTATACCATAGAGTTTTCCTAGAACTATGAAGGAGCTCTGGCTAAATTAACATACAACAGAGCTTGAGATTTTTCAGTCCTGTTACTTTTAATTGAGTTGAAAGCCAAATGCATAAAGTCACAGGAGGCGTGACCTGGAGCTTCTAGGCACCTTACTATGTGGTTTGGTGTTGATTCATTGTGTAAAGATACAATTATAAAAGCATTACTTTTTTGAACATTAAAAAACACTAATGAAATATGTCTCTACCTAAAAACCCTACTCTACCTTTCCTGTAACTGCCAAGCTCCACATTATTTTCTTGAGCTTTGATTGGACATGCAGCAGAGCTGACGCACCATCTGTGTATTACTGTCAACAGCCATGTTTGTGGTACATACAAGCCAGAGATCAAGTTATATTGCTAATCCTGTAATGCTGCTGTGTAGAACAGTCAGAGATAGGAGGCTACTTTAAATCTGTGTTTAGTTATAGATGACTGATTACCTGTTAAAAACTGTAACTCTATAATTTAATGTTATGTAAACCTAAATGCTCCGCAAAGTATTTTAATTCAATGAAGAAAAGTGAAAAGTAATTTCAACATGGTGTTTAAAAAAAGAATTTAACTTAACCCAAACACAGTAACTGTAAAGTTTTATGAAACAGAATTGTGGAATGTAGGTGACTTACTGTGGGCTGAAGGTTAGGGATCCAGTTATGTGACTGAAAGGTCGTCGGTTCGATCCCCTGGACTGACAGGACACGACTGAAGTGCCCTTGAGCAGGGCACCTAACCCCCAAATGCTCCTTGGGTGCTGTGGATAGGGCTCCACGCCACTCTGGGCAAGTGTACTCACTGCCCCCTGGTGTGTATAGGTGGGTGTTTCACTGCCCAGATGGTTTAAATGCGTAGGTCAAATTCCGCTGAAAGTCATCTACGATTATTCTCAGTTTCTATTTCTGTTGAAAAGCATTATTGTTGTTGTTAGCATGGCAGCTGTACACTGATGGAGTAGTATGACTTCTGAACAGGGTGTCTGTGACATGGAGACTCATGAGGCCAACCAGAGGATACAGTTGCAGAAGTGGTGCTACCGTTTGTGACTTCCTCTCTCGGCGAACGAGGCCTAACAAAAGTGATTAACCCGAGTGGGCCATCAGAAGACCATGGACACATCTGAATTATTTTCTTGTGCACACCAGCACAGTGGGAAATAAATGTATTTACTTGTATTTAAACTATTTTGATTAACTTTTCAGTCATTGAGATTGTCATTCAGCATGGTTGGATGAGAAGGTGCTCATTGTGGAGAAACTTACGAACTCACTTCATTACAGTGCGTGTCTACAGGTAAATATAGTCATTTTATTTACAGAAATTTGAAATGGCAGCAGCATCAGACAGTACAGGTCAAAAAGTTGAGGCAATTGGAGACATTATATTGAAAGACCTATTTTCCAGACTTTTTACTCAGCAAAACACTTTATTATTGAAATATTCAAACAGTATTAATAGAGTAAGTAGTGCTATTCCATATGTCAGTGTGTCTATTTAATCCTTTCCAAGCTTCTCTTATTTACAGTTCTCATCTAATACCTGCTTTGACTGCTCAGTACTTCATTAAGCTAAATCAAGATTGCTGCTGCAGAAACTGAATATATTCATACAAAATCTGTAACTACACTTTGTTCTTCAAACTGGAGCTCAAGATATGATCTACTTCTTTCATAATAAGATATTCATGTTACTTTGTATTGTATGTATGATTATTTACATCTGTTCTAATCATATCTGCTGTTCTTACTGGTCAACATACACTTATTGCTAAAATAAAGGGTTTTAAACTATCAGTGCCTCAGACTTTTGTACAGACTTGTAGAGTTGCATTAAACTATAGAGTAAAGTAAATAATAAAATAAGTTTATTCTTTATATTCATTTTCGATTATTTAAATTAATTAGTTTTATTTAATACAGGATTTTTAATTTATTTACAGATACATACTAAGGCTAGAATCTCCATATAGTACTCTGTAGTTCTTAGAGTTGAATTGCAGCGCCCTCTGTAGGCTATGTTTATTATGCAGTTTATTATCTGGAGAGTAAATCACAATAGAAAACTCACCCTGTGTGGATATTCTAGTCACTGTTTACTTCAGAAAAGCTCAAGTAGTATGTCAAAAAACATATTCTTTATATTAGGTAAGAACATAAGTAATTCTGCAAACTTTTACTTTAGTCCACAGCCACGCTGTATTATGCTAACTATCTCTGGGGAAACCAGCCAGTTATTTGGCAGTCTGTAACAATACGTTTATTTGTCGGTATAAACAGTTGAAAATAAGTTATTTGCTCGCTGGCTGCAAGCTTAATTTGCATTGTTGGGCAACTATTTAATGCTAAAATCGTCGTGTACACGTAAATAATAATACAGTACTACGGCACTTTCGGCACTCCAGTCGCCATTACGGAAATACCCGAAATACCCGAAGTGCGATGATTGGTTGGATTCTGCCTAATCTGCCCAGCAACCAAATCGCATTTTGATTGGTCATTTTTAGGCCAATAGTTTTAAAGAAAAACATCTGCGTCCTCAGCAGCGTTCTGTACAGCAGCTCCCACAGAGAAACGGTGTTGAAGTGTTTTCCCGCGTTTAATTTCCAACGTTATTAAACTGAATTGCTTAAAAATGACCATTAATCGACCATATGTTCTTAAAAATAAATTCATATAAACAGTAAGTGCATTTAATAAGATTAACGTCCAGTTAAAACCTCGAAGCTGTGCAGCTGCTAGCAGTCTCTGAGCTAACTTGGCTAACATTGTAAACTAAGATTGATTTCACTCAGTGTTAAACATATTGTTATTATTATTATTATTATTATTATTATTATTATTATTATTTTAAAAATTCTAAAAAGTGCTAAAATAAATTGTGTCTGTCTATTTTCCACCTATGTTATATTCATATTCCCAGCAAACACACAATGTTGTGTACTCTCTTACAATGTTGCTACAACATTGTCAAAATGTGGTGCCTTTAATGTTGTCTGAACAAGGTTGTCACAATGTTGTCGCAACATAACTACTGAATAAGGTTTTATGGTGTTATGATGATCTGTTTGGTAGCAAAAGCCTATGGAGTCCATGCAGATATAATGGAACATATGAAGGATTCTAGGAGGTTGTGACAACATGCTGACAACTTCCTTTTACATTGTTAGAACATTGTCTGATAACATTGTCACAACTTTCTGAGGAATTACATTACAACATTTTGGACACTAAAGCATCATAACTGTCACAACATAACTGTGTTTACAAGATTCCCACATTTCTACCATTTTCAAATTGAGCTGGTGGACAATCACTGTTTACTCACATTTGGTGTCCAAACTCAGTTTAGATAGTCTCGCTAATGATTTTAGATAGAAATAGGGACATATGACAATGTATATACGATGTATATTCCTAGCAAATACATAACATTGTCACAGTGTTGTCTTCCTACAGTGTTGCTACAGCATTGGTAAAAGGTTGTGCTTTTACGTTGTCACAATGTCGCTATTAAATAAGATTGTTTTACGATAGTATGTTCCATGGAGTACCATGCAAATATAATGAAACGTATGAAGGATTCTAAGTGGTTGGTGCGATGTACTGTGGCACAACTTTCTGAGGAATTACATTTTAGCGTTGCGATAATGTGGGCACATATGGGTAACTGTTTGCAGGGTAGTTGATGAATGACAGTCAATGACAGTATATGGAATACCAGAGTGTGCGGAATACTGTGTTCCTATGTTAATAGTTGTTTGTTTACTTTTTGTTGTGTTTATTATGCAGTTTGGAGAATAAAATAGTCTAATGGCTCATAGAAACCTTGCATCAAGTATGTCTGAAATATTATACTTCATATTAGATTGACTTTTGTAGGAGAGAGTGAGAGAGGATGGAGAGAGTGACACAAAACTGCTTCTGCCCAAAGCACTGTTGGATTTTCGAAGTTCTACGCTGTGGATCTTTCACTTGGAATGGATTTTGACCAGCCTACGTCTCCACAGTAAGATTCTTCTACACTGCCAACTGAACATGCATATCATATTTCAAACAGACAAACTTTAAACTGCAGTTATTTTTAATTAATCTGTTTTTATTCACATACAAATTGAATGCAGTATGTATGTGGTACTTTAGGTTCATTATTGATAGCAGCTGCTAAATTGAGAAAAATAGATAATAATAACAATAATAATAATAATAATACTCTATAATTTGACTATATAACTATAATTTAAGCTTGAATGTTGTTGTTTGTTATTGTACAGATTAAAGACCACTACCTTGGACGTGAAATGCATTAGAGCACCAGAAGATATTAATTTTATTTAATTTTATTATATAGACTGTAGAATAATTTTTATAGTAGCCAGTTACTAGTGGTTAATTACACTGGGTTATATTGAGCTCTCACAATTATTTTGGTCATCATCACTTTGTGGTATTAAATTTTGGTTGACCACATCAAGGGATGTACTTATACAGTTAATATGTCCTACATTCACTAGTTGAATGCAAAGTCCAAGTCTAATGATCTGCTGCCATATATAGTTTAGTTTTTCACTCAAATCACACAAGGCCTGTCGCAGAATTGATGAAAACTTGTAACTGTTTACAAACTTTTCTTGTTTTAGGATGCCAAGAATGTAAAGTAGAATAATAAAAAAACAGTTATAAGTACACTGTACAGAGTGTGATATAACTAATGTAGCCATACAAATATAAAATATAGTATGAACTGATCATCAGCCTGAACACTATTGGCTCTGCCGTTAACGCAGCTCATTTTGGAAACTAACAAATCGTCATTGTCTAAAGAAAAACATTTTTTTCATTTTTCCACATCATTTGAATATGACAGCTGCCGTTCTCATTGTGTGAGCATTTAATGGTCAATGGACCAATAGAAATGCTCCAAAATAGCTTGGAAAAAAATCTAGCTTACATTTAAAAATTTAAATAAGTGTAGTAGGTTGTTAAATATTCAAAAATTACATTAGCCAGCTAACTATTAGGACAGTAATGTTTCTAAGCTGACAACCTACCGAACATAAACACACTAGTTCACAGGTGTACTGTATGAGTCTATGTCGTATTGTACTACAAAACACTGCCATCACATTAAAAGAGGGCCAAAACTTAAAAGGGGAAAACATTCCGAACTGATAGCGAAACTGAGAAACAAGCTAAAAAGCAAAAAACTGATTATTTACAAGGTAAAATAGAAAATGGGTGGTTTAGTATGGCAATCTGCAAAGCCATTTCTAAAACAGTTAAAATTGAAATTTAGATTTCTTAGTTCTGCTTTTTGGTTCTCACAAGTTTTGGCCCCATTTTGACAGCGTACAGAAGTTTGTGCAAGTTATTAGACTTAATCTATAACGATTAATCAACTTAGTCAACAACCAAATTAGTTGGCAACTGATGATTAGTTGGCGATTACTGACAATTAGTTGTTGAAGTTGTTGACGTTTTCAACCTCCTGCAAAAATCTTTACTGCACAGCCAACAAGAAGGCAGTTAACATGACTCTGAATTGAAGTGGGTCACACAACATTTTCACCACAACTTTCTGTGAACTTTGTATGAGGGTGCGATATGGTGCTGAGGGTCTGGATGGTAATATGCCAGTGAATAGATGTTGATATTCAAATGGATTTTTTTTTAACATAAATATAAATTGTTGAAGTTGAAGATGTTTAAACGTGGCTGAGTAGAAACTCTGGCACAGCTGCTTTGTTGAATTATTTGTGTATTTAAGAACAGGCATAGCCTCGAAGATTTAACACGAAGCTTATAACACTGGAAGCTGTTTATTGCTACTTTTTGTGCTTCTGCTTTAACGAATGCAGAATTGTGAGAATGGTCTATTAAAATTAAACTGATTCAGTTTTGTTTTATTTACTTGCTGCGACTTTGCACATCATTTGTTTATTTATCTTTTGTATTATTTGCCGGAAAGTTCATTTAAGCTGTGGGTTTTTAAAAATAAGGTATTTATGGTCTTGATTGTTAGCAAATGCAGTAACAATGAAACAACCTCAAGCTACATAAGAATTATTTGGTAATTGAGCAGTTCATAATCTGAATAATCGATTGTTTGTTTCAGTAATCGATTGGTTATTCGACTATTAAAATATTAAAAATAGGTTATCAAAATTCTTGTTTGTTGCAGTCCTTTGGAAAGCTATAGCAACCACCTAGCAACACCCTAAGTATTTAGAAACTGCTCTTATGTCATGGTCACACACCACAGTTAGTATGCACTGTGTGGTCAAAAGTTTTTGTACACCTCTCTATAGCATGGTAGTATACATAATCAATGCAATAGTAACTGCCTAACATCATCACTTTTTTTCTGGTGTTAATGAAGGCATCATTGATTATGAAAATATTGGAAACATTTAATGTGTTGTTGTCATTTTGTGAAATTTAAAAAAAAAAAAAAAAGAATACAGGACAGTATAAAGTCACATAACAATTCATATTATAGTACATGGATGCAATAACACATATTTGTTTGACAAACCATAGTATTTTAAATTTCAAACATGTGTAAGAAATACTGCCTTAGTATGATCAACCCTGTAGAGTTTACATAAAACAGAAGCCAGAAATGTAAGGGGGTGGTCAGCTCCCGCCATGGCCGCCAGAGGGCGCCAAAAACCCTCCAAGGCAGTAGGGCAGGAGTCTGACAATCAGCAACAGTTGGCTTCACCTGGGAAACCCCCAATAAAGGACAGGAAGCTCCAGCAGCTCATTGTCGCACCCTCATCCGTGCAGACCAGTAAAGGTAGCTCTACGGAACAAAAGAAAAACATAAAAAACAAAGAAAGAAAAAGGGGAAATGAAACCCTAAAGAAAAGAGCATTATAAATCCCAACAAATGAGGAAAAAATAAGAGGAAAAATACCAAATAAAAAAGGATAAACATCCCAAAACAAAGAAAAAACAAAGAGGAAAAGAGAAAGCCATATTCTCTACATCTCGTGTTTTCATTACGTCTTTGTTTGAAGCGCGATATTTCGGCGTGCCTTTTGTTTGCCGTTCCCGCACTTTTCGGCGCATTGGTTCTTATACCCCCCAGCTCAGTATTGAGAGTTGGGCACCCCTGGTGGTGTAGTGGTAATAGCATTGGCCAGCCAACACAGAAATCATGGGTTTGAATCCATGTTAGGACTGCATAGCTGTCCATGGTTTTCCCTTCCCTCCTTTGCTTTCCGTCTCTGCACTTGGCTTCTATCTCACCCAAGAAAGCTGTTCAAGTTACACAAATAACATGTAACATGCAAGTTTCATGGTTATGATTGTATGGTATTCCTGTAACACTCATATATTCCTCCTCAATTCATATAAAAAAGTATTTTCGTTTTTGAAGTTTTGTTCTGATGTCATTTTTACATCATCGCTATGTTAAAATAACTTAAGTAATACATTTGAATCTATGTTAACAAACAGTTCAGAGTCAAAGACTCCTTGATAGTTGATGTCTTCGTCTCCGACGCCTTACTAAACTGAATCTGTCATCTGACAGCTGCAGGCTGTTCCTTTCCCAGCTGGACATTTCTGATTCTGCCATGCTGAGTTGACTCTGTGACATGCTGTACATTGACACTATCTCGCTTGATCTGCCTTCCCTGATTCTAGATTCCACTCCAGAATCATGATCTTCTGTAAGAGGGTCATCCGGAGTTTGTTTAGTCTTCTGTGTTTCAGTCTTTTCTGAGAGGATCTTAAACCATTTTGGGGCGAAGTGGCAGAAGATGACTCCATAGTTGGACACCATGATGGCAGAGATTTGAACAATAGGCTGTAATTCTTCTTGAGTAATATAAACTGGAATGAAACAAAGCCATGAAAACAGATGGATGAGCATGCTGAAGACTATCGACTCCGTCTCATTACTCCTCACTTTGAAGGCCAACATGAAACACACCACAGCTAGTAAAGCAATATACACATGCATCGCACCAAAGCCATACATAGAGCCCTGAGTGCACAGAAGGTTCAGAGTAAGCGACTGAGTTTTTGATTGTTTCTCTACAACATTAACAGGATCAAATATCATCCAGAAGATACAGATGAGAGCTTGAATAACAGTGAGGAGGCCTATGATGATTAAAGGCTTATCAAACTTTCTTAACAAGCGCTGTCTGTCTGGGTTAGAGGACATGTAAGCTATAAATGTGTGGAAGGCCTTAACCAGAACACAGGACACACAGAGAGTGAACCCAAGACCATACATGGTCTGTTGTGCTCTGCAAAGATGGATGTTTGGGCTGCCTAGGAAAAGTATTACACCTCCAAAACTCACCATCAGGCCAAACTTCATCAAACAAGAGATAACTAAGATATCTTCTATGATGGGGTTTTGTTTGTGTAGAATAAAAACAGTAAATGAGAACACCAGCAGTAGTCCACCTATTACTGTTCCAATCATCACTACAATGGAATAAGCTGCAGACCACTCCAAAAACCAGATCTTCCATTTCTGACATTCCCTCCACCCTGGAAGTGACCAGTAACCTTCTGGACATTTTTGACAGGCGAGTTGATCTGAGGAGAGAAAGTAAGAGTGACATTAGCAAGAACAGTAGTCAGAAATGCTTTTCCCTAGTATTGAACAATAGGCTAATGTTTGCATAACGTGAAAGCTTTTTTGCAGTTTTGGAAGCAAACCATTTAATACTGTGGTGAAAAATTATTATACAAAAGGATTCTTAAACAGCAGAGCAACGTCAAGTTGCCGGTTCAGTTGTAAATTAGTTCAATACTCCTACTCTAAATTTAATACCAAAAATAATAAAGAAAAAGTAATGTCATGGCGTTTTATTCTGGACTTATTCTGAAGGGCAGGAGCTAGTATTCTGTAATGAGGTATTGTAGCAGGTTTCGTTAGCCTTATTTGTTTAAAATTTGAGAGGCTGGATTCTAAGCAGGAACTGTTAAAGCTAAACACACACATGCCGTTTTTCTTTGTAAAAAAAAGCTGAGTAACCAATAATTTGGAATTCTCCCAAATCTCTTCGGAGAACTTACGTTACTGCACAATATAATTTCCATATACATGACTGCTCAAAAGTTTGAGGTCCCTTGTCATGGTAATATTTTTCATTTAGTGTTAACCCACAGTGTAGCTAGATTAGGCACCAGAACTGAAACTAATAGTTTATTCAAAGTTTTTTAGTGTTTTGCGAACATCATATGGACTATTTCAAAAAAGTATAATGGCAGTTAGATGTTTCTAAAACACATGCGTGCTATTTGTTTCACAAGATTCTTTGTTTATTATTTACATTCAGTTAAGTAAAAGATGAAAAAAGTCACAAATATATACTCTTTCAACTAAAAAAATACAAAAATGGCTCTAATAGTGGAGTTCATTGAAGCATCGCTTTAATTTTTTTAGCTGCCCAACATGTATTTCTGACACTGCCTGTATTTCTGACACTGCAGAAAACACTGCACATATGGGCAAATGCTCGTTTCAGCCAAGTGCTAACCCCAATATAAAACATGTGGCAGGGGTAGGACATGAGAAAAGGTAGAAACTTATACCTACTAATTACACATTAGAGTCTACCCTCCTCAGACACACTTACTCTACCAACTATTTTACTGTCTAACATCGACAACATATACAACCACAGCAACAGATACCTTTGTTTACGCCGAAGAACCCAGATAGAGTATTCACTTGCAGATTCACCTCCAATACTTGAACTTACTCACCTGTCTCATTAGAATAGTATCCCTCATTGCAATTAGTGCAGTCATAGCAACAGGAGATACTAGAAATGCTCTTCTCTGTGCCTGGGGAACATGGCTCTGAACACCTGGACAAAGGCACCTGGATGTGAAGAGAGATGTTTTCTATGATTTAAAGGTGCTACATGTTACAATCATTATACACTAAGTACTATTAGTGATGGGGTGCAGTACTGTGCAAAAGATTTTAGCACTTGTGAACATTACTGTATTAAAAAAGCTATTTTTAGGCAGGAAATAGCAGGAAATAAACGTAATAAAAAATATCCAAATTTTACATACGTCAGTGTGTTTATTTAACCCTTTCCAAGCTTCTCCTTGTGGAATCAACCCAGTATTATTTACAGTTCTCATCTAATACCTGCTTTGACTGCTCAGTACTTCATTAAGCTAAATCAAGATTTGCTGCTGAAGGAACTGAATATATTCATACAATGTCTGGGGCGTCCAGGAGAAATCTGGAACTTAACTTTGTTCTTCAAACTGGATCAAGATCTGATCTACTTCTCTCACAATAACATATTCATGTTACTTTGTATTATATGTATGATTATTTACATCTGTTCTAATCAGATCTGCTGTTCTTACTGGTGAACAAACACTTATTGATCAGATAAAGATTTTTAAACAATGAGCTTAGTAATTTTGCATTAATTAGTACTAACCTGTGTTTGTGTAGGTATAAAATTATACAAGAGGGTACAAGCAAATGTTGAAAAACAGGATATTTTACAGAAAGAGATGTTTGTGACACAAGCCCAGGTTTGAACCATTTGATATGGAATGCAAATAAAACAGAAACTAAATATATTATGTAACTAATCAACGTCATTTTAATAAATTATCTAACTATCTATAAACCATGCAGCAAGATGTTGCACAGTTCCTATTCTACACAGTAGACCAGAAAGTTTTATCTTACCGTGCTGTTGGTCCATGGGAGTTTGTTTTCATAGACCTGGACGTTTTGTTCCTTTATGAGGAATTTTCCCGCCACCTCTGGAACTCTTTCATCACCATTCCTTTTCCAGCTAATGAGGTCATAAGCATTCTCAAAATCACCAAATGTATTAAAGGAGTATGTCTGGTTGTCCAAAGTTAAATTAATTTCACGAAGAATGCTCACAAGCTGAAAACACAAACATATTAAGTTATTTTTACTTAATCTGAACATAAACAAATTAAATTATTAAAATTACTATATAAAAGTTTTACCTGCCACGGCAGTAAGTTAGTATCTCCAGAGCAGGCGGTGTTGTTACATTTAAGAAGTTTCCTGATGGCATGAGCTACAGCATACACCGCTACTCTCTGATTGTAGGCCTCTGTTAGGTCCACAGCACGGAGCAGGTAGTCATCGTTCGCTTTCTGGGGGTCCGTCACACTGCAGGCCGAAGGGGACGTGTGTACTGACTGCTGACTGCAGTTAAACCTCAACTGCTTGTACTCCTGGATGAAATCATTCCTCACCCCTGGACTGATGGTCAGGTTCTTGAGGTGGTCTTCAAAACCTGGAATCTTCCCTGTCAGGAAGGTAAAGCCAAATATTTCTCCCACCTTGTTTATGTCCTTCATCTTCATTAAGAAGCGTGTTGTGGACCAGGCATCGCTGGCGATCCAGATCCTGGAGGTATTTGTTTTAATCAGCTCTTTAAAGAGCATCTCCACATGTTCTGGTCTCAAAATGAGCAGAACAACTTTGGCAGTGGAGCGTCGGATTCGATCAGCTACGTCTTTGATGCGCTGCTCCATGTTTACGTAGCCTAGGTAATTCGGTACCACTTCCTGGAAATCTACACATATTTCTTCTTTTTCTGAATCCAGCAGAAAATTCTCCAGAGCAGGTTTTCCATAGTCATCATCAAGGGTCACCACTCCAACCCAGCTCCAGTTAAAGTACTTCATGAGCTTCGCCAGAGCTTTCGTCTGGTAAAAGTCACTTGGAATGACACGGAAAAAGGATGCATAGCGTGATTTGTCACTTAGTGCTGGTGATGAAGATGTGCTGCTTATCTGTTAGGAGAAGAGTAAAAAATCATACTGTAGTGTGCAAAAAAACCCTAAACTTGAATAAACAAACGTTCATTTAATTAGGTAAAATGTTAAAAGCTGAAATATGGATGCAGTAGCAGCTACTAACAGTGAATATCATCGCTGTCCAAAGAAAGCGTTTCTCCATTTTTGTGTATTTTTATTTTTCTACATTTGAATACAGCTGCCTTTTTATGTGGTGTGAAAATTTCATGTTGAATTGACTAATGGAAATGCTTCAAAATAATTTGGAAAACATTTTGGTTCCATTGATTTACTTTAAGAGTAAGGAACAATTTTGGAGATATTTTGCAGCATAATTTATGTGCTACATTTAAACAAACTATGTTCTGTAACATAATTTATAACATCTGTTTGTAGGTTATTCATACAAGTGATAGTCAATTTAAGAAAGAGTTTTAATTTTGCTATATTCAGTCATTTTATCTCTAACCATGAAATCACATTAGACGTTTTTTTGATGAAAAAAATTAAAATGGACAGGTCTTAACACTAATGAACAAAGGATACGGTATACAATAATATAATAGTTAGTGTGTGACAAACGTCATATAAAAAGGAGTTGCTGGTGACTGAGCCCATCAACTGCCACCAGAGGGAGGCAGATAGCAGCATCCCAAATTGGCCTTTTGATAAGCTTAATTTTTCTCTTGAATTAATCATTTTTGGTGTTACCGCCCTGGGAACAGTTAGTATATGAAAAATTCCTCTTGCATATTATTGAACTAATTGTACTGGTATTTTTAGCTTTTTACATTTGACTGTTTAATTATGTTCTTCTGTAAAACTTTGGGAAGACGTTTTACTTCACCATGATTACTTATAATTATAATACTTATTACTTAACTATTACATAAAACCTTCCCAGTTGATGAAAACAACATCAAGTATCTTTAATGAATATATGCACTGGAAGCATATTAAATCACAAAAGCAAGTGTCTGAATACTTTTACTCCATTCAGTACCTTTGTGATGAGCTGGAGTGATCCAGAACTGATCAACCAATTTCAGTACCTAACAAGTGCTCTTGTGGCTAAATGCAATCATGTCCACACAGCAATGTTCCAACGTCTAATGTATAGCCTTACCTGAAAAGTGTGGCTGTTGCTGCAGCAAAGCAGGACACACTACTTTCTGATACTCTTGATTTTGCAATAAACATCAGATGAGCAGAAGCCCATGACCTTTTGACCATATAGTGTACCTCAACTCACTCTACTAATTTGAATGGGGTAAGTATGACAGCTGTACTCTTTTGCTGTATCCCTGTAACAGCACAACTTTTAAAAAAGGGTACACACTCAGACTGCCAGTCAGAATTACATTACCTGAGGAATCATGTAGAGGCTCAAGAACTTGGCTACAGGAATGGAGAGTTCCGAGTATCTTTCTCCCAAGAATGCCTTCACGGGTGAAGTAAAGTCTGAGTAATTAGAGAGGACGGGAAATGATCCGTTCACAGCAAGCATTTGCTCCACACACTGCAGGGCTTTGGTAGCGTATACACAAGAATCACACATCAGGTATCCAAGCTGAATCCCAGGGAGAAATCCAGAGTCATTGATAGTTTCGATGGTGTGAATTGCAGCTAGAGACTGTACGAACGGTATTAGATCAAAGCTGGGAAAGAGAAAAGTAGAGAGAAGATTAGAGTAATAAGAAAGTATGAAGCAGTAATCAACAGATATTTCAGAAGGACAGTAATCCAGTTCACTCACTCGGTGCAGGTATATTCATCCGGACGAATCCGTGCTTCAAGGTCTTTTACTTTGGAATGAACGGATCCCAGAATCCCAAGAATAATATCTCCAGGAGCGTATGCCCCACATGAGTGCTCGGTATAATTACAGTGAACACCCCATTCTGAAAATACTGCCACCCATAAAGCACAAAGACAATGAAGCGACAAGCGGGGAGTCATGTTGACAATGTGTGGCTGAAGGACTAAATGGTGCACTGAAAGCAAAACTACATGAAGAATGTGAGAGAACAGGAAATGCCAACATTGTAATGATGGCATGATAAACAATTCACAAGAAGCTGCAAAGTGTATTATGTTCAGTGTTGTTTAAGACCCTTTGAAAAAATGGGTGAACAAATGTTGTGAATGTTTTGTGTTTGTTTATGTTGTGAACTCTTAATTCTCAAAACTAAATAAACCTGTGTGTTTCTGTTTGTTTTTAGACTTAAACTGATTTTCTGTTTCAGTGAGAAGATACAAAGGCTGAACTCTTAGTGATTAGCCAACATGGTGAAGATTAGAGGATACAAAACTGAAGTGAGATCCCAGCTGGCAGAGGCCATCAATTTGACGTCAGAAGGACATTGAACAGATGTTGCTACTTAGTTCTATCCATCCATTAATTATCTTCCGCTTTATCCTGCTAGTCGGGGCACGGGGTGGGGGCTGGAGACAATACCAGCGTTATTGGCCAAATGCGTGAAAATTGGGTTGATGTGAAAACCCAATGTTGGCTTGACAGTAACCTCCAATGCTGGATAGATGTTGAACTTTTGATGAAAATGAAAATCGGGTTGACGTTGAAACACAGATGGACAGAAGTTGCTTTTCAGTTGATGATGAAAAACGATTTGATGTAAAAACCAAGGGCGTAGATTTGCTCCTGACTTTGGTGGGGACCTATGAATCTACCCTGCCACACCACGCAGCTCAGGTCAGACAGGGCACCAACTTTGTTATGATTGATGTAACACGCAGGATCTTGCGTCCATGCTTCTGCAAAACAAACACGCTTGTCTGACAAACTACACACAAACTACAAGTGCTTGCAAGTGAATTCTGGAGCTGCTTTAGAAATTAATGCATTAGCACTCTTAAGTCAAGATGCAAATGGAATAAGACACACTGCAACCTGCGACCTAGAGTGATCTGTTAAAAGAAAACCTAGAGTGAGCTGTTAAAAGAAAACCAAGCACCAGGGAACTCAACTTTTTTTTTAAACAACAACAGAATTCCAGAAATTCAGAAATTCCTAAAATTCCCCCAAAAGCTGCTAGAAACAAACAACTACATTTACACTTATTATTTTAATAGCTTTTCAGTTCCACTAGAAAAAAAGTCTTGGTGGTATGGTGGTAGATCTGTGATGCTTCGTGGCTGGTTTCTCCAAAGACCCTGAAAACATTGTTAAGACACATGTACTCTTGTAATTGTGCTTAACCTCTGCCACAGGTTTTTGCAGTGGTGGTGTTGAACTGTGATTCCACGCTGCACATAGCTGGCATTTTAACACTCTGTGTTTTTCTGATTCACAGACCTGTTTCAGCAGCTGGCGGTATGTAGGCTTCATCAGCAGAGAAATGTGGTCGCTCTTACCAGGCGGAGTGTGATGTAAGTGGTGATGTAAGCTGCCTTGACGTTTGTGTAGACGTGATCCAGCATGTTCCCCCTTTATGTTGGACAGGAGACATGCTGATGGAGCTTGGAAAGCACTGTTCTGAGACCTATTTGATTAAAGTCCCCCGCAATTTTGAGCACAGTTTCCGGATGGCAAGACTTAGCATGGCTTTGTGGTTAGATGTAAACATCCATGATGATAACCACAGTAAATTCCTGTGGGAGGTAAAAGGGCCTGCATCTTACCATCATGGACTCGCAGCCAGGAGAGCAGAAGTGTTCAACATCAGCTGAGTTGGTGCGATTCACTGTCCATAGTTTGGAGCAATGTGGCCGTGCAGTCTGGTGTGCTTCTGTGGAGACAGGTTAGTGTAAAAATCAAAACACAAGAGTTCCTGGTTTGGCTATCTGTAGTAAACTGGAGTTCATCCAGCTTGTTGTCAAGTGACAACATTTGTGAAGAGTACGTTGGGAAGTTACCTTTGCTAGCCTAGCCTGGACACCCTGGACATGTTGGCTGTTGGTCGACTTTGTGCTTCTGGGGTGAACAATGGGCAGCGTGGGATCGAAAATCGACAGGCTGAAAGTTAAGCCTTTACACCGTTTCCCGATATCAAGTAATGTTTGTTGCCTGTAAACAATATTAGACTTGCACATTGTGTGAACAAACAGTGAGTGAAACACAAAACAAGCAAAAAAGCTGTACGTTAGTGGGAGAGGTAGCCTAGCTGCTGCCGTTTAGTGCCGCCGGAAGTCTTGTCACAAAACACTACCACCATTAAGAACCCTTAATTACAGAAAGCTTAAGTCACAAAAGCTCAAGCTTAAGAATTTTTCTGTTCCAGCTAAAATGTGGTGAAACAGGACCAATTATATGAGAAGCTGCCACGTAGGAAGCAGCCTTTAGTCTAAATAAAATAAATAGTCTACATAAAATGCTACCTGCTACTACAGGTCAGCTTTGTACATCCTTTTCAAAGGTCCCAATAATAATGAAGCTGAATGTGTTAATATCAATGGTAGCCTGTAAACCCATACGGCACATTTGTGTTTTGACTTTATATTAATTTGTTTCTAAAACTCATGTAAGAGTATTAAAATGTGTCAACGTTGTAAACCAGTCAAGTTAAGCTGAAAACCGGTTAATTATCACTATCGTACTAGATTACTATCAACATCTGATTATAAATACAGGCTCCAGTGCATGAAGGAAAAGTAAGTTACAAAGTGTTTAATCAGTTCAACCTGAAAATTATTTCATGTAGTACACTTGAAACAAAACAAAGCAACAAGGTGAGCAAAAGCATTTTTATCAATACAAAAAAATAGTTTTAGAGTGTAGAACATGTAACATGCCTGAAATTTGAAGCTGCATTGCATTCAAGACAACAGATTATCAAAACAAGCATTTGCTAAGAAACAGGTTTTGATTTTACAGGAAAGGTCAGATTGTTCTTTGAAGATAAGAAAAACCTGTCGTCATGCCAGACTTTATCACGCACTCACACAGTGTTAGAAAATAAAACATAAGCAAATCTTTCTGAAAATACCAGTTTTATTATGAACTTCTTTGCTGCCTCGACTTTAACTAGCAGGAACAGGATCTTTTGTACTAATACGTGTGTCATTAGTGGTACGTTTTAGTGATGCACATCTTTCTGGACAGAGCAGGACATGGGTTTACCAAATTAAACTGTATGATGCTTGATATGTTTCTGTAATTAATAAACAAATTGAAAAAAGTAAATGGATCTGTCCAGACTAAAAGATATGTTATCACATTACAGCATATGTTGAGACAGCAGCAGTTGCTGTAGATTCTTTACCCAAAAGGCTAAACTGTTGTTTGTTGTTTTTTACAGCACTGGATTTAGAGCTTATTACAAAATTGGGGACAGAGCGAGACAAAGTGGCAAGTAATACCATTAAGATAAAGTTTAAGCATTGATTACCAAGAAAATGTAACCCTGCCCCCAGTTAATGTATATTAATTATTAATTCAAATCCACTGGCGCTCCGATCCACCACTGGCTCAGCTGTGCTGCCAGAGATTTACTAAAAACATAAGAAAGGAGATGGGATGTTGTGTGGGATTTAGAAAAAGTGTCGGATCAGATCTGCTAATCAGACATTGTGAGTTGTAAGCCAATATCAGACCTCAGACAAAGGGCAGGGCAAACGTATTAGATTTGGAAGAGGGGGTCTGGTGCTGCTTACCCTGCAAAGTAAGCTTAGTGGGAAACTGAAATTATAGCAGGATTTCAGCTAAACGTGTACTAAAAGAATAACTACCCATATTATAAATTTTTAATATACAGTCTGAACCAGTAAGTTGTAACAGAGTGAAGATCTACCCACAATATGCATCGGTGCAAAGTATAATTAGCTATCCATTTTTTTAGCCGGTTGCATGTTTAGCTAGCTGACTTAAGTTCACATGAAGAAAAAAAAGGTAACAGCTAAGTTTTTAAGAAACTTCACAGATTAATTGTTTTGTATGTTAGTTTCTAAAAATTTAAAAAACAACCCTAATTCCAATAAAGTTGTAAATAAATGTTAATACAAATGAATACATGTTTTTTAAATTATACAGACTTATATTTGATTTACAATAGAACACATACCACATATCAGATATTGGAAGTGAGACTTTTTAATATGTGATGATAATATTAACTCATTTATAACCTTATGGCAGCAACAGGAGCAACAAAAGGATGGAAAAGTAAGTGGCACTAATAAAAAACAACTGGAGGAACAATTTGCAGCTAAGTCCCATGACTGGATAAACAAAAGAACATTTATAGAGGCAAAGTTGGGCAGAGGTTCATCAATCTGCAAAAAACTGCATCTAAAAATTGTGTAATAATTTCAGAAATGTTCCCCAATGTAAAATTGCAAAGACTTGGCTCTCTCATCATCTACGGTACGAAATATCATCAAAATGTCTTTTAAAATGCCTTTTTCTTATATGTGTTCTATATTCTGTCGTGAATATGAGATTTGCAAATCATTGCATTTTTTGTTTTTATTGATTTATTCACGTTTTTATTTATTTATCCACATTTTGCACAGCATCCCATTTTTTTAAATTGGGTTTGTAATAATGGACAAGCAAGTGGGGGTGGATAAGCTTTCAACAAGAAGAATCTAAAATGACTGGAATTTGGTTCAGAGCTGTCCAGCACATTATTAACATCTGGAAGGAGAACCTCAGTTTCACTGAAGACATGTGGTCAGACTTTGTGTAGGGAGGGAAGTAAAAGCATCCCACACGACCAGAACTTATAGAATTGGGACTAAACAGCTGTATGGACACTTGTTAGTGAGACTAGTCAGCTTCAGTTTGCTGGGGAGCGTAAAGACTAGGTGATGGAAGAAGGTCATGTGGTCTGAAGAGTCGAGACTGACCCTAATCCAGAGTGATGGGAGCATCAGGACAAGAAGGGAAGCACATGAAGCATGTCCACAGTGTCCACTGCACAAGGGGGCCTTCTGTTGGTCAGGTCAAGAATCAACCAAGAATCAATCAGCTGACCACTTGAATGTACTGCATGACCAGGTTATGCCATCAGTGGACTTATTTCCATGATGGTGCAGGCTCAGACTGAAAGAGCGGTTCAGGGAACATGAGGAATCATCCTCACATGTGAACTCACCATCACAGACCAATTCTGGTCTTTATTCCTTTGAAGGTCTTTGGGAAGAACTGGAGGAGACTGTAACGCGTTTAGACTACATAGTCAATCAGACTGTGTACAAACAGTTTCAAGACCATTATTACTCTCCCCAGGATTGTTCGACCAACCAAGAGATCATGCCAAGAGCAAGACCTGTAACAGTTTGTGAGATCACAAAGGAACCCAGCTTAATTTCTAAGCAGCTAAAGGCTTTTCTCACATCGCCTAATACATTTGTTAATGAATCCACCATTAGAAGAACACTGGACAACAATGGTTTGCAAGGCAGGGTTGCAAGGAGAAACACACTTCTATCCAAAAAGAACATTGTTCCTCATCTGCAGTTAAAAATCTGATGGAAAAGCCAGAGGGCTATTGGAACAATGTTTTGCGGACAGATGAGACCAAAATAAATCTTTTTGGTTTAAATGAGAAATCATATTCCATCTGTGAGACTCGGTGGTGGAAGTATCATGGTTTGGGCTTGTTGGGCTGCATCTATGCCAGGACAGCTTGCCACCATTGATAGAAAATGTCTGGACAGTGACCCTGAGCACACAAGAAGTTATACCAAAGACAGGTAAAGCAGATACAAAGTTAATGTTTGGAATGACCAAGTCAAAGTCCAGACCTTAATCTTATAGATTGTTGTGGAAGGACCTGAAGTGAGCAGTTACTGGGAGGAAACCCAACAACATCCCAGAACTATTCTATACCTAAAAAACTAACTATCAACTCTTTCAGTTACTGTCTGAATGGCGACTGCTGAGAATTATTTTAGTCTGGGAATTACTCCAACTTTGTCAATCACCAACTGAACTCAACAAATTCAGTAGCACAAAGGACGCCGACACAAGAGTTCATTGATAAGCAACGATAATTGGGACAATTTTTAAATACTAATTCGTTTTTGTACCAAATTTACTTTTATAAAAGATTACATTTCAGTGCAAGACTGGATTCATTAACCACAAAGACATTTTTCATGACATTTTTAATCTTCTTTATTAAATGTGTCAATAAATATGGAGCTGGCTGAGACAAATTCAGCATATTTTCATTCAGATGGTCAGTTTATGGAAACATTAAATCTGTCGTTCCACATTATATCACTGTTGTCCTGTTTACTACAGTAACATTTTCCAATTCCATTCCAGGTCAATGCCACTAAGAGGGTTATGGTACTCGTGCCTGCACTAAAGCACCAGAATGATGATATGGATCATCTTCCTTGTTTGCAATATGATTTTTGGGGGAATTTCAAATATTTTTAGACAGATGTGTGTGTAAAATAACCATTCAGAATACAGAATGTTGACACAATACTGTAGTACTACAAACTCTAAAATTTCAAACACATGTATGAGTAACACTGATTTGGTGTAGAGTTCATAAACATTTTATATCATTTTGACATCATCACAATGTTACACTAATTTAAATAGCAAATTGTAATAACTTATTAATATTACTTAATTTAGAAAATGCCTGATAGAGACAGACAAGTCAGGGACTTCTCGACCGTCTATGTCTTAGATGCCTTAATGAGTCGGACAGGTGTAGGCTGTTAATGTCCCAGGTGGATATATGTGACTCTGTAATGCTGAATGGACTTTGTGGCCTTGATAGTGTCTCACTTGATCTTCTTATGCAGTATACTCCAGAATCTCCAGAATGGACATCTGCCAGAGGATGAACTGGGGATTTTACTGCCTTTTGTGTTTCAGTCTTTTCTGAGAGTGGCGAAGTGGCAGAAGATGACTCCATAGTTGGAGACCATGATGGCAGAGATTTGGACAATAGGCCTCAAGTCATCTTGAGTAATATAAACTGGAATGAAGCAAAGCCAGGCAAACAGATGGATGAGCATACTGAACACTATCGGCTCCGTCTCTGTATCTCTCCCCTTGAAGGCCAACATGAAACACACCACAATATAGACATGCATCGCACCAAAGCCATACAGAGAGCCCTGAGTGCACAGACGGTTCAGGGTGAGTGGCTGAGTTTTTGATTGTTTCTCCACCACATCAACACGATCAAATGTCATCCAGAAGATACAGATGAGAGCTTGAATAACAGTGAGGAGGCCTATGATTATAAAAGGCTTATCTAACTTTCTCAGTTTGCGCTGCCTTACTGGATTAGAGGACACGATTGCTATGAATGCACGAACAGCCTTAACCAGAACACAGGACACACAGAGAGTGAACCCAAGACCATACATGGTCTGTTGTGCTCTGCAAAGATGGAGGTTTGGGTTGCCTAGGAAAAGTATTACACTTCCAAAACTCACCATCAGACCAAACTTCATCAAACAAGAGATAACTAAGATGTCCTCTATGATGGGGTTTTGTTTGTGTAGAATAAAAACAGTAAATGAGAACACCAGCAGTAGTCCACCTATTACTGTTCCAATCATCACTACAATGGAATAAGCTGCAGACCACTCCAAAAACCAGATGTTCCATTTCTGACATTCCCTCCACCCTGGAAGTGACCACTGACCTTCTGGACAACTTTGACAGGCAAGTTGATCTGTGGAGAGAAAGAAAAAGAAGTATAATTTGAAACAGTTAAATTTAGACAAAATGATAATTTTTAGTTTTTAATAGTCTTAACTTTTTTTTAATTGTTGGAGGAAATTTTAAAAACTATAGATTTCTTAGGAAACCAAGAGTGGCTATTTTGTGGCAGTGCTCTTAAAACCTTTTGGCACCAATAGATTTAAGACTGCAGACATATGCTATATGACCATAAGTAGGACAGTCCTTATTAGTTAGTGGGTTTGGCTGCTTCAGTCTCACTAATCACTAACAGTTGCATACAATCAAGCAGCTATGGAGTCTCCATACAGAAACACTGGGAGTAGTGTGACGTTGAGTGTGAAACTGTCATGGTACGCCACCAGTGAGTTAGTTTGTTAATTTCAGCCTTGCTAGAGCTGCCCAACAATTGTCACTGCTGTTGTCCTGAAATAGCAATGTCCATCAGCAAAAACAGCTCACCGAACAGGATTTCAATACATAGTTCTGTTTATAGAAGCATCACCAAATCAAGAACTGTTCGATAGAAAATAAGTTGGGTTTCCACAGTGACCATAGCACTGGAGCATCTGATTCCCCATGTGCTAAGGTGTAAATCACACTGCAAGTTGACTGGGGACATTTAGAACAATACCTGCCCCAATATGCAGTGATAGCTGTAAAGTGTGGGGCTTGTGGAATAATGGTCTTAAATAACCCCTTAGAACTGATCTAACAAAAGTTCATTACTCACCTGTCTCATTAGAGTAATGTCCCTCACTGCAGTTAGTACAGGTATAGCAACAGGAGATGATGGATATGTTCTTCACTGTGCCTGGGGGACATGACTCTGAACACCTGGACTCGGGAATCTGGATTTAAAGAGAGAGTTTTTGGGTTATTAATGCTTTAAATAATGATAATGAAACAGACGATGTGTACTTTATCTCTCACCGTAGTGTTAGTCTATGGGATTTTGTGCTCATCGATCTCAACGTCTTCACTCTTTATTAGGAATTTTCCCACCACTTCAGACAGCATCTGATCACCCTTCTGTTTCCACATCATGATGTCATAACCATTCATAAAATCACCGTTTTCATTAAAGGAGTATGCCTGATTGTCCAAAGTGAAGTTCACCTTACGAAGAACCTCCACAAGCTGAAAATGCAGAATTAAAAACATGCCTTTATTTCTATAATGTAAGTTGAATGACTGGGACTAAGAAACACAGAATACAGAACGCTTGTGTTTGTAACCCAGAGCAAGCCTGATACAATGAGTGATAGTTGTACTGTACAAACACTTCAACAAAGTAGTAAGTTCTGTTAACATACTAAATAAATGAATTAATTCTACTGTTTAATATCAGTCTTACTATTAACAGCAACAAGCATTAAATTCCACACACAAGAAATTTTTTTACCTCATGTGGCTGTAAGTTAGGATCTCCAGAACAGGCGGTGTCATTACATTTAAGAAGTTTCTTGATGGGATGAGCTACAGCATATACCGCTACTCTCTGAGTGTAGGCCTCTGTCACATCTACAGCCTGGAGCAGGTAGTCATCGTTTGCCTCTTGGGGGTCCGTCACACTGTAGGCCGATGGGGACATGTACACTGATTGCTGACTGCAGTTAAACCTCATCTGCTTGTACTCCCTGATAAAATCATTGCGTGCCTCTGGGCCTGGCCTCAGATTCTGGAGGTATTCTTCAAATCCTGGTATCTTCCCTGTGATCAAAATTAGTGCCAAAAAATTCTCCCAACTTGTTTATGTCCTTCAACTTCATTAAGAGGCGTGGCATAGACCAGGTGTTACTGGCGATCCAGATTCGAGAAGTATTTGTCTTTATCATCTCTTCAAAGAGCATCTGGACCTGCTGAATTCGTAGGAAGAGCACCACAACTTTGGCAGTGGATTTTCGGATAATGTCAGCCACCTCCTTGATCCGCTGTTCCACATTAAGATAGTTCGGCACCACTTCATGGAAGTCAAAGCATATCCCTGCTTTCTCTGCCTGTGGCACAAAGTTCTCATAGATACCTTTACCGTAATCATCATCAAGGCTGACAACTCCAATCCAGTCCCAGTTAAAGTGTCTAATGAGCTTTGCCAGAGCCTGCATCTGATATATGTTACTTGGAATGACACGAAAGAAGGACGTGTAGCGTAACTTGTTACTTAGAGCTGCTGCAGAAGATGTGCAGGCTACCTGTATTTTTCTTTGTGGAGCCCAAAATAATTGTGTTAAAAAACCTTAAACCACAAAGCCAAATACCTCCTTGCCCTACAATTAATTGCTCTTAATATTACAGTAACTGTGTTGATTGCATGTATATCAGTATCATGATCATGATATAAGCTGTACAGTGTTAAAAGTAAAACACGCTAATGTTGGATAACAATTTTACAACTACATATAAAATGAACCAATAATAACGGCACGTTGCTCACTGTTACCTGGGGAATCTTGTACAGGCTAATCAGTTTGGCAGCAGGAATAGATGTTTCTGTGTATCTCTCTCCTAGGAAGACTTTCACAGCGGGGTTGAATTGTGAAAAGTCTGAGAGAACCGTAAGTGACCCATTAACAGCGAGCATGCCCGCCACACACTGTACAGCTTTGGCTGCATGTGCACAAGGATCACACATCAGATATCCAAGTTTAATCCCAGGAAGAAATCCAGAGTCATTGATAGTTTCGATTGTGTGAATTGCAGCTACAGATTGAACAAAAGTTACTAGATCAAAGCTGAAATGGAGAAGAGTAGGAAAGTTTCAATGATAAAATTGGGGGTTTTAGCAGGCAGAGCTCATCATATGAGCCATTAGATACAAACAAAAGGACGATAAACTCTCCAGTATACTCACTTTATACAGACAGATGTATTTGGAAGGATCCAAGGCTGAAGATCTTTTATGTCCGTGTGAACTGAACTCAGAATCCCAATGGTGATGTTTCCAGGTGCATATGCTCCGCATATAGACTCCGTAACACTGCAGCGGACCCAGAGCCCCAACATTAGAGCCACTACCAGCACATAAAAAACTTAAACGAGGCCTCATGTTGAGAACCCGCCATCTGAAAATGCAGTTAAGGATGGAAAGCTGTGGTGGAGCAACTTCTGTGTTACTAAAGGGCGTGTTCTGGGAGAAAGACAGCAAAACAGCGGCTGAACAGGAACGAGAAAATCCAGTTTAAAACTCCTCACCGTAACAATGTAGAAGATGTTCTTCCATTCTACGATTCTACCAAATTTGTTCAAACTGCAGTTTCATAATTAGAAACAATATTAGTTTCTAAGTCTGAAAATCAGGGTGGAACCTCTTGAATTGTCACCACCAAAACACATATTTTCTTAAGTTAAGTAAATAGTTTTTGTTGTTTTTAAGATTTAACAGTGTACCTCTATTCACAGCTGTCTTTGCTAGTCTTGAATGTTATTTGTGAGGGTGAGTTGACGACTGTATGTATACTAAAATAATCAATTGGTACAATATAGAAGAAGAGGATGCACACCACAAAAACAAAACCTGCTTAATCTGAAAATGAAATAAGTAGTTGCTGTTTTAGGTGTATGTCATTTTTTAAATTATGTCACTTATTTGCTTTTGGGCTTTCTATTTGTTTTTCTTCAAATCAACATAAGATACTTGGTTTATGATATCAAGAAAGCAACTTGTGTTATTCAAGGCATGAATGGAATGCAAAATGATTATATCTAGTTGTAACTGGAGATCCTAGAAATGATGTGCAGTTCTACTGTTTGAAATGTGTGTTCGTGCAGGTAAACCCTGAAGAGGTGATGAAAGTTAAAAGCCTTGTTCTTAAATCTAAATTTCACTTTCTCTGTCTGTACAACATACAAACAGCTGTAGAAAATATTTTTGTTTCTCTTTAAAAATTCCCACATAGGGAGACTAATAGGCTAAAAAGTAGCATATCATACCCTCTTTGAGCACAAGAGGCCACTCCAGAGGCAAAAAAAAGAAGGCATCACATAAACTTGGCACAGAAAGTAAAGAAAGGTTTGGTAGATTATTTCTTTGTTGTAATGATGCTTCTTGGCAATAAGTGGAGTTACCACTCCACAAGTTTTGGGAGCTGGACCACGCCTAGATTAACCCACCATATATATACCGACCAATCTCACTCTACCACACTGTCAAACAAACTGCACACCCACGACCTCCCCATCTCCTCTTTTTCTCACCATCCATTACTCCAAGGGGGGGCATCCTTCTAATGTTTTGAGGAGGCTCCATTCACGAATAAGCACCAAAGCCACCCAGAACTCCAGCCCAAAAATCTCCTAAATTCATCCGCCCCTTTTTTCTCTCATTAAGCGTGGTCCATGCTGGCAAAATCATATACGGTTGGACTGTCTGTTAATTTGCCTTTTAAATGGAGCCACATTTGGAGGAACAGGCATTTGTGGGATGAGCAGTAGAGCTGAATATGTGGGTAGCGCCCATGATTTTTGCCAAATCTTCTCTGCCAATGCCAAACATCTTATTCTGCCATTGACTCATTTGGTGTTTGATAGACTGGATGATTGAAGTTTGAAGAAATAAGACATATTGGTAATTTAACAATTTAACATGGGATAAATGTCATCCAATTCTTCAACCAGCATAGAGTTTGGTCCCAGACTGTGGAGATATGGGATTGCCACTGGTTGCAGAAGTTCATCTTGATGTCTGTCTGGATTGATATTCCCTCCAATGATGACAGTCCTCGTTTTTCCAATGAGGGAAAAACACCATCACACTGCCTCCACCAAAGGATGCTACTGTATCAGTGCAGCAATCAGTATAGCGCTCTCCGCATCTTCTCCACACTTTGACCCTATGATCCAACTGCTGTAGGCAGAATCTGGACTCATTACTGAACATATCGCTCCTTCACTTGTTGCCGATGCCAGCGCTAACAGGCTTCATGGTGAAGGGCAGTCATGACGGGCCTCCTGGCAGCCCGATTAGACTAGAGATTGGCAGCGTGCAGTCTGTTCCAGATTTGTCTGGGCAGAGAGCTGTCGGCCATATTTTTCTGCAAACCTTGACTGCAAACCTGTAGAAGATGGTACAGTGCTGACAGGGTGAGGAAACGAACTTCTTGGGATGCCCACTTCGTGGCCTGTCTCTGACGTCCCCCCCTTATATGGAACTTGGTCTTCGGTTTGGAGATGGTACTAGGGCTCACTCCAAATAATTCCGCAACTCGGTTTTGCAGAACACCAGCTTAAAGTTGCCCTATCGCACGGGCCCTATCCAGATCTGTCAAATATGGCATGCTGATTCTTGAAGCAGACACCTACTGACCACTGTAGCAGGGCCCATGCTCACAGGTGCTGCCAATCAGGTGTCAATCAGGCACCTGGGGTACCAGAGGCTCAAAGCAAGTGTCAATAGCAACAGCAGAATAAGCTGTTTGACAATGGCAGATTTTTCACGAGCGCAACCCACATAATCATACTCTACTACTCACCCCACAAATGCATGTTCCTTACAAATGAGGCACCATTTAAAGGGGAAATGAATAGCTTTCCAACAGTATAAGATTTATTACCAGGAAGCATTGTTACAACAAATAAATAAACTACCAAAAACAAATTTCCTTACTTTTTGTGCTTGGTTTAGTTACAGTTGAGTGAAATTGTTTAGTGGAACTTTTGTGTATAAGTTCATTATATATAGCAGCTCTTGTTAAAGTTGTTAGCTTATTAAGACAAAATAGGATGTTATGTATAATAGTTACATGTTATATCAAGCACATTCAGATAGCAAGAGTGTCTTTAGTGTTTGTAAAAGACAAATTCTATAAGGATAGTAAAACTAAACTTTGTCCCAGTTTGTTTTTAAAGTTGTTTTTTATCATTGGCATTGCTTAGTGGAGTGAGGAACTTTCATTTAATCCAATTTCATAAGGTATGGGCAGTGCTGGGTATGGTAGCAAATTTTAAGGAGCTTAGTGGTAAACATAGGAAAGCTTTGTTTAGTTACCTTGACAAAATGGTACTTTATCATGCGAGGGTTTTTATTTTAATGCTGATAATGCTTATTTTGATAACGTGTTTATGATTTTTAACAAATTTGATAAAGTTTCTGTAATATTGCCCCAGAATCTTGACTCTCCTGACTTCAGGAAACTCCCCATGTCATGTAGTGACCAAAAGAAAAAGATATAAGGTGAAGATGGAGAAAGAAACTGGTGACTGGGTGTGTTATTTCTTAGGTCTCCAAAGGTGGGTTCAGGCTCCTGGAGGCCTGTGGTGCATTGGTCCACCTCCAAAATGCTGTTTAGCGAATTAGCAGTTGATTCAGCATTATGTCACCTGCAAACTGCCCACCCAATCCTGCTATCAGCCCCCAGTGTGACTTGGTGAACACACCTGTTAAAGCTTTATAGCTAGTTTTAAGGCAGCTATGAGAAAGCACTTTTTTACCTTCATGTTTGGTTAGAGCCATAGAGTCTTAGAGCTCTTCCCTACAGAATATATACTGTACATTGTAAATGGAATTCTCTCCTTTCAGCTGACAAAGAAACAGAGTGTAAGACTTGGACTGATTCTCTAATTGACCTTGAGCAGCTCTGCATACAAAGACCTTATGTACAGGTCTCAGCATGACTTACTCGGGAAACAGAGGCATATGTTTTCTCAGATGCCTCTACGATGGCCATAGCAGCTGTAGCCATTGGCCACAAGTTGTAGAGCAAAAAATCGTGTTGGCATTATCATCAGCAACTTAAGTTGGCCACATGTCATGCTCACTCTGTCCCATGATTAGAAATATTGACCCTCAAGCAATTATGTTCTTTACGGACAGTAAAGTGGTGCTTGGCTACATTTGCAACACAATATGGACTTTGTGTTTATGTCTCAAACAGAATCCCAGATCAGTGGTGTATGAAGCAAAATCCAGCAGATTACAGAACCAAACCAATTGCAACAGCACTTCCACAGTACACCAGTCGGCTGGCTGGACCATCGTCCCCAGGAGCAGAGTTTGATGCAGAATGCTATGAAGAAGTTTGCAAATACTACGAAAACTACTCTAATTTCTAGCGTCACATGTTCAAATGCTTTGTAAGCTGAAAATCTTGTGTCAGAGGTTTTTCTACACTTACTAATATTACCAAGTTCTACTCCCATTCTGCACCATCTAGTCACAAGTAAAGGATGAAACTTTTGTGAGCAGAATCACTCAAACCTAAAACACAACTGTATCACATGTTTAGCACAAAGAGCTCTGAGATGAAACCACCAGGGAAGTAACTCTCTTAGCAAAGTTCACTGAAAAAATCAATTGTAGCTGAAGATGGACTGATCAAGGTTAAATGTTAAGTGTGTTGTGAATTTTTTAAACACACTATAGCATTTGTTAAAAATGTGAGACAGATGGCCAAAGAATATTGCAGAGCTTGCCGGAAGGTCCCCCTGCCATATAGTTCCATATATCCCACAAACTTCTATTCAAGAACTACTGTCCACCCAGGAGAATTACAACTGGCCAGGTGTACAAAGGCCCGAAGGAGCAGGAAGGTGGGCCTATAAAAGACAATGCAGCAGAGACCAGGGTAGACCAGGGTGTGAGAGCTCCGAGAAACATTGGTACTGCAGACCAAAGAATTAAAAGCTTTCTGTCTGAACTGGTCTCCCTCTTTATTCTGATGGCAAAAACGAAGTTACGACAAGGGTCTTCAGCTGTTCTTCTATTAGAACAAAAGCATCTATTACTAATTTCAGGCAGACCCCAACACATACACACGTCGCTCGTCAATGTTGCCATTGTGCAAGAGGACTGTGGATATTGAGAGGCAAAAGACTAGTTTCCAGTGTCATCCACAGGTGGGTAACCTAAGAAGGCACAGGGCAGGCTAGAGGAACACAGGCGCAGAGACCACAGCAATTTACCTTGAAGTCTGGGACTGATCAACGTTGCTTGATGCCTAGATGGAACTTCCTGTCTCTCTCATGAGGTCTTGACCACACACTGAGTTGATAGCCACAGTGAATGTCAGACTTTAGGTTGCTGTCTCAGAAACTGAAATTACTCTCTTCTCTGATGCTTCTAACTCAAATATTTGGCATTACAGCACCTCCTACTGGTGGCTTAGAGGGACCTCTAAAAACTAAAAAAGTCAATTCCAGAGCCTAGATGGAGGCACGAGTACCTGGTCTACACCAAAAAATTGGCAGGAGGAGAAATGCGGGATGTCTTGTATAATAAGGTGAAGCAAATCACCCAGTGGGCTTTGGGATTTTCAAACCTGTTCCACGTATGGACATATGGTCAGTGCTAGAATATATATAAATTTGTCTGTTGTTATGACCTGGTCTAGGTCAGAACATAACAGAATTAAAAAGGTGTCCGTGTCCTCCCGGTTCCCCCAATAGAACGTCATTCAATTGCAATGATAACAGACATGTTTATTAACTTAAATTCAATTAACAAGTTAAAGTAGAAAAAAGAAAATAGATAGGGGGAGAAAAGGGAACAAAATAAAATAAAAAACAAACCATACTAACTAAGGGTTAAAGAGAAAACTAAACTTACCTTACAACAAAAAAGAAAACCAAATACAATATCTAACCTAACTTCCTAAATAAAAAAGCCAGGAGAAAACAGATAAATCAAAATAACTCCCCAAAATATACAAACCTAACTTAAAGTACAGGCTGTTAAGATGAAAGTCAGTCAGACAAACATAGCACTTTGTATGATAATCTCAATCAACACAACATTAATTCAAGGTTTTTATGGTCTAGGAGAACTATGAACTATAAACGGATGAATATTACACCCCAACCAGTGTCTCCACTCCTCCAAAGCTAACACAACAGCCATCAGATCACTAATGCCAATCCCATAATACAGTTCTGCAGGAGTTCTTTTGTGAGAGTGAAAGACTACAGGATAGAGTTTATAAGGTTTATCAGTACTGTCCCCACGCCACTTATAGAAGTGTTGAGTACAAATGGCTCTGGATGTTTAAAAATGGGAGCTGAGGTAAACACCTGAAGAGACCATGCTAATTTCTTAGAGACACCCTGGAGGACAGCTGTAGAGGGGTGCAGCCTTAAGAGGGAGCTAGAGGGCCCTGGTGACTCCAAGTGCTGTTCTCCCATCTGAGCAGTGGAGGTCGGGCGCCTCTTGAGCGCCTGGAACACTATCCGGATCTAGATCCTGTCTGGACAGTTCAACAACAGGAGTTATTCCTTTGCATAGCTCCTGAGCATGCCAGGAGAAGAACCCTGAGGGAGGTAACCACTCTCTTTGTTTCGGGGAGTGCGTAAGAACACAGTTCAATTATTCACTAAGATCAAAGTCAAATAGAAAAGTCCAAAGGCCTAGCAAACCTCACTGTGTGGAGACCCATGGGGGATAGATGCCAGGGGTGTATTTAGACGATGGGAGGCTGATGTTCAGGGGGATTAGTGAGTCCAGTGGCCTGGAGGACTCCAGGGAGGTCCCGCTGTTGAGAGACAGCATTAACTGGACTGAATGGGAAGCCTGCTAGGTGCTGGCCTCGGAGGTTGGCAGAGGTAAGGTGAGTAGGGGTGTGATGTTCAATACCACGCCCTGAATGCAGGCCAACTCACTACTGCTTCTACTGTGTGGTAGTCCATAACAACAGCCTTGGCACAAATAACTGACCTCAGAAATGGGTTTGGCGTTTGACCTACTTGTGCTGACACACCGAACCAAAACCAGGATGATGGATTGACGCATGTTGTTTCTAGAATGTGGCTGGTTGTGATGTTTTCACATTCCAATCATGTGTTGTACAGAACTCACTGTTCGATGTTTAAAACCAGGTGTCTTATTTTGAAATGTCGAACATTAATCGAAAACCAAAAGCTAATTTATTTCAGTAGCTGCAGTACAGTGTTAAAACAGATTTTGTTTTAACCTTTTATTTACAGCAGCTTCTGATTCTGTAGGTGAGATAAAACTGGTTCTGCTGCTTCGCTGTGATTCCTGTTCACCTACATTCCTGCCCTCCTGAGTTTCAGTTTCCACAAGTAACGCTCTCAAACCGATTCTCGACATGGCGTCGCGCGTATCAGCTCAGTGTTTGTGTGCGTTGTGCATGGTCATCATATCGGGACTGGGGGTCCGCTGCAGTGTCACAGAGTCCCTAACTGGAGCGTATGCACCTGGAGACATCACCATTGGGATTCTGGGATCAGTTCACTCCAAAGTAAAAGAACTTCAGAATCGAGTTCGTCCGGATAAATATACCTGCACAGAGTAAGTGAGAGAGTTTAGTGTTGGTTTTTAATTCTGTTTTAAAACATGTCACCGCTGAATGAAGTCACTGTAACTTGATCTCTTTCCATCTTCTTTCCAGTTTTGATTTGATCCCCTTTGTACAGTCTCTAGCTGTAATTTACACCATCGATGAGATCAATAACTCTGGATTTCTTCCTGGAATTCGGCTCGGATATCTAATGTGTGATCCCTGCGTATACGGCACCAAAGCTATACAGTGTGTGGAGCACATGCTTTCTATTAACAGCACGCTTCAAGTCCTCGCTGACAATTCAAACTTCTCCTCGCCAGTGAAGGCGTTCTTAGGAGAGAGATACTCTGAGCTGTCAATCCCTGTGGCCAAACTGCTGAGCCTCTACATGATCCCCCAGGTAACACTGTTTGGGTCTCTGGGGTTACAGGGAGTCTGCAGTAGCTAAAGACTGGATTATCTTTTCACTTTTTATAAACAGCAATAAACAGTACTGTGTACTTTAACTTGATATACTAGCAGCAAGTCTTCAAGTAGCCAGTTGCCCTTCTTAGCCATGTGTTGTATTTATATTATACATTATACCCAATAAATACTCACGCCCCCTACGCTTCCTGTAGTGTATTACAGTCTGTCACAGTGACCGTCGCCCCCTACGCTTCCTGTAGTGTATTACAGTCTGTCACAGTGACCGTCGCCCCCTACGCTTCCTGTAGTGTATTACAGTCTGTCACAGTGACCGTCGCCCCCTACGCTTCCTGTAGTGTATTACAGTCTGTCACAGTGACCGTCGCCTCCTGCGCTTCTTGTAGTGTATTACAGTCTGTCACAGTGACCGTCGCCCCCTACGCTTCCTGTAGTGTATTACAGTCTGTCACAGTGACCGTCGCCTCCTGTGCTTCCATTAGTGTATTACAGTCTGTCAGAACCACCGTCGCCCCCTACGCTTCCTGTAGTGTATTACAGTCTGTCAGAACCACCGTCGCCCCCTACGCTTCCTGTAGTGTATTACAGTCTGTCAGAACCACCGTCGCCCCCTACGCTTCCTGTAGTGTATTACAGTCTGTCAGAACGACCGTCGCCCCCTACGCTTCCTGTAGTGTATTACAGTCTGTCAGAATGACCGTCGCCCCCTACGCTTCCTGTAGTGTATTACAGACTTAAGGTACCCAGGCTCTCAAGAGCAAATACACAAACTCCTCTAATAGGGCTTGTTGAACTTATATGAGCTGTATCTTATCACAACAATTGCTTTAAATGTATTCAATAAAAAACACAGACTACCTTTAGTACTTTCATGTTATGCAGCAATTTAGATTTGTATGAAAGGTTATTGACATATTTAATGTCCATAATGTTTTGGACTATAATCTACATTAAATGAAACACTATTTTAAAATTACTATGATATTAAAATGTACCAGTGTAGAAGTTCTATTTAACATCTATGTAATAAAATGTGATGGAAATGTGTATGGAAAAGATAGACCTCTACTGTGCTAGTCCAAGATGCTAATGTTAGCTTAGCACAGCACAGGTATGGTTTCAGACTTGTGACGATAGTGGTGCCCATTCCAAGCTGGACTGTGATAAAAAATCTTGATTGGCCATAGTCAATTTGGCAGTTTAAATGATAGTCTCTGATATATAACAGCTTATTTTACAACTTATTTGCTCAGCAGCAAACTAACAAGCTAGGCTAAAATACACTATGATGATAGGGACTGTGGCTGTAGTTAAATGTAATACAATCCCTGCCTTTCACCATCACTGTAGCTGTTTCAGAAGATTCCTGCTTTATATTATTTAGTCCTAGGGGCTGTCACAGTTGTCCTGGGCTAGTCACCCACGCAGTCACTGTTATCTGGGCACTCTTTTCATTCTTCGACTTACTTTATTCTCCGACACATTTTATTCTTCGACTGCTGCTTCTCGCTTTGTACCTCACCACTGTCTGAGCCACACTGCTGTATCTGATTGGCTGAGGAGCCTTTGGTGGTCTTACAGCGCACGTGATTGGAGAATGAAATCCTCCTCAGTAGATTATCAGTTTGGGTCCACATTGAGCAACACCACGGTCCGTGGTCCACCTATTAATGATTTAGAGCTACATCTGTGAACTGTATTGTTGAATTACACACAGAATAACTTTATCTTTCTCCTAACAGATAAGCTGCACATCTTCTTCTCCAGCTCTAAGTGACAAGCTACGCTATGCATCGTTTTTCCGAGTCATTCCAAGTGACGTATACCAGACAAAGGCTCTGGCGAAGCTCATGAAGTACTTCAACTGGAGCTGGGTCGGAGTGGTGTCGATAGACGATGACTATGGAAAACCCGCCCTGGAGAATTTTCTTCTTGATTCAGCAAACGAAGAAATATGTGTAGATTTTCAGGAACTATTACCGAACTACCTGGGCTTCGTAAACATTGAACAGCGCATCAAGCTGGTCGCCGATCGCATCCGGAAGTCAACTGCCAAAGTTGTGCTGCTCATTTTGAGACCAGAACTTGTTGAGATGCTCTTTAAAGAGCTGATTAAGACAAATACCACTCGAATCTGGATCGCCAGCGATGCCTGGTCTATGGCACGCCTCGTAATGAAGATGAAGGATGTGAACAAGGTGGGAGAAATATTTGGCTTCACGTTTATCACTTCGAACATTCCAGGATTTGAAGACTACCTCCAGAACCTGACGGTAAGCCCAGGGGCCAAGAATAACTTCATCACGGAGTACAAGCAAATGAGGTCCAACTGCAGCTCCGATCAGCACACGTCCGGGGTCGCCTGTAATATGACAGGGGCGAACGACGACTACCTGCTCCAATCTGTGCATCTGACGAAGGCCTACAGTCAGAGGGTAGCTATGTATGCCATAGCTCATGCCATCAAGAAACTTCTTAAGTGCAGCGACACTGCCTGCTCAGGAGATACCAACTTCATGCCGTGGCAGGTAAAATTAGTATCCAAAACCTGTAACAGTATAGTAAAAGGTGGTACTTGCTGATTGTAATCAGGGTTGGGTAGTATAACGGGACTACAGATCACTGATAGGCAGCAGATAAGACGGGGAAATCAGAGCCGGCATTCTCTGCACACGTTTGATTATGACGTTTGTTGATCCACTTTTGCTCTATCAAACATTTTTATTGTTTAAATGTCTGAAATAAGCACACATTTTTAGAATAAAGTCAGTGAGAGCACTACTGAGTGGTACTGTTTGGACTTGTAGGTGTGTGTTAAGTTAACACAACTGTGGCCCTTCAGGCTAGAGATCCAAACAGAACAGGTTTAATTTCACCTTTCTGTCTTTCAATGGTTGCCCAACCTTACTTTCACAAATTTAAATCGTTATTTTTAGTCATCTAGATCTCCAGAGCAGTGAGCAGTCTGGGGCGGTGAGCAGCCCTATCCACAGCGCCAAGGCAGCAGTTGGGGTTCAGGTGTCTTGTTCAATGGCAATTCGGTCAAGTTTGTCGGTTCAGGGAATCAAACTGTCAACCTTTCGATCACACAGCTTGTTCCCTAACCTTCAGGCCAACACATGTGATAGCAAAAAACATTATAAATGACTTCAATCACCAGCTGTTCAGCTGTTGTTTATTCTAAAACAAGCCTCTGACTGTGGTTGTGTCCAAAACCATATGTTGCCTATTCTCAGACCTCGCGTCACTGTGCCTGGTCCTGTTCACTCTGTTTTTGTTCCTTCTTAGACTTCTTCCTGACTGTGGTTTGTCCTACTCGCGTTGTTGTTCAAGGCTCCCTCTGATTGTCTCTGGTCCTAATCACTGTGTTGTTCAGTCTTGAACCTCCCACTGACTGTAATTTTAATTTTTAAGTGAATGTGAATGTGAAAAATTAAAACTCTCTGACTGTGTGCTTATGCATCAAACAGTTCAGAGTATTCAGCCATCTTGGAGAGAGTGTGTGGGGCTCTGGAAAGGTTCCCAGCTACAGAATCCATAGTCTTGCTGGGAGACTTCAATACTCACATTGGCAATGATTAGGAATCCTCAGGCGATGGTGATGAGGCGGAATGATTCATTGTTATTAGACTTCGGAGCTAGTCATGGACTGCCCATAACAAACACCTTGTTGGAACCCAAAAATATTCATAAGTGTACTTGGTACCAGAGCTCCTTGGGTCGTTGTTTCATCTGATCATCATCAACCATATGTTTTGGATGCTCAGGTGATGAGAGAGACCTGAGACCTGGTAGGCTGAAGCAAAAGGGGCCTCTGTACAGAAAGACTAAAGCCAAAAAAGGTGGCAGTGGCAAAGACAAAATTAAGAACAGAGTTTGGAAAGACTTTAAAGCCAACTTTGTGGGCTTTAAAAAGGAACAACGGTCTGGAAACCCAGAGGCCTGACTCCATTTCAGTGGTGGAGGTTACTGAGGTAGTTGGCAAGCTCTCAGTGGCAAAGCACCTGCATAAAGGCTAAGCACCACTTATGGATACACCTGGTGATTTCATATTGTTTTAAATACCGAAAATATATGAATATGACCTAAAATGAAATTTGCTGCTTAATTTGCTTTAAAACAGATGATTTTAATTAAATTGACAGAAAAACCCGAGCTCGCTACGGAAACTCCTGAACTCTATCGTGTGACGTCACTGGTGAACAACAGTGAACAGCTCCGCGGTCCAACAGCATCATGACTGACTGGGACTGAGAATGTTCCAGAGCTGCTTCTTCAGATTCTGATGATATTTCTGTATTTGAATGTGAAAGAGCTGTAATGTAGAAATAGACCACCATATCACTTAGTCCTGATACTTTTAGACCACCATATCACTTAGTCCTGATACTTTTAGACCACCATATCACTTAGTCCTGATATTTTTAGACCACCATATCACTTAGTCCTGATATTTTTAGTCAAACCCCACCCACAACAGCAGCTCATCCTGAGTGTAAACAGTATCTAGCTAAACAACCAACAGTATTCATGACAACAGCCTAGCAACCAGCTAAACTCAGATATAGAGGTACAGTTATTGTTGTAAATATGATCAAAGTGGAACTCACACTCATACAACTCTACATCTTCATAACTCAACTACGTTAGCTTAGCATAACTTGAGCTATCAAACTTAACAAGTGAAGCTAATGTTAGCTAACATCAGCTAAAGCAGGCTCAGTAACTGAGCTTACCTGGTTTACCTCCACGTACACAGAGGCTCTTGAACTGCTCTCGCTGGTTTCCTTTACATTCGCTTTTCCTTTATTGTTGGAACAGCTCCAGTCTTAAGATCCAGTCTTGTAAGCCTACGTACCTCCCAGATTGAGAAGGGACGATGCAGAATAAACTAGAAGAAGTTGTGGGGGACAGTGTCACCTGGGCCTCTCTACTTTTCCTACTGCAACCTCAACCCCAGCTGGACTAAACGATATAAAATGATGAATGATAATAAGAAAGAGACTCAGTCAAAAAGCTAATACCTGACTTGCTCTTCAAGTCCAACTGTATCTGATACTTGAGCCTAAATGACTTGGTCTTTTATGTTATATTATGTATCATATTTATTGTATAAGTCGTGTTTAACCTTTTGTACTCTTATTTTTTTAGCTTGTGAACGTTCTTCGTGAGATTTCTTTCACCTTGGACAATGAGACGTATTCCTTCAATCAGTATGGTGATTTTGAGAATGGTTACGATCTCATAATGTGGACGAAGAGCGGTGATGAAAGAATACCGGATGTGGTGGGAAAATTTCTCATCAAGAACGGCAAAGTTGAAGTGGATGAGCACAAAATCCCATGGACCAACAACTCAGTAAGTAATCATTTCTGTCTGTCTCGCTATTTTAAGATTATTAAAAGCACACAGTGGCTTGCAAAAGTATTCATACCCCTTATACTTTTTCACTTTTTGTCACCTTACAAGCACAAACTTCTATCTAAAAAAAAGTATGATGTAGAGCCACCTTTCACTGCGATTACAGCGGCAAGTCTTTTGGGGTATGTCTCTACTAGCTTTGCTCATCTAGAGACTGAGATTTTTGCCCATTGTTCTTTGCAAAATAGCTCAAGCTCAGCCCAGTTGGATGGAGAGCCACCGATGCTCATTGGGATTTAGGTCAGGACTTTGACTGGGCCACATGAATATTCTTTGATCTAAACCATTCCACTATAGCTTTGGCTGTATGTTTAGGGTCATTGTCTTGCTGGGAGGTGAATCTCCTTCCCAGTGATGGGAAGGATGGGAGTTATGAACAGTGGTACCACACATACCGCTTTGCATTTAGACCAAAGTTCAACATGACTTACAGTTGTCCTGTGGACAGATTCTCCCACCTGAGCTGTGGATTTCTGCAGGTCCTCCAAAGTGACCATGGGCCTCTTGGCTGCTTCTCTGACCAGCGCTGACCTTGCTCAATCTCCTTGCTGTTTTTATAATCTAACTCTGCTTTAAACCTCTCTACAACTTTATCTCTGACCTGTCTGGTGAGTTCCTTGGTCTTCGTTTGTTCACTGGTGTTCTCTAACCAACTCCTGAGGCCTTCACAGAGCAGGTGTATTTATACTGAGACTGAATTACACACAGCTGGACTTCTGAAGGCAATCGATTGCACTGGATTTGATTTTTGTTTATCAAAGTAAATGGGGGCTGAATACCATTGCACGCCACACTTTTCAGATTTTTATTTGTATCATTTTCATTCCACTTCACAATTATGTGCTACTTTGTGTTGGTCTGTCACTTAAAATCTCAATAACATACGTGTAAGTTTGAGGTTATAAGGTGACAAAAATATGAATTTTTTCAAGCCACTGTAAGTAACACAAAACGTTTCTCTTTATATCCAGGTGCCTTTGTCCAGGTGTTCAGAGCCGTGTCCCCCTGGCACAGAGAAGAACATATCAAGTATCTCATGTTGCTATACGTGTACTAACTGTAGCGAAGGATACTATTCTAACGGGACGGGTGAGTAAATCATATATGTATACTCTATCTAGAGCAAGCTTCTCAAACTGGGTTCTTTCCAGGCCACAGCTTTGCTTCCGCTCATGTAATGCTAGGAATGTAATTGATGAAGTTCAGAGCATTGTATTGCTGTTGTCCACTGTACTGGAGTCTGACTCATGCTCTCCAGTATCACAGCACAGTAACACACTATCTGTTCATAATGAGAGTTAATTTCTGAAACTGGGAGCCACATCTCATCACATTGCTACCACCTACTCATGAGGTCATGGCATTGCTCACTGATTCATGGAGTTGATAGTATGGCTTACTTTCTTTCTAGTTTTCATGCTAAATTGAACAAGAAATAAAAAAGGAGTGATAATGCCTCTGTCTATGTTTATCTGATTTTACATGTCGGTCTTTTTCTTTGTAGATCAACTCGCCTGTCAAAAATGTCCAGCAGGCCAGTGGTCACTTCCAGGGTGGAGGGAATGTCAGAAATGGAACATCTGGTTTTTGGAGTGGTCTGCAGCTTATTCCATTGTAGTGATGATTGGAACAGTAATAGGTGGACTACTTCTGGTGTTCTCATTTACTGTTTTTATTCTACACAAACAAAACCCCATCATAGAAGATATCTTAGTTATCTCTTGTTTAATGAAGTTTGGCCTGATGGTGAGTTTTGGAGGTGTAATACTTTTCTTAGGCAACCCAAACCTCCATCTTTGCAGAGCACAACAGACCATGTATGGTCTCGGGTTCACTCTCTGTGTGTCCTGCATTGTGGTTGAAGCCGTTCACATATTCATAGCAATCATGTCCTCTAATCCAGTAAGGCAGCGCAAACTGAGAAAATTTGATAAGCCTTTCATCATCATAGGACTTCTAACTTTTATTCAAGCTCTCATCTGTATCTTCTGGATGATATTTGATCCTGTTAATGTTGTAGAGACACAATCAAAAACTCAACCACTCACCCTGAACCGTCTGTGCACTCAGGGCTCTATGTATGGCTTTGGTGCGATGCATGTCTACATTGCTTTACTAGCTGTGATGTGTTTCCTGTTGGCCTTCAAGGGAAGAAATAATAGTGAGACTGATCCTGTAGTCTCCAGCGTGCTCATCCATCTGTTTGCCTGGTTCTGCTTTATTCCCGTCTTTATCACTCAATATGAAATACGCCCCATTGTCCAAATCTCTGCCATCATGGTCTCTAACTATGGAGTCATCTTCTGCCACTTCGCCCCAAAATGGTTTAAGATCCTCTCAGACAAGGCAGAGACTTCCAAGGCAATAAAAACTCCCGTTGACCGTCTTACAGATGACCAAGACTCTGGAGTGATTTGTAGGACATCCAGGGAGACAATGTCAATACGCAGCATGCCCCAGAGCCGATTCAGCATTGCAGAGTCCGACACGTCCAACTGGGATATTGGCAGTCTGCAGCTTTCGGAAATCAGTTCGGCCTCATGTAGGCATCGGAGACCAAGAAGAAGGAGTCTATAACCCAAAGGAGTCTATAATCCTATTCTTATTAGGCTTGCCATGTACTTCAGGATGAACTAGTTTTTGGTGGGTTGGGTTTTTTGCAGACCCGGATGTTCACTTTACACACAGTCACATCAAAACTATACAACTAAAAGCTGTTGATATGGTGCATGTGTGATTAGGAGGTTATACCTGCCATTAAACACACCCCTCTATTTGCTTTCTCCTTCTGAGAGAGCACAGAGGACACAGAGTCTTAGACCAAGACTATCAGCTGAGAGAGTCTTTCAGAGCTTCCACCACTTGGCCATACCAAGTGTTTAATATGGATGCACATCTAAGGAGACTATGGGGCGAGGCAGCAACCAAAAGTCAGTTCATTTAAAAACAGGCCTGTGATTTTTTCATATAGGAAGAGGTAGAGAATCACATGTTGGGCCCAGACGTTCTGGGCATGCTATAAATCAGGTGTGAGGATACCATACCAACATAACACCATTTAATCTGAGTTTAATCCTACTTACTTGTAAATACTCTCCGGCTTCTGTTTAATATGAGCTTGATAGTTTCTCACTACCAGACATTACACCTATTCATAATTTTTTTTGTTTTTAGTGTTTTAAAAACACGGTATTTTGTATTGCTCTATGAGTTATGTATATACAATCTTGTTTTTTGGTTTTTGGTTTTTCAAACACTAGAAAAATGCTTATTATCACAATTGCTAACACTAACATCATTGTGGTGCATTAGAGTGATGGAGTGAGGTAGCTGATAGCTTAGTATCAAGAGAGGCAACTACCCCTAGCAAATCCCAAAACTAATGGGAATACTGAGTTGTGCCCTTATTTGCTCTGCTGGCTATGCTGGCTATGCTGGCTATGCTGGCTATGCTGTTGTGCTCCTGGACTGGGAGGAGACAGACAGTAAAATGACGACAGTTCTTTGGAGGACTGATAAAAATAACAACACTCTCTTTCTTTTTGAGAAAGCAAGAAGTATCTCGTTTATCTATAACTGTCTGCTGGATTAAGCAGCCAAGTACTGCGCTTAGTGTTATTATTTATTCATGTATTATCAAGTGTACCATGTTGTTTGTGTGTGTGTGTGTGTGTGTGAAACTGAATGCACACAGTACTACCTATTTTTAATAATTATTCTATACATTTATAAGACTTTGTACAAAAAAATAAAAACGTTATTACAGAAAAAGTTGATTTAGAGTTGGGACTGTGATGGTCTTTCTAACATATTACAACCAAAGGTGTCAAAAGTATTCACATTCATTACTCAGTATTCTTCTATACAAGTTGAAGTATCAACTCAAGCTTTTTCTCCAGTAAAAGTGTAAAAGTACTGCTTTTAAAACTACTTAAAGTATAAAAGCAAAATAAATGTAAGGAAAAAAATGTCATTAAGGACAAAAGCTTAGGCCGCACCACAGGGGTCTATAGTGCACTAGCCCACCTCAACAAAAACCCATTCTTCTAAAAGCCATAATGACTATAATGTTATATTAAAATGTTAATGTTGATAAGTTTGGGATGCGCTAGGCTTCCTGTTTCAGCTCATATACGCCCATTAAACATGAATGTAGTTTAGTACAATGTTAATATATTAAAGAAGCATATCAGTTACTACTGAACATTAACATGTGTTTCATGGAGCAGAAGATATGATGACTAGTCGTCTATAAGTATTGTAATGAAGTCAAACTTCAAAGACATGTTATCAATAATCTTTACTGGAATGTAAATGTACATGAATGGAAACAAAATGAAATGAAATAGGAGTAACGAGACTATGTTTAAAATGTAAGGAGTAGAAAGTACTGATAATGGAGTGTCAATGTAAGGAGTAGAAAGTACTGATAATGGAGTGTAAATGTAAGGAGTAGAAAGTACTGATAATGGAGTGTAAATGTAAGGAGTAGAAAGTATTGATAATGGAGTGTAAATGTAAGGAGTAGAAAGTACTGATAATGGAGTGGAAATGTAAGGAGTAGAAAGTATTGATAATGGAGTGTAAATGTAAGGAGTAGAAAGTACTGATAATGGAGTGTAAATGTAAGGAGTAGAAAGTATTGGTAATGGAGTGCAAATGTAAGGAGTAGAAAGTACTGATAATGGAGTGTAAATGTAAGGAGTAGAAAGTACTGATAATGGAGTGTAAATGTAAGGAGTAGAAAGTACAGATAATGGAGTGTAAATGTAAGGTGTAGAAAGTACTGATAATGGAGTGTAAATGTAAGGAGTAGAAAGTATTGGTAATGGAGTGTAAATGTAAGAAGTAGAAAGTACAGATAATGGAGTGTAAATGTAAGGAGTAGAAAGTACTGATAATGGAGTGTAAATGTAAGGAGTAGAAAGTACAGATAATGGAGTGTAAATGTAAGGTGTAGAAAGTACTGATAATGGAGTGTCAATGTAAGGAGTAGAAAGTACTGATAATGGAGTGTAAATGTAAGGAGTAGAAAGTACAGATAATGGAGTGTAAATGTAAGGTGTAGAAAGTACTGATAATGGAGTGTCAATGTAAGGAGTAGAAAGTACTGATAATGGAGTGTAAATGTAAGGAGTAGAAAGTACTGATAATGGAGTGTAAATGTAAGGAGTAGAAAGTATTGATAATGGAGTGTAAATGTAAGGAGTAGAAAGTACAGATAATGGAGTGTAAATGTAAGGTGTAGAAAGTACTGATAATGGAGTGTAAACGTAAGGAGTAGAAAGTACAGATAATGGAGTGTACATGTAAGGTGTAGAAAGTACAGATAATGGAGTGTAAATGTAAGGTGTAGAAAGTACTGATAATGGAGTGTAAATGTAAGGAGTAGAAAGTATTGATAATGGAGTGTAAATGTAAGGAGTAGAAGAAGAAAAAAGTCAGCTGAAGAATAATTATATTTAATTATAAAAATTATGAATAATTAAGTATAAATAACCAAAATTTCTACTTAAGTAAGGTAACAAAGTATTTGTACACCTTTGGTTACAACCATACCAAGCATACTAAGTTATATTACCCTGTGTATAGTGTATAGTGTATAGTGTTTTGTATCATAAGTAGTTACTAGAATTACCGAATGCTGCTCACGCTGCCAGGGAAGGTCAGTTCTTGGTTTGTAACACATGGAAATAAATCATTAAATCATTATGGTGGAAAAAACTGTAATTTAAAGCGACTCATGACGCTGACTAGAATTTAGACAACAAACTGAACAACCCAACAGTAGTATACAGCTCGAGACTGGGAGACTCTCTCGTCCTGGCTCCACCGCGCTGGGAAAGTTCTGTTACAGTCTTGTGTGATTAACAGATCTGCCTCTCCGGTGAAGTTTCATTAAAGTCTCATTTATGTGATACATCTGACTAAGCACTTCCCACGTGGGAAGCAATTTCAAAATAAAGGTCAAGAATGGCAAGTTTATTATATATACACACACAGTACTGTGTGTGTGAGTCCTGTGTATGTTGTGTGTGTGTGTGTGAGTCCTGTGTATGATGTTTGTGTGTATGATGTGTGAGTCCTGTGTATGATGTGTGGAATCCTGTGTATGATGTTTGTGTGTGTGTGAATCCTGTGTATGATGTGTGTGTGTGTGTGTGAGAGAGAGAGAGAGTCCTGTGTATGGTGTGTGTGTGTATGATGTGTGGAGTCCTGTGTATGATGTTTGTGTGTGTGTAAGTCCTGTGTATGGTGTGTGTGTCAGTGAGTCCTGTGTATGATGTGTGTGTATGGTTTGTGTGTGTGTGTGTGAGTCCTGTGTATGGTGTTTGTATGGTTTGTTTGTGTGTGTGTGTGAGTCCTGTGTATGATGTTGCGTGTATGGTGTGTTCGTGTCTGTTTGTGTGTGTATGGTGTGTGTGTGTATGGTTTGTTTGTTTGTGTGCGTGTGTGTGTGTGTGTGTGTGTGTGAGTCCTGTGTATGGTGTGTGTGTGTGTGTGTGTGTGAGTCCTGTGTATGGTGTGTGTATGGTGCATGGTGCGTGTATGGTGTGTGTGTGTGTGTGTGTGTGTGTGTGTGTGAGTCCTGTGTATGGTGTGTGTGTGTGTATGGTGCATGGTGCGTGTATGGTGTGTGTGTGTGTGTGTGTGTGTGTGAGAGTCCTGTGTATGGTGTGTGTGTGTGTGTGTGTGTGTGTGTGTGTGTGTGTGAGTCCTGTGTATGGTGTGTGTGTGTGTATGGTGCATGGTGCGTGTATGGTGTGTGTGTGTGTGTGTGTGTGTGTGAGAGTCCTGTGTATGGTGTGTGTGTGTGTGTGTGTGTGTGTGTGAGAGTCCTGTGTATGATGTTTGTGTGTGTGTGGTCCTGATCAGTTAGTGGAAGCACTTCCCCGACCTTCACACAGGGAAGAGTCCACTGTTGGGATGACTGGGGTCCTTCACAGTCTTCCCAGCTTTCATCCAGCACCGCCTGTAGTAGATGGTCAGCAGGTCCGGAAGCTCAGTCTGAATGATGAGCTCTGCTGATGCACCCTCTCTGTAGAGCCCGTCTGTCCCGCTCGGTGCTCCCTAACCAGGCTGTGAAGTTCCCCGTGAGGAGGCAGCTCATATGTACATGTTACGCTGGCATATTTACACTCATATTTAGGCATATTTAGACATATTTATGTCTGGTTCCTGCCACCGCCTCTGTACTGATAACTCAGGAATGCTTGTAATTTTCATGGTTGGTGATCCAGAAAAGAAAAATAGTGGTAGCGCTCAACTCTACTGGTAGTTCATTACACAGGTGACCTACTTTATCTGTATCACAGCCCAAAAGACAAGCTAGCGAGGTCACTGATTTATTTAAATCTAGAATAAGCTGATGTCCTATTAGCTAATTTAATCTGGTTCCATTATAATTGAGCCTTATTGCATGTGTTGCTTATGGTGACAGAGAAGACCCAACGCGCTGCAGATTCACAAAAGTGTTTCCGGAGGACACTTAAAGGACGTAGGACCACATAGGGCGACGCAATGTAAACAGAACCACGCGGAGCCGCGGTAGCGTCTAATGATAAGTAAGTTTAACTATATTTACTAACTATCCAGACTTGATTCTCATTTGACGCTAGTGATGGTCAGATAAAGCCTCTTGAAGTGTTGAAGCTTTCCCTCCAGCTGGTTCAAACCAAGGTTCATTACTCAAAGCTTCATGTGCACACGAACCCCCCTGCTGGCCAAAACCTTTATTGTCATTTCAACTATTTGTGATGGCTTCTTGCAACGTTGTCAGCCTGGAAACAAGTCTATACATAAAACACCTTAATTAAATTTTCTGTGGTTTATTAATTTGTTTATCTGATCTGTGTTTGATTGTGTGGGTCTGTTAATTAAAAAAACTGCCAGTTTGATTTCAGTCAGTAAATAAATCTAATAGTACGTGAGATATTGATGTTAAAACTGGTGCAGTGGTTTTAAGAGATGGGACAGTGATGGTAGTTTGATGGTGACTTTAATTTTTATTAAGAAACAATAAATCACGCCAACACTCGAACCACGTCCTGAACCAGCGAGACTTCAGACGCCATCAGTGACGTCACTCACCCTTAACAAAGCAAGCCTCGAGGATTCTGTTTACTACACTAAAGTTGTTAAAGTGAAACTTCACTGGTTTCTTTCTCTTAACCCCCCCAACACCCCCCCCCCCCCTTTATGAGAACAGAGAAGATTACCATCAGCATTTCATTGTAAGACATTCTGGTGATGAATGTGTGAAACCATGTTCTCCCCATATACTGATAGACTGTTTGGCTGGATCTGTGATGTAGAATAGAGCTACATGACATCTTAAAGTTTTCTTATGAGATCTAAGACTGGGGTGAGATGACTCACACACAATAAAAGTTAACCCATAACCTTCCTTTATCTGATCAGTAAGTGTGTGTTCACCAGTAAGAACAGCAGATCTGATTAGAACAGATGTAAATAATCAGACATACAATACAAAGTAACATGAATATGTTATTGTGAGAGAAGTAGATCAGATCTTGATCCAGTTTGAAGAACAAAGTTAGGTTCCAGATTTCTCCTGGACGCCCCAGACATTGTATGAATGTGTTCAGTTCCTTCAGCAGCAAATCTTGATTTAGCTTAATGAAGTACTGAGCAGTCAAAGCAGGTATTAGATGAGAACTGATAATAATACTGGGTTGTTGAAAAGCACTACTTACTCTATTAATACTGATACATTTTTAATGGACCAATAGAAATCCTCCAAAAGGACATAAGGACTGTTCTAGTTCTCTCCTATAAAGCTACTATTCTGGAGATAGGTCTCTGGACGGCGATGGAATATCATTTTAATACATTTAAGCCATTTGTGTCGAGTCTCAGTCTCATCAGGTACGGACCGAAGGTGAAATGAAATATAATAGTAGTTGATATGGTGAAGTAGAGTTGTGGTATGCTGGCAAATGAGCAGGTGGGAACTTCCCTTTAAAACCTTTCTGTTTTGCTCGTTCTGGTCTGACAGGTTTTGATTGACAGATCAGTGTTGGGGCAGAACAGCCGACGCTGGGGGGGAAGTTCTTGAGCAGCCCAGCGCGATGTTGAGATTATGATTTTCTTGTAAACATAGTTTAAGTCACGTTTTTTCACCCCCTCACACTTTTACGTCACCTCCAGTCACGATAATAAAAGGGACGCCGGCAGAGTCCACGTAGACATTTACAACATGGGGTCTGGTGAGCGTGTGTCTGTGCTGGGGCTGGCGGTGATGTTGGCTTTGTGGGGTTGCGTTACCTGCAACAGCTCAACGTCCCCCATCGGGGCTTACGCACATGGTGACATCGTCATTGGCATCTTGGGCTCAGTGCACTCAAAGGTGACGGACCTTCAGGAACGGGTTCGACCAGCGATGTTTACCTGCACGGAGTGAGTAAATGAAGGAGCTCAGGTTTTTTAAAGCAGTTTTAAATTCAACTACTATGTTTACAACATAAGTTAGAAACAGGGAGTCCTGGTAGACACAGAGAACTTGACTGTAACTCTAACTGTTCACTGGAATTGCTACTATCTGTGTTGCCAGGTTTATCTGTTTATCTGTCTAGCTATTAGTATATATAGCCATCTGCAACAATTTGGTCAAAGTTCATGTTGTAGTTTATTAAATAACTTTAAATAACTTTACAGGAGAGACCAAAAACATACTTTACTTTCAATGTACTGTAAGTCAATTGAACCAGAATCTTCTCCAAGCTATTTTGGGGCACCTCTTTTGGGTCATTTGTCATAAAATGACACATTGTAAACGACCATTGGTGTGCTCAAATGATGTAGAAAGCTCAAAGTTGGACAGCAACGACATCCTCTACAGAGAACACCCTTCTATATGGAGAAGAACGAATGGAAAACCATTAAATTGATTACAAATGAATGAATACCGAACGGCATCACATTCAATGCCAAAAGTATCACAGAATGTATTAAGTGTTGAAATTGTTCTCTAATGTTCTATGTATGTAGGTATGTGACGCAGATGTGGTTTTACACCCTATGATTTGGTCCTAGAACGAAACAAGCTGCCTATATCTCGAACAAAGTTAGGTTCCAGATTTCTCCTGGACGCCCCAGACATTGTATGAATGTATTCAGTTCCTTCAGCAGCAAATCTTGATTTAGCTTAATGAAGTACTGAGCAGTCAAAGCAGGTATTAGATGAGAACTGTAAATAATACTGGGTTGTTTAGGAGAAGCTTGGAAAGGGTTAAATAAACACACTGTCGTATGAAAAAGCTCTACTTACTCTATTAATACTGTTTAATATTTAATAATAAAGTTTAAAAGCACTACTTACTCTATTATTACTGTTACTACGAGCGACAAATGGCTTTTTAGATATAATAATATTTCTAAGTGTCTAAAACTGGTGCAGTTCTGTATTTTTGTATGTGTTTTGTATGTGCAGTGAGTTTGATCACTGTCAAAAGAAGAACATATATCTTCATTTCTATTGATTTTTGTTTTTCTATATTATTTGAACTCGACAGCTGTTCTTTTTATCTTCCTTTGAAAGTTTTATGATGGATGAATGGACCAATAGAAACACTCTAAAGTCAGTTATAATAAAAGCTCTTTACATAAACTAACACTGAAAGCAAGGATGTGGTTTTAGGATTTGGTGCTCGAATGAAACAAGCTGCCTTTTTTGGTGACCTCGTGAATAACTTGATGAGCTCTGCTCTGATTGGCTGGTTTACTGTGGCGATGATTACACAGAAGCAACTCACACCAAATAAAATGAGCCTCTGTGTAAATAAGCTCCGCCCACATACTATTAAGTTAGCTATGCTAGTTACTCAGAGCTGCTACAGTCTAACGTTACCTGTAATATCTACTCTCTTTGATCTGGACATCAAACACAGAGTAGATGAAAGGTGTCTCTGTGAAACTTTCAGTTGAAGATGATCTGCTTCAACCAGCACACAGTGATCCACTCACACAGCATGGCTGCTACTTACAGTCACTGTTGGGGTTGTGGTGCTAATAAAGGTGGAGCTGCTCGTCTCTTCAGTCTCTTCAGTGTTGAACGCTGAGCTGAAGCTGCTCCATGGTGTCCGAGTGTTGGAGAAACTGTCCGGAGTGAAACGTACAGACTGCAGAGTTAAAGTGGTTCAGGATTCTGTTAAAGATGTTGGAAGTTCAGCAGCTGGTTTTGGGAATTCTCCGTTCCACCTTAAACACTGCTGTGGTTCCATTCTGGCGTCTGTACGAGCTGCAGTGTTTAAGGTGGAACATTAGATGAAGAATGTGGAGAAGAGGAACTTCAGGCTGGTTTAAAGATCAACATGGAGCTCTGACAGTTGGGTTGTTTGTTGGGAAGAAATGAAAAGTGCCGACATTCCTGTCACAGCCTGGAACGCTGGATTTCTCCACATAGATACCTGTTGCTCCGTGTTTCACTGGCCCAGAACGAGAGCTAGTATATATAGAATTGGTTGTTTTGTATTAATGAGTCATGAGTGTTATATAAAAGTTTGGGATTTTGGAATTTGCCTGTGTAAGTTCCTTCTTTTGGAAATGTATTTAAAAGAGGAACTTCAGGCTGAGTGTATAGTTCTATGTACTGAACTCTCCTTATTCAGTTGTGATACTGTACATACACATATTCATTCTATGGCAGCCACAAGCAAGTTTCAGAGTCTGGTGCAACTGAGGAATGTTATCAGATTATTCACTGAGACTCTTTTTGTGAAATGGTCATCCTTGACCCTTCCTTACTTGTAAACAGGCTTTCCTGGGGTTGTGCCACCTGTTCAAGATATTTGTAAATATATATTCTGAAACTGACCACAGTCTATTTTGGAACAAGTGACAGGCATGAATATTGGATTCAGCTAAAAACAATAAGATAAAATATTTATATCTATTACTCTTTTTTCTCTTCTTTTCTTTTTCAGTGTTCAATCAATGAAAACAAAGTAAAGTCTTAGATACACTTCCAAAAATGTACAAGCATCAGCAAATAAAGTTTCTCACCACCTACCTGTGTACATGCAAACTGTAGGCTGCTCTGGAGAAGAGTGTCTTTCCAAATGCTGTAAATGTAATATCATCCTGGACAACTAAAGAACATCTCCTAACTCTTCTTTCTCTTCTTTCCTTTTCAGCTTTGATCTAATACCATTTGTACAGTCTTTAGCAGCAATCCACACCATCGAAGAGATCAACGACTCTGGATTTCTTCCTGGGATTCGTCTCGGATATATGATTTGTGATCCCTGTGTATACGCTACCAAAGCCCTCCACTGTGTGGAGCACATGCTTGCTGTTAATGGGTCCCTTCAAGTGCTCTCTGACTACTCAGACGTAAGGTCACCTGTAAAGGTGATCTTGGGAGAAAGATACTCTGAATTGTCCATCCCTCTGGCCAGGCTGCTCAGCATCTACATGATTCCCCAGGTAGGTAGGGGTAATGGAGGGTGGGAATGAGTGTATTGTCATTTTTCCTTTTGAGCTTCCAGAATTCTCGAATATGGTTCCAATGTGACGTTGCACCTTTCTCACAACAGATAAGCTGCACGTCTTCTGCACCAGCACTGAGCGACAAGTTGCGCTGTCCGTCCTTCATTCGGGTCATTCCGAGTGACGTGTACCAAACCAAGGCGCTGGCAAAGCTCATGGCTCGATTTTCCTGGGACTGGGTTGGAGTGGTGTCAATGGATGACGACTACGGCAAAGCTGCTCTTGAGAACTTCCTGCAGGATGCAGGGAATGAACACGTATGTGCAGCGTTCAAGGAAGTGGTGCCACACTACTTAGACAACACGTACACCAGGCAGCGCCTCAAGGAGGTCGCCGATCGCATCCGAAACTCCACTGCCAAAGTTGTCCTCCTCATCTTGAGACCAGAACAAGTGGAGATGCTTTTTGAAGAAATTATTAAGACAAACACTTCATTGACTTGGATCGCCAGCGATGCCTGGTCCACCACGCGCTACTTAATGAAGATGAAGGACATAAACAAGGTGGGAGACATCTTCGGCTTTAACTTCGTCACAGGGAAGATCCCAGGTTTTGAAGACTACCTCAAGAACCTGCGGTCAAGTCCAGAGGCGAGAAACAGTTTTATTGAAGAGTACAAGCAGCTGAGGTTTAACTGCAGTCAGCGGTCAGTACACATGTCGCCTTCAGCCTGCAGCGTGACGGACCCCCAGAAAGCGAACGATGACTACCTGCTCCAGGCTGTGGATGTGACGGAGGCCTACAGTCAGAGAGTGGCTGTGTACGCTGCAGCTCATGCCATCAGGAAACTTCTTAAATGTAATGAGACAGCCTGCTCTGGAGATCCTGACCTGCTGCCGTGGCAGGTAAGACTAATTTGATTCAGTTTGCTTTTCCCTGTGAGTGAGCATCCTCTAAGTCTTGTCCTGCTTTTAAGCAACACTATAAAAAATAAATAAACAATAGAAACTAACAGTACAAACATCTTTCTACTCTTATACCTGCAGCTTGTCAAGATCCTTCATAACATGAGCTTCAGCTTGGACAATCAGTCGTTTTCCTTCAATCAATTTGGCGATTTTGAGAATGGCTATGATTTCATAAAGTGGAAAAAGGATGGTGATCAAAGAGTTCCTGAGGTGGTGGGACAATTTCTCATAAAGAATGGAGACGTGGAGGTCTATGACCAGAAAAGCTTATGGCCCAACAATTCGGTGAGCTGAAAATGACATATTTTTTAATTTTTTTAATTTTAAGCCCTTTATTACAGAAGATCCTTCAGACTCATGGACACAACAAAGCACTACATGCAATGCATTCAGTGTTAAAAGGCAAAACGGTAACCAGGTAGCCAGCTAGCCAGCATACCCAATTTGTTCAATCCTCACACCTAACACACCTGACGTCGGTGTAAGGCCTGTAACTGGTGGCGTTCGAATAGTCATTGTCACAAAGAGCAAAGGTCAGACAGGCACAGAGGTGTCAAGTAACAAAGTACAAATACTTTGATACCTTACTTATGTAGAGATTTTGGTTATTTATACTTTACTGGAGTATTTTTTTTATTTTATTTCCTTATATTTACACTCCATTATCTGTACTTTCTACTCCTTACATTTACACTCCATTATCAGTACTTTCTACTCCTTACATTTACACTCCATTATCAGTACTTTCTACTCCTTACATTTACACTCCATTATCAGTACTTTATACTACTTACATTTACACTCCATTATCAGTACTTTCTACTCCTTACATTTACAATCCATTATCAGTACTTTCTACTCCTTACATTTACACTCCATTATCAGTACTTTCTACTCCTTACATTTATACTCCATTATCAGTACTTTCTACTCCTTACATTTACACTCCATTATCAGTACTTTCTACTCCTTACATTTACACTCCATTATCAGTACTTTCTACTCCTTATATTTACACTGCATTATCAGTACTTTCTACTCCTTACATTAACACTCCATTATCTGTACTTTCTACTCCTTATATTTACACTTCATTATCAGTACTTTCTACTCCTTACAATTACACTCCATTATCAGTACTTTATACTCCTTACATTTACACTCCATTATCAGTACTTTCTACTCCTTACATTTACACTCCATTATCAGTACTTTCTACTCCTTACATTTACACTCCATTATCTGTACTTTCTACTCCTTATATTTACACTCCATTATCAGTACTTTCTACTCCTTACATTTACACTCCATTATCAGTACTTTCTACTCCTTACATTTACACTCCATTATCAGTACTTTATACTCCTTACATTTACACTCCATTATCAGTACTTTCTACTCCTTACATTTACACTCCATTATCAGTACCTTCTACTCCTTACATTTACACTCTATTATCAGTACTTTCTACTCCTTACATTTACATACCATTATCAGTACTTTCTACTCCTTACATTTACACTCCATTATCAGTACTTTCTACTCCTTACATTTACATACCATTATCAGTACTTTCTACTCCTTACATTTACACTCCATTATCAGTACTTTCTACTCCTTACATTTTAGTCTCGTTACTCCTATTTCATTTCAGTTTGTTTCCATTCATGTACATTTACATTCCAGTAAAGATTATTGATAACATGTATTTGAAGTTTGACTTCATTACAATACTTATAGACAACTAGTCATCATATCTTCCGCTCCATGAAACACATGTTAATGTTCAGTAGTAACAGATATGCTTCTTTAATATATTAACATTTTACTAAACTACATTCATGTTCAATGGGTGTATATGAGCTGAAACAGGAAGCCTAGCGCATCCCAAATTTATCAACATTAACATTTTAATATAACATTATAGTCATTATGGCTTTTAGAAGAATGGGTTTTTTGGGGAGGTGGGCTAGTGCACTATAGACCCCTGTGGTGCGGCCTAAGCTTTTGTCCTTAATGGCATTTTTTTCTTGCATTATTTTACTTTTATACTTTAAGTAGTTTTAAAAGCAGTACTTTTGCACTTTTACTGGAGTAAAAAGCTTCAGTTGATACTTCAACTTCTACAGAAGTATTTTTAAACCCTAGTATCTATACTTCTACCTGAGTATCTATAATTCTACCTGAGTAGCTATACTTCTACCTGAGTATCTATACTTCTACCTGAGTAGCTATACTTCTACCTGAGTATCTATACTTCTACCTGAGTAAAGAACAGGCAGGACTCATCAGAGGCAGATTTAAGAACACAACAGGGATGAAAACACAGCTAGGGACTCACGTTACACACAAAGAGCCTTCACCAGCAACTGGGGCCTGTATAAAAAACTGCAAACGAGTCACATAAAAAGTAAAAAGTAAAAGTTTTTCTGTAATGAAGGGCTCGTTATAGGAAGTCTGGTTAGTCATCATTAATTTACTTTTGCAGTAGCCTCGTTGCAAACAAATCAAACAATTCTTTTTTCTTCAGATGCCCGTTTCCAGGTGTTCTGCGTCCTGTCCTCCTGGCAGCGTGAAGAACATATCCAACGTTGAGTGTTGCTACAGCTGCACTGTTTGTAGCGAGGGAACCTACACCGACAAGTGGGGTAAGTAAGCAGGTGAAGTAGTGGATTCAGTGTTCATACCTTTTGTATCTTCTAATCTGCATTTCCTGTCCCTCACACAGATCAAGCCACCTGCCTCGAATGTCCCAACAACACCTGGTCTGAGAAGAACTGGACAGTCTGCAAGCCAAGAACGGTGCGCTACCTGAAGTGGGACGAGCCCTATCCAGTGGCGCTGATGGTGGCAGCAGCGATAGGCGTGGTGTTGCTGCTGATCGTGTTTATCATATTCGCGGTGTACAGAGACACCCCTGTTATTAAGAGGTCCGGCTTCGTGATGTCTTGTTTAATGGAGCTGGGGCTGCTTATTAGTTTCGGAAGCGTCATAGCCTTCATCGGCAAACCCGACGTCCATCTCTGCCGGGCCCAGCAGACCATGTACGGCCTCGGTTTTACCCTGTGTGTGTGTTGCGTTCTAATCAAGTCCTTCTGCACCTTCTTGGCGTTCCTGGCCTTCGACCGAGAGAAGCAGCACCGGCTCGGAAAGCTCTACAAGCCTTTCGCCATCCTTATCCTCGTCAACACCGGCCAAGGGCTCATTTGCATGTTCTGGTTGATTTTTGCCTCGCCTCACCTCGACCCCCCGTCGACCCAAAGCATGATCATCAACCTCATGTGCGCCGAGGGATCCATAATCGGCTTTGCAGTGATGCACGCCTACATCGCCGTTCTGGCCTTCGTTTGTTTCCTGCTGGCCTTCAAAAGCCGGAAAGTGCCGCACGACTTCAACGAGACAGGCATAATCATCTTCAGCATGCTGATCCACCTCTTCGTCTGGCTTTGCTTCATTCCCATCTACATCACCAAGAACGAGCAGCGGCCGATCGTTCAGGCCTCCGCCATTTTGGTTTCCAACTACGGCATCATTTTTTGTCACTTCATCCCAAAGTGCTACCAGGTCCTCTGGGAGAAAACCGAGAACTCATTGGCCGCCATTAGGCAGCGGTTATTCGCAACTGTTAAAGCGAGTGTGACCAGCTAAAGTCTATTTCTTGTTCATGTGAGTTGTTGTAATTCTATGGATCATAGATCATTGTTTATATATCATCGCTGTCCAATGAACAACAAGTATCTCTTTGGAGAGCCCAAAAACTTACTTTACTTTCAATGTAAATCAATGGAACCTGAATTTTTTCCGAGATATTTTGGAGCACTTGAATTGGTCCATTCATCATGAAAGTTTCACACAATGTAAACAACCATTGGTGTGTTCAAATGACGTAGAATACTCAAAATCACCAAACATTGAGATGCACGTTTTTTATTGGACAGCAACGATATTTATGCTGTTATATTGGAAAAATCCTTTTGGGATGGAATGTATTTGTTTCAGTTGTGCTGGAATTTGAGTATGTGTGAAATAAAAATGAATAGACAACCAAGTTGTGGTGTACAATCTGTACCTGTTACAGCCTGCAGCATCAGTAATCCCACACTTACAGTCTCTTTAGGTCAGCTATCTTCAGACACACTGGCAGTAGGTTGAACAGACCTGTGGCATGTGTCCAGGGAGATTTTGGAGGAGAACAACAACTTGAAATAAACAAGATGAAGTCACACTAAGCACACAGTGCCACTGTGTTTGTGGAAAAGTTAGAAATCAGTTTAATAATATAATATTAAATCCATTTAAAACTACATTCACCAGCTCTGAAATCTGTTCACACTGCACCCAGTACACCACAGATAACTACATCCACGTCATGTGGCACTGCACACCCATACAACACTTCTGCCAAGAAATTATCAGTATATTAGCAACATGTTTAAATATCACCGTCCCTATATCTCCAGAATCATCCTCTCCTAGGAGCCACATCAAACACAACCGCTCTACTCATAGCCCTCACCATCGACAAGAAAACTATCCTCATGAACTGGAAATCAAAAAAACCCATCACTGTTAATCACTGGAAAAACCTACTAATAGATTGTATATCAATGGAAAAGATATCTGTTTCCACTACAAATAAAATCCCAGAATACAATTCAATCTGGACACCAATTATTGACCTTCTAAAACAGTGACCATCCGGCCAAACCAACTCCACCATAAACACAGGCATACTGAGATCCAGTACCAAACTCTACATCACTCTATACATAACAACAAATAATAATACCTCTCTACGTAGACACACACACACACACACACACACATGATCCTACTGTCTTAATATGTTGGTTATATTTTATGTTTTTGTTTTTCCTTCCCCCTTGTTTGCTTATTAGTTAGTTTGTTAGTTTGTTTGTTTTTTATATTTGTTTGTGTATGTTTGTATATTTGTGTCCATATCCTCTCTCATGAATAATACAATAATACAATATAAATAATTTAAAAAAATACTTATTTAATTTAAAATGTAAAGAGTTTTCTTATAAATTAGGCAATTTGCCTGAGTTACATTCCTATGAACACACAATCTCACAACATCATTATATATGAAGTTATCACTGTGTGAAGTTCCAAAGTAACTGAAGATTGAGAGCAGGACCACATCTGAAGCTCAGATATCTTTACACTGGTGGTGATATGAACCAGGAGTCACCATGTGTGATTGTGAATGAGTTTTATATGGAATGCTGATGCTATGGAATGCTATGGTGTAGTAGTAACATAGATTATGAAACATGTTTTGGGCCAAAAAGTATCAAAAGTATGTTAAAAAATAAAAGCAGGCATGTTCAGATGTGATCATCTGGTTCCTTTCACCACCACTGATATAAACAATGTCCCAATGAGTTTCACTAGAATATAACATTTCACACCAAACCACTCTGAATGACTCTGAGTTATAAACCTGCAGAATTCCCCTTTAAACCAGAAGCCCAGGTTTACTCTCCTTCTTCAGTCAAACACTCTTTTCAAACTGGGCGTGGTCCAAACTCACAGAAACGCCTTACATCAGAATTTGTTATTATTGGCCAAGTGTGCTCACACATGCAAGGAAGTTGTTTTTGGTTACAGCAGCTCACAGAGTTGTATATTTAGAGTAAAGTGCTGAGAGCAGCGCAGTGCAGACTGAATTAAATAGATACAAATCTGAAGAACAGAAGAGTCACTGGTGGAGACGGTAGTACAGAGTGTTCTGAGACTCTATCAGATAAATAAAAAGTGCAGTACAGAGAAAGAAGAGTGAGAGAACATCTGGATATGATTGTGTGTATGTAGTAGACTGTACAGAGAAAGAAGAGTGAGAGAACATCTGGATATGGATGTATGTAGTAGACTGTGCAGAGAAAGAAGAGTGAGAGAACATCTGGATATGGATGTATGTAGTAGACTGTACAGATAAAGAAGAGGGAGAGAACATCTGGATATGGATGTATGTATGTAGTAGACTGTACAGAGAAAGAAGAGTGAGAGAACATCTGGATATGGATGTATGTAGTAGACTGTACAGAGAAAGAAGAGGGAGAGAACATCTGGATATGGATGTATGTAGTAGACTGTACAGAGAAAGAAGAGGGAGAGAACATCTGGATATGGCTGTATGTAGTAGACTGCATCCAGAACCTAGTGTTGTAATGTTCAGCTGTCTATGAGTGAAACACTTTAAAACTAAAACAGTATACAGCGGCAAAGATTTGGATATTAAATTAAATTAAATGGTCTTTTTATGGCAAATTTGATTAATTAATGAATTATTTATTTATTTATTCATGGTTTCCCAAATTTCGCTGATGAGTTTTAAAAACTGAAACCCCTGCCTTAGGTATAACCTTGGACGTGCTTGTAGGCTGAGAGAAGCACTTTATATTCTAATCCATTATGATCTTCAGTAATTTAAGCTATAAAAGTTTTATTGAAAGACGTCTTCTGTAATAATTAACAGTGTTAATAATGTCAGCATTTTTCAGAAAAGAGTTTAGTTTGTACACACAGAGACACACAAACAGTATGGAGCAGCAAGTATTTGGATATTAAATTAAATTAAATGGTCTTTTATGCCAAAATTAATTAATTGATGCATTTATTTACTTATTGGTTCCCAAATTTCGCTGGGGACTTTCAGATTGTTCAGCCTCCGCTGACTTCTTCATAATCCCATCAACAGCACAGTAATAAAACAGCCCCAGACTTTAATGTTCTTGTTTATGTGCTTTACAGAATCCACGTTGCAGTTTGTTTGGAGTTCTTTTCAAAGCCGTCTCCATTCACGATCAGTGTGTTGAGATAAAAGTGTTTTACTCTGTAACAAATATACATTTTTTAATCACTTTAAGTATCTTAAAGAACATAAAGAACGAGTTCAACACTGGTTTAGGTGTACAAAAACTGGTATAGTTATATAATATAATGATTGTAACTCCACTCAATGCTATGAGATTAATTTAGTGCTATAACTGTATTCATATGTATGTTTGTCACCATACAGACAGTAATAAGTGCTGCTCTACAGTAATTAATGGTTAGGAAACAGAATAAAGGCAGCCCACGAGCCACCTTATTGCCTTGATAAGCTTACAGTCTTACGTGTGGGCTTTATTCCTTTAACGTGACCATCTGTGCCCGCTAAGAGAGGGGATCTCCAATCCTACTTTATCCTCTCAGCCACTCGGCTATTTGAAGAAGGCACAGCACAACAGAGAGTGCAGAGAATGCACTGCTTTTGTATACCTGTGAAGTTAGAAAGGAGGCAACCTACAGCATGAGGGGATCTTCACCCAACTGAAAGAATTTCAAAGGAGCAGCTGTCCAGAGGTAAACTGCATCACCAGGCCGGATGGAAAACACAGACTACATTTCTTAACAGGCCGCTATATTTATACCCACAGAAGAATCTTCACCTGTGCTGTTTCTAATTGCTCTATAATCAGGAATCAGAATGGGTTGCTCGCCATCCAAAGGTCAGCTCTTTGCTGGACCCTCTGCCCACAAAGCTCTACAGCTTGGATCTCAAGAAAGCAATGGAGATAACCTCTCCGGCGGAACGGAAACGCAGAGCAAAGCAGAAGCAGACATTGTCTCGGCTGGACTAACAATAATAGAAGACGAACCTCTCCAAAGTAAAGGACCCTCTCTTTATGATGGAGTTTGTGATATGGCAACAGTTGTCAGGGAAGATGCTGATGTGGAGACGAATGTAAAGTCACAGGAGGGACTGCTGGCTGAAGACAAGGCAGGCAAGAGGGACGAAAGGAAAAAGAAAAATAGAAGAACCAAAAGGAGCAAACAAAAGGAGAGCTTGAGGAAAACTGTACGTGTTCAGTCGAAAGTAGATCTCCCAGAAAGAATGGTGAGAGCCCATCAAGCTGCCTATGCTTATCTGAACCCAAATATTTCTAAATACGAGTCCCTTTTAGGGCTCCTGGACCAAGCAACACAGACTCAGCTCTCTTTGCAACCCATGGTGGCCTTGCTAGCTCTGCACTATGAGGAAATAAACCAGGCCTTGGAGGAGATGGCAGTGGACGGGGAGCAGATGTTGGAAGAGCATGGAAAGCACTTGGCCGGGCCGACTGCGCTCAGGGAGGTTCTGTTTAACCCGACCAAACCAGCTGCTGAGCTACATTCACCTGAACCTTCTCCAGACCTGCTGCAGCAGATGCTTCAACACTCCACTGAGAAGATTAGACTAGTGGGGGGCTCTGTTAAAGGGCTGGGGGACGCTGCCTTGGAAGAAGCGGTGGACTACTTTGCCTCGCTCTCTCGACTGCTGGGAGAGAAGATAGTGGCGAAGAGAGCAGCAGAGGTACGTCTGAAACAGGTGCTGGATCGTGTGGAGGTTGCTGCACTGAGGAAGGCTAGTCTGGAGGACTCTGCCTTGCACAGCGAGGACAGTGGCATTGGCGCAGATAACGAATGCCAGAATGGTTCTGTGAGACTTCGGCGCCACCGGGAGAGCTCTGGGTCAGGAGCCAGCACTGGTTCATCATCTGGCGGCCTTGAAAATCCCTCACCAGCTCAGGCCCACCTCAATGGAGTTGAAGAGGACAGAGATGATGATGATGATGATGACAATGAGGAAGACAGTGAAGAAGATTCCAGTGAAGAAGAAGAAGAGGCAAGAGATGAACAGGAAGGTAAAGCTGCTGCCACAAAAAGAAAGATGTCTAATTGTTCCAGTAGGTATGAACTCCAGAGGGGTAGGCCAACCAATAGTACTCTGGAATCAAGCGATCAGAGGAACACAAACATCAGACGTCCCAAAACTGCAGATGATCCTTCAGTACCAAGTCAGCAGAATCCCAAGCATTCCCGTGTGAAGGGGCCACGCCGGGCAAGATCAGCTGATTGCTTGTATTGCTGTAAGGTGGACAACCACACATTGAAGGAGCAACAGAAAAGCCAGACAGATACCCAGATCAAGCTTGGATCAAGTTTGGCTGGAGGTGTGGTTGTTGGTAGCCTTGGGAGAACAAGGTTGAGGAGACATTCGTTAGAAGGCCAGAATGCAGCACGATGCTACGGTCTTCAATACGGAAGCAAAGGGCCATTTAAGGCTACCTTGCCACCTAGCTCCCCGCCTACACTAGTGCCTGCACCGCCAGGAAGAAACGCTGTCAAACGACTCATAAATACCTTTAGCCAAGGAGCGCAAGACAATTCCAACCAAAGGCCTCCCAGTGGGCCCATAAAAATTAGAGGAACCAGAAAAGGTTTTCTGCCAGCGTTAGCCAATAGCAATAGCACCAACGGAAACAACAATAACAACAGTTTCTCTGTTGACCAGAGGTACTCAGAAAAACCTGATGATGTAGACGTGGACAGCCTTCCTCCGCCTCCCCTTGAGGTTCTGATGGACAACTCTTTTGAGAGCAATGAAGGTCCCCCGGGTGACGAGGAGGGGACCGAACCCTTACATCAGAGTTGTTCCCAGAGACAGAGATGCGGCGTCTCTCAGCGACTGCGAGCGTCACTGCAGATGGGTACCTTGCTCCCCAGCCGAGCCAGTGTTCCTCGGCGCTCTCAAAGTATCTCACCAGCCCGTCCAATCAGGCAGGATGCTGTGGTTGGAAGCCGGCAAGGCCAGGAATGCGACCAGCAAATAGGCATTGATGCAGAGAAACAAGAGGCAGCCAATCTTTACCAGAAGTCTCGCAAGATCATTCATCTGCGCCACTCTTCTGATTCTCCAGCCAAGGCTGGCCCAGTCGACCCAGGCGTCTTCAGAACAGAGTCAGTAGTGAGACAGGGAAGCAAAGACTCAGGGGACAACGAATCTTTGATGCCTTACCCAAACACTTACCCGCCAACTACTCCGCCAGTCTCCAGAGCCCGACTTCCACCCTCGTGTCCCTCCGTACACCACAGAATCCCAAGTCCTCCTGCTCTACCTCCCTCCTCAGCTTGTGGACAGTGGGGAGTCACACCATCCAGTTCCAACAACACCCAAAGATGGACCAGGAGAAGCAGTGATGAAAAAAATGCTGCTAGTTCAGTTTCATTTTATGATGCCCGTTCAGTGTTCTGTCAAGAAACTCAGTCAGCCCCCCAGTCGCTGACGCCGTCCTGCAGGTCTACTCTACCGAGACCGTGGGGTGAACCATCCAGAGGACGGCTGCAGACTGCTCGAGTACCTCAAACCTTCATTAAAGCCGGTTCTCCAGATGTCAGGCCCAGCTTTCCTGACCAGCAACAGCCGTCCTTCAGTGCCACACAGACCCACAGCCCAGTCTGTGAGAGGTAAATGTTTCCCTTAGCACTTATTAAAACTGCTAACTGTTTTTTTTTTATGGAATTGGTTTTATTTCCATGTGTTAGAAGAAACAGATAAGGAATTTTACTTTATTACTTAATACTCTTCGTAAATAGGGTTGTCTTTTATTGTTGAGGTTAACACTCACAGTCAAATAATCCTAAAGTCTGGTGCTGCTTCTGTCTTCTCACACCCCCCTGTGTGACCTTAGGTGTTGGTATAACCAACAGAAACCTCGCAGATAGCACAAAAAAGATCAGAAACATGATCTGATAGTTTGGATTATGATGAACAAATTACAAACTTCGAGGGCTGTGATTTTACAAGAAATGGCATAAACAAAGTAAAAGTTCCTTCATACTCAGGGCTACGATCTTGGTCTCATTGGAAAGGTAACACTCAAGTAAGAGATGGAAAGCTAGAATGGAGGAGTTTACTTCTGCCTGATCTCTGACTCATGTTTTGGACTATGATGTTGGATAGTGGCGAGGCTTTGAATGTAAGGACCTGCAGATTCGTTTAGAGGAGGTTAATCATGATCATGGTTGTAGCTTCCAGCTCCAAACAATAACTAAGAGGACAGTTTAAAACTAGTCTTGTAAGGCCATGCCACCAGGAGGGGGCCTAGTTCCTGTGGCAGGAGAGCTGCAGGTAGCACCTCTCGAAACTCCAACTCCCAGAAGCCTTAGCACTAATCAGTGCTCAGTTCTCACACCTGCTGGGCTCTGCATAAAAGCTCTCTAAAGCAGCAGCCCAACGTTACAACTTCTTTGAAGAGTAACTGGTAAGGTATACCTGCTGGGACAGGAGTAAAGAAAACAGAGAGTAAAGAAAAGCAGGGCTAAAGATTGAAACTGAGAAAAATAAAAATTATAAAAACAAGAAGAAGGGAAGGACAAGACCAGAAAAAGAAAAACATAGCAGCAAAGAGAACCAAAAAGAAAAAGGAAAGTAGATCTTCAACCACTACTGGTTCTCAACTTCTTTTTCGGTGGTTTGGTGGTAATGTGCTCCCCCACAATACCCAAGTTTGTTTATAAATACAGTTTCCACAAGCACTCTTGTTTTTTGTGTGTGTTGTGCATTAATTTAAGTTTCTAAACACTCAAATATTATCTGCACTTGGTTCCACCACCAACCTCCTCACCCGTAACCAGTCTTAAATAAGAACGTAACAAAGACACGAATATAAGAACAAATTTGCACCAGAACTGGTGTAACCCGGTCTTAAGCCATACTTTAGTGATCACATGGGGGAAAAACAAACTACACCCAAATAAATACACCTGAACCATCTGCTGCTGCACTGATCACAGCTGTCTCTTAGCCTGTCTACGCTGGATCAGTCTGTTTATCATCTGGATGTTCTAAGCTTTCGTTGGAGCAAAGAACATTAACCACACAAACAACAACAAATACAGACATCTCCTCCTTTATTCACTGGTCAATACGGTTTATCAGTGCTTCTTTAAACTTCGTAATGTTGAAATTCTTTTCTAAGGGAAAAGTCTAATAATCTTTATATATTTTTTATGAAGGCCATATGAAGTTGTATTAATAAGAAACTTACCGTCAGGTAGCAAAGCTTTGATTTAACCACTTCAAGAAGAGAATTCCTTGATACGGAACAGTCAGTCTGAGTCAGTGAACGGAGATGTGAATAGTTTCCTCCATGTATGAAAATATTACCTGATCGTTTTTCTTATTGGTAAGAATAGGGTTACAGTTAAATTACTGCACAACACGATTACGAGTGCTATTTTTATTCTACATTTTAAGATAATTTAATAAACGTTGTCTTTAAGTTAGTTTGAAATAACCAGTTTGAATTCTGAACACTCCAGATTACTTAAGACATGGTTTCTCAACCTTCAGCCACGGACCACCAGTGGGTGGTAAAGCACCCTCTAGTGGTCAGTACTTATCAACGCCCTCTTTGGCAACTACATCAGTTTGATTTGGTTTTTTGTTCAGGTCATTTTTGCCCATTCTTTAAAAAAAGGCTTCTTGTATGGTAATCTATCCATAGGTTCAGAAGGGCTTCTTAAGATTGTCCATTGTAGATTTGGTTGTGTGTTTAGGATCATTATCCTCATTTCATCTTTGGCTTTTTTATAGTCTGTGTGATGTTTGCTTCCAGAATTTGCTGGTATAATCAAATCCATTATTTCATATATCAGTGAAGTGATCCCTGTGCCACTGACTGCAACATAAACCCGAAGCAATCCATCCAGTAGGAGAGGAGTTCTTTTCAAGAAATTCTTCACCCCTTTTTCTCCAAACATAGCTTCACTCAATGCAGCCAAAGCGTTCTATTTTATCACTCCATCGAACTTGTTTCCAAAATGCTTCAGGCATGTTTAGAGGCTCCTTTGCTAATGAATCTTCCTCAAAATGTTGAAAAGAATGTTGCACCTTTAACTCTTTTTTTTTTTTTTGAGATCAGTTCATCTTTACTTAACGATTCTTAGTAACTGAAACCAGGGATTGCCAAACTTTTACGTCAATGTATATAAATCTACACACATACTCATAAACATAGACACTAATTTCATGCTTTGAGGATGTTTCTTGTGAGAAAACAGTAAATTATACTCAACAAAAAGGGGAGAAAGTGTCAGAGAAGCTCTACTGCCATAACAAACAGCTTTAAGCTGAAGTCGCTGCTTTCAGTGAAGCAGATTTCTGCCCTGATTAGCAGCTCAACTCGTTTGCCTTGATTCTCCTCCGCAGACACACACCTCAGAAATGATCTGCGGGTCCGTGAGAGTCATGCAAGAACTTCAACTGCAGATTAGGAGTTTGTTTTTGTGATGTTGAGTGATTTTCATACTTGTATGCCACTGCACTGTAACAGTTTGGTGAGCGTGACACTAATTTCATGAAGCAACAGAAATGTCTAATAATAGACCACATGAAAGCAGGAAACACCAACAGCAGATATTTTGGTATGAAATTCAGAGTTTTGAACAGATCACTGAGCTCTTTACACAAGGCTGGTTGACGTTTCTAGAATTGCTGGTAAATATCTTCATGAACTAGCGAATCAGACACTTGGACATGCATGTAATCTCATCAGGAGCATTAACCTGGGAGGCTCAGTGTAATCCCACTAGATTAAAATCCCCATTCTACCTGGTCATGGGTGAGCGACTGCTCAGATACCTGGCCCGCTGCCCTACATAATCTTCTCCTGCATCCCCAAAGTGGTAAAATAGCTGAGATTCAAAGTGGCACAAGTAGCAGAGAGGGTAACATAGGCCCCAAGCTTTAACCTCAACCATGCAAACCAATGGAGCCCAATGGGCTATTGATGCAACCAGAATCTTTAGCACCAGAAACGTAGAGCTATGTTCTTTTCACATTGGCCATCATCCCAGTCGAGTCTTTGTTAACCCTGTAGCCGAAACCATCAACAATACAGAGAATTCTTTGCTTTTCCAGGTTAAGATAAAATCACCAAGCACTATTACTAACAGGAGAGTCATCATGAGAACTTGAATGGAATGTGTTAATCACTATTTTTAGGATTATGATGTAAATAGTTTGTTAAGATAGTTAGGAAGATAGTTCAAAAGCATTAACACTATTAGCCTTTATTATTATTTAGAGGAAAAAGTGTTTAACTGTAATTATTTGATTCCACACATGATTTTGTGTCAGTGTAGACATTTGTTTATCAGCCAAGTTAAGAAAACAACCAAGCACAGAGCTAATTACCAAATTAGACAATTCAGAGTGGCTAAAAAGAAAATTACAGTTCCACCTGCCTCTCAAACAAGTTCCACTGATTCCCATTTGGGTCAGTTCTTGGTCTGGAATGTGGAGTGGAGAGTCATCGTTGTGGGACGGATGGCTTAGTTCTTTCTTATACAGAACATTTGTCTGATTCCTGAAAGCCAGGAAAGAGCCTGATAAGAACTCTCTCTACACTGATCACAAAGCTGAGTTGTTGCGGAAGCAGCACTGATGGAGTCAGTTAGCTTCTGGCTGGTAGTTGGTAAATGGTATGAAACGGTTGTATTAACGGTCACTGTGTCACTGAGAACACAACAGCTCCATTGTTATCAGAGATCAAGCGACTATCACGAACTATACAGTGCACGTGAGCCGTGTACGTTTTATCTGATGTTAAAACTGTGTCATAGCCTTCCCATAATGAAGAGGTTTTATTTAGAAATTTAAACAGTTCCCTGTTACAAGCTTTCTTTTTCGGTTTGTTTGGCTTTTTTGTGCACACCCCGAAACCAGATATAAAATCTACCTGAAACAACACTGAAACCAAATACAAAATCAGCTTGAAACCTCCCTGAAATAGCATCTAAAAATAGTCTGAAACCACCTGAAACAGTATATAAGATTAGTCTGAAACCACCTAGAAATAACATATGAAAACCATCTTAAACCTCCTAGAAATAGGACATAAAACCAGTCTAAACCACCCCAAAATAAGATATGAAACTTTCCTGAAATAGGATATAAAACCAGTCTGAAACCTCCCTGAAATAAAACATAAAACCAGTCTGAAACCTCCCTGAAATAAAACATAAAACCAGTCTGAAACCTCCCTGAAATAAAACATAAAACCAGTCTGAAACCTCCCTGAAATAAGACATAAAACCAGTCTGAAACCTCCCCGAAATAGGACATGAAACCAGTCTGAAACCTCCCTGAAATAAGATATAAAACCAGTCTGAAACCTCCCGAAATAAGACATAAAACCAGTCTGAAACCTCCCTGAAATAACATATAAAACCAGTCTGAAACCTCCCTGAAATAAGACATAAAACCAGTCTGAAACCTCCCTGAAATAACATTTAAAACCAGTCTGAAACCTCCCTGAAATAAGATATAAAACCAGTCTGAAACCTCCCTGAAATAAGACATAAAACCAGTCTGAAACCTCCCTGAAATAAGACATAAAACCAGTCTAAAACCTCCCTGAAATAAGACATAAAACCAGTCTGAAACCTCCCTGAAATAAGACATAAAACCAGTCTGAAACCTCCCTGAAATAAGACATAAAACCAGTCTGAAACCTCCCTGAAATAAGACATAAAACCAGTCTAAAACCTCCCTGAAATAAGACATAAAACCAGTCTAAAACCTCCCTGAAATAAGACATAAAACCAGTCTGAAACCTCCCTGAAATAAAACATAAAACCAGTCTGAAACCTCCCTGAAATAAGACATAAAACCAGTCTGAAACCTCCCCGAAATAGGACATGAAACCAGTCTGAAACCTCCCTGAAATAAGATATAAAACCAGTCTGAAACCTCCCGAAATAAGACATAAAACCAGTCTGAAACCTCCCTGAAATAACATATAAAACCAGTCTGAAACCTCCCTGAAATAAGACATAAAACCAGTCTGAAACCTCCCTGAAATAACATTTAAAACCAGTCTGAAACCTCCCTGAAATAAGATATAAAACCAGTCTGAAACCTCCCTGAAATAAGACATAAAACCAGTCTGAAACCTCCCTGAAATAAGACATAAAACCAGTCTAAAACCTCCCTGAAATAAGACATAAAACCAGTCTGAAACCTCCCTGAAATAAGACATAAAACCAGTCTGAAACCTCCCTGAAATAAGACATAAAACCAGTCTGAAACCTCCCTGAAATAAGACATAAAACCAGTCTAAAACCTCCCTGAAATAAGACATAAAACCAGTCTAAAACCTCCCTGAAATAAGACATAAAACCAGTCTGAAACCTCCCTGAAATAACATATAAAACCAGTCTGAAACCTCCCTGAAATAAAACATAAAACCAGTCTGAAACCTCCCTGAAATAACATATAAAACCAGTCTGAAACCTCCCTGAAATAAGATATAAAACCAGTCTGAAACCTCCCTGAAATAAGACATGAAACCAGTCTGAAACCTCCCTGAAATAAGACATAAAACCAGTCTGAAACCTCCCTGAAATAAGACATAAAACCAGTCTAAAACCTCCCTGAAATAAGACATAAAACCAGTCTGAAACCTCCCTGAAATAAGACATAAAACCAGTCTAAAACCTCCCTGAAATAAGACATAAAACCAGTCTAAAACCTCCCTGAAATAAGACATAAAACCAGTCTAAAACCTCCCTGAAATAAGACATAAAACCAGTCTGAAACCTCCCTGAAATAACATATAAAACCAGTCTAAAACCTCCCTGAAATAAGACATAAAACCAGTCTAAAACCTCCCTGAAATAAGACATAAAACCAGTCTGAAACCTCCCTGAAATAACATATAAAACCAGTCTGAAACCTCCCTGAAATAAGACATAAAACCAGTCTGAAACCTCCCTGAAATAACATATAAAACCAGTCTAAAACCTCCCTGAAATAAGACATAAAACCAGTCTAAAACCTCCCTGAAATAAGACATAAAACCAGTCTAAAACCTCCCTGAAATAAGACATAAAACCAGTCTAAAACCTCCCTGAAATAAGACATAAAACCAGTCTAAAACCTCCCTGAAATAAGACATAAAACCAGTCTGAAACCTCCCTGAAATAACATATAAAACCAGTCTGAAACCTCCCTGAAACCGGATATAATGAAATCAGCCTACAACACAACATAAAATTTGTCTGAATCTAATTTGATCTGAATCTGGACCCTAAATATTTAAAGCTTTATGTTTTGATCTATTTAAAGCTGAGATATTAATATACTAATATTAATACACTAATAATATATACATACAGTCATTATTTATATTCAGCTTTACTTCTCTTACCATTTGAAAGTAAAGATGTGGTTTTAAATATAAAAACCATTTTAAAAACCATCACTACTGACATGATCTTGGTCGGTAGGTGGAGCCTTATGTTGACCACACCCCTGCATTTAGGTGCAGGACATGAGACTGCGTCCCCGTCCCACATGTCCACACGGTACGCACTGTTTTTAAGTCAATGTTTCCCGAAGTCTGATTTTCTGCAGTTCAGTAAACATACATAAATATTTTATTGTTCTGTTTCTTTGTTGTTCTTCTGTTTTTGCTTTTATCTGCTGCGGTTAAACAGTCCTGGGGTCCGGAGGTGCTGCAGCCCCCTCATCACCTTCCTGCAGCCCCCTCATCACTCAATGTATTGTGTCCCTTCAGGCACTAGGCACTGTTATTGCAGTTGTGAGCTCTGCTGTAAGACAGCCTGTTTCTGTTTCAGGAGAGTTCCAGCCTCAGTGAAGAGCGACGAGGTCCAGGAGACCCCAGCGGGCGACTGCACGGCAGACCCCCAGAGCTCCCCGGCTGAGACAGGCGCGCAGGAGGGCGGGTCCAGCCAGATTACAGATAATCCAGATTAAGGCCTTTTCTCTTTTCGCCTGTCTTCCCGGAGGAGAGCTAATTCTGAGCGTGTGCTGGGAAGCGTCTCCAGGCGCAGCGTGAGACCACCTGCGAGCGGAGCGCTGTCCGCGGAGATTATGACGGGTGTTAGTTCCACTGTTCCTGTGTGTTTAATTCTATTAGCCCGTCTGGGTTTTGTTGTTGTTTAACATGTTTACTGTTTATACAGATCAATTTGTTTATATGTCACTGTTTCTAGACGCCTGTGATCTTTTTATTAACTTCAAGAAACTATAACACCTTTTTAAACATCAGCTATTATGAATATCATCACTGTCCAAAGAAAAAGTAGTGGTCAATATGTTAGTACGGTGGTGCAGTGGTTAGTATGGTGGTGTAGTGGTTAGTATGGTGGTGTAGTGGTTAGTACGGTGGTGTAGTGGTTAGTATGGTGGTGTAGTGGTTAGTATGGTGGTGTAGTGGTTAGTACGGTGGTGTAGTGGTTAGTATGGTGGTGTAGTGGTTAGTATGGTGGTGTAGTGGTTAGTATGGTGGTGTAGTGGTCAGTACGGTGGTGTAGTGGTTAGTATGGTGGTGTAGTGGTTAGTACGGTGGTGTAGTGGTTAGTATGGTGGTGTAGTGGTTAGTATGGTGGTGTAGTGGTAAGTACGGTGGTGTAGTGGTTAGTATGGTGGTGTAGTGGTAAGTACGGTGGTGTAGTGGTTAGTATGGTGGTGCAGTGGTTAGTATGGTGGTGTAGTGGTTAGTATGGTGGTGTAGTGGTTAGTACGGTGGTGTAGTGGTTAGTATGGTGGTGTAGTGGTTAGTATGGTGGTGTAGTGGTTAGTATGGTGGTGTAGTGGTTAGTATGGTGGTGAAGTGATTAGTATGGTGGTGTAGTGGTTAGTATGGTGGTGTAGTGGTTAGTATGGTGGTGAAGTGATTAGTATGGTGGTGTAGTGGTTAGTACGGTGGTGTAGTGGTCAGTACGGTGGTGTAGTGGTTAGTATGGTGGTGTAGTGGTTAGTATGGTGGTGTAGTGGTTAGTATGGTGGTGTAGTGGTTAGTACGGTGTGAGTGTGTGTTGGCCATGCAATGGACTGGCGACCTGTCCATGGTGCCTTCGCCTGATGACGCTGAAATTGGCTCCCGTCCCACCGTGACTACGACTAGTGGGACAAAGCAGAAGATAATGGGTGGATACATCACATTAACATGACATGCTCCAAAATAGCCTGGAAAGATTTCTGGTTCCGTTCATATACACTGAAAGTGAAGAAGTATTTGGCCGCTACTTGTTTTTCTTTGGACAGGGGTGATATGTTGTTGAGTGTAAACAAGTAAACAGATGCTCTAGGGTTAGGGTTAATACTGAGACATACCTCTGCACATTTTATACACAGTTATTGTTTATGTCTGTGATTTATCAGAAAATAAATCTAATCACACTGTGTGGTCTGTGCAGTAATACTTGTTCTCTGTAGAGGAAGCGTTCACTTATTTTCACTGAAGTGTAATTTGACCAGCGTGCTCAGACGTGTGACTGTAGGAATGTTAAGTTTGACAGGACTCAGTCAGAACTCTGGTGAGTGATGTTCGTGTATGTAAAATATGTGATGGTTCTGATGGTGAGGATTGTTTCAGTAGCCAGTTTAAGTGTTACTTCAGTATTTCATTAACATGAACACTAGCTAATCTTTTCTAATCTCATGTCCTTTTATGCTGTAAGTCTTGTTCTTCAGGAATGTAAGCCCTCACGCTATATACGTCTGATTCTGCATTAAGGGGAATTTCCAAACTTCCACAGAGTTTTCAAAATTCCTGTCTATGGATGTGACGTAAAAAAGCCGTTCAGAGTGGTTTGGTTTGAAACACTTCATTCTAGACAAAGTCAGAACTGTTCACAGTGGTGGTGAATGGAACCAGACGTCCACCTCTAAAAGCTCCTCACAGAAAGTTCTTACAGTAGATGTTATAAATACACTGTCTGATTCTGAGACGCTGTTTATGATAGTTCCACCACCACTGTAAACATCACCACTGTAAACATCACCACTGTAAACAACACCACTACCACTGTAAACATCACCACTGTAAACAACACCACTACCACTGTAAACAACATCACCACCACTGTAAACATCACCACTGTAAACAACACCACTACCACTGTAAACATCACCACTGTAAACAACACCACTGTAAACAACACCACTACCACTGTAAACAACATCACCACCACTGTAAACATCACCACTGTAAACATCACCACTGTAAACAACACCACTACCACTGTAAACAACATCACCACCACTGTAAACAACACCACTACCACTGTAAACAACATCACCACCACTGTAAACAACACCACTGTAAACAACACCACTACCACTGTAAACACCACCGCTGTAAACAAAATCACCACCACTAAAAACATCACCACCACTGTAAACATCATCACCACCACTATAAACACCATCACCACCACCACTGTAAACAACATCACCACTGTAAACATCATCACCACCACTATAAACATCACCATTACTACCACCACCAGTGTAAACATCATCACCACCACCGTAAACAACATCACCACCAGTGTAAACACCACCACCAGTGTAAACACCATCACCACCACTGTAAACACCATCACCACCACTGTAAACACCATCACCACCACCGCTGTAAACAACATCACCACTGTAAACATCACCACCACTGTAAACACCATCACCACCACTGTAAACACTACCACTGTAAACAACACCACCACCACTGTAAACATGACCACCACCACTGTAAACACTATCACCACCACTATAAACACCAACACCACCACTGTAAACAACATCACCACCACCACTGTAAACACCATCACCACCACTGTAAACAACACCACCACCACTGTAAACAATACCACCACCACTGTAAACAACATCATCACCACTATAAACACCATCACCACCACTGTAAACACCATCACCACCACTGTAAACAACATCACCACCACTGTAAACACCATCACCACCACTGCAAACACCATCACTGCCACTGTAAACAATGTCTGAACCATTTCACACCAAACCCACTTTGAATGATTATTTCCATTAGTTATTCAGAACTGCTGTTATTGGTACTCGTCAGAAAGCTGAACTGTTTAAAGCCACATTTCTTTCTTGTGATTGTGTGTATTGTGTGTTAAAGGCCTGATTGGAGACGTTAAGATCACTAGAATGGAATAAATCTATGTTTCTGTTTTACAGATCGTTGTCCAGTGTTTCTGTCCTCACTGCTGAATCACACATTTCTCTCTCTCTGATTTTGATTTACATAGTTGGGGGTGCTGGAGTCTGTCCCAGCACTCACTGTCACTTTGGGACATCATTATATTTAAAAAAAACTATTTTGTTCCAGAGAAGAAGTTTTTATTCACTCAGTAAACACTTTATTATTAAATATTAATCAGTATTAATAGAGTAAGGAGTGCTTTTCCATACGTCAGTGTGTTTATTTAACCCTTTCCAAGCTTCTCCTAAACAACCCAGTATTATTATCAGTTCTCATCTAATACCTGCTTTGACTGCTCAGTACTTCATTAAGATAAATCAAGATTTGCTGCTGAATGAACTGAACACATTCATACAATGTCTGGGGCGTCCAGGAGAAATCTGGAACCTAACTTTGTTCTTCAAACTGGATCAAGATCTGATCTACTTCTCTCACAATAACATATTCATGTTACTTTGTATTGTATGTAGGATTATTTACATCTGTTCTCACGATATGTACCAAACACACTATACATTATACACTATTATCCACTACACTATAACAACCACACTATACACTTTCCATTATAACCCACTACACTATACCAACCACACTATACACTATAACCCACTACATTATACCAAACACACTACACACTATAACCCACTACACTATACCAACCACACTATACACTATAACCCACTAAACTATACCAACCACACTATACACTATAACCTACTACACTATACCAACCACACTATACACTATAACCACTACACTATACCAACCACACTATACACTATAACCCACTACACTATACCAACCACACTATACACTATAACCCACTACACTATACCAACCACACTATACACTATAACTCACTACACTATACCAACCACACTATACACTATAACCCACTACACTATACCAACCACACTATACACTATAACCCACTACATTATACCAAACACACTACACACTATAACCCACTACACTATACCAACCACACTATACACTATAACCCACTACACTATACCAACCACACTATACACTATAACCCACTACACTATACCAACCACACTATACACTATAACCCACTACACTATACCAACCACACTATACACTATAACCCACTACACTATACCAACCACACTATACACTATAACCACTACACTATACCAACCACAATATACACTATAACCCACTACACTACACCAACCTCACTATACACTATAACCCACTACACTATACCAACCACACTATACACTATAACCCACTACACTATACCAACCACACTATACACTATAACCCACTACACTATACCAACCACACTATACACTATAACCCACTACACTATACCAACCACACTATACACTATAACCCACTACACTATACACTATAACCCACTAAACTATACCAACCACACTATACACTTTACAATATAATCCACTACACTATACCAACCACACTATACACTTCATACTATAACCCACTACACTATACCAACCACACTATACACTATAACCCACTACACTATACCAACCACACTATACACTATAACCCACTACACTATACCAACCACACTATACACTATAACCCACTACACTATACCAACCACACTATACACTATAACCCACTACACTATACCAACCACACTATACACTATAACCCACTACACTATACCAACCACACTATACACTATAACCCACTACACTATACCAACCACACTATACACTATAACCCACTACACTATACCAACCACACTATACACTATAACCTACTACACTATACCAACCACACTATACACTTTACACTATAACCCATGTTTATGTTTATGGTTAGCACATCCTGTTTTACAACAGATCAGTTTGTTAACTGACTGTTGGTGTACAGTAGATGATGGTTAGTGTGTGTACGGCTGTAAAACGGGGTATTTAGGTTTTAGACTGTGTTCTGGAACCGAGCAACAATAAACTACATTACATTCCGGATGCTTCCACATTTCAACTGACACCAGAAGGAGAAATCACAGGACAGGTTTGTAGTGTTTGATAAAGAAATGCACCAATTACAGATTTTCAGCTTGTTTTGATTTCTGCAGTCGTACAGATCGTACGGCCTGACAGACGTTATCGTAACAGATCTCTCAGAATCCCCCGGAATGTTTGTGTCATTATCATTTCTTGTTCTTGCACGATTTTTTACAAAAAAACTAATTTTACTTTCAGTTTTAAACCCCAACAACAAAACACGCAGGTGAAGCTGATTTAGCACAGTGAGCCGTATGGCTGAGCCACTATTGTTTGTAATTCTTGGAATAGCTTACATTGTTCACCCGTCTCACCCTCTACAAACATCTATACATCAAATTCACAGCTTCTGAACCAGAAACACCCACTGATACCAGCACAAACCCCTCCGACACGGTACAGTCAGAGTACATCTGTTAACGCTACGTAAGACAGTAATAAGCTTCAATAATTGGTTCAGTAATATTTCAATTCAGCACCACTAGCACATTATTTCAGACATTATTAAGTAGTTTATTAATTTGTTAATTAATGTGACTGGACAGACCATTTATCAATGTGTGTTAAAATCTTAATTAATACCTTATAACTATATCATTTAACAAAAATAGCCTTTAGAATAAAAGCAGTACAAAAAAAACTCATGAAGCTATTAATTGACCTTAATTAAATATTTTAAATGTTAATTAATAACTGAAACCTGAACCTTCAGATGTTCCACTCTTCCAACTAATCAGCTCCCAGTTTCCCAAAAGTTCATCTTAACTGAGAGAGAGAGACAGTGTATGTGTGAGTTAAGCCTGAGATCTCTGGACGTCCATGGTCTTCATATAGATGCTGTCTGTTTCTGTTCTTCTTCTAGAAGTAGATGTTAGAATGTTAGAGTGTTAGTTTTCTTATATTATATTATATAATTATAATAATTATTATTATATTATTATTATTATTAATAACAAAATGCATTTACTGAAGAAACAGAAGTTTTACAGCTTAAGCAGATCTAAATTAATTAATGTTATGAATAAATTATATGAAGAGATGATGCTATAACGTAACTGTGTGTGTATGTGTGTGTGTGTGTGTATCTGTGTGTGTTTGTGTGTGTATCTGTGTGTGTGTGTGTGTGTGTATCTGTGTGTGTGTATCTGTGTGTATCTGTGTGTGTGTGTGTGTGTATCTGTGTGTATCTGTGTATGTGTGTGTGTGTGTGTGTGTGTGTGTGTGTGTGTGTGTATGTGTGTGTGTATGTGTGTGTGTATGTGTGTGTGTGTGTATCTGTGTGTGTGTGTGTGTGGGTGTATGTATCTGTGTGTGTTTGTGTGTGTGTGTGTGTATCTGTGTGTATCTGTGTGTGTGTGTGTGTGTGTGTGTGTATCTGTGTGTGTGTGTGTGTGTGTGTGTGTCTGTGTGTGTGTGTGTGTGTGTATGTGTGTGTTTGTGTGTGTTTGTGTGTGTGTATCTGTGTGTGTGTGTGTGTGTATGTGTGTGTTTGTGTGTGTTTGTGTGTGTGTATCTGTGTGTGTGTGTGTGTGTATCTGTGTGTGTGTGTGTGTGTATCTGTGTGTATCTGTGTGTGTGTGTGTGTGTATGTGTGTGTTTGTGTGTGTTTGTGTGTGTGTATCTGTGTGTGTGTGTGTATCTGTGTGTGTGTGTGTGTGTGTGTATCTGTGTGTGTGTGTGTGTGTGTGTGTGTATGTGTGTGTGTGGGAGGCAGGTTCAGGTGAGAGGGTAAGGCCAACATAATCTTGATCATATGCTCAAAATCTGTTGATTATGGTATTAATATTGATAACTGATTATTACAATTGATCTAAATTATTCTAATTAATCTGTCATGACTGAATTTCTCTCATTCTCATCTGGTCCCCCTTTAGCCCACAGAAGCTCAGTTAAAATGTGTTAAATTGATATGGATCTATTCATTTTTCACTTGGATGATACTGTATATATATATATATATATATATATATATATATATATATATATATATATATATATATATATATATATATATATATATATATATATATATATTTAACACATTTTAACTGAGCTTCTGTGGGCTAAAGGGGGACCAGATGAGAATGAGAGAAATTCAGTCATGACAGAATAATTAGAATAATTTAGATCAATTGTAATAATCAGTTATATATGATATTAACTGATTTTTATATATATATATATATATATATATATATATATATATATATATATATATATATATATATATATATATATATATATATATATATACAGCAATTTTACAGCTCTGTATTCGACCAGGACAGCTGAGACCTGTCCCTCTGGTCAGGTGGATCAGTAGACCTGCAGACACTCCGCCACCTGCTGGTATCTCATCAGATCACAGCTTTAGGCCTGAAGTCTAAACACCAAGTGAAAATCAAGCCTGAACTAAACACAACAGGGGGGCGTTCATGTCTTCTGTGTTGGTTGTCGTGCAGGAAGCCACATGTTTGATTTAGTTTAACACCAAAAATGTATATGCCATATTCTTTCCCTCCCGTGTGTTCAATTCAGTAAATAACCAGTTAGTGTGTATGTGTCACACCCACCGTCCAATCACCCACCGTCCAATCAGAGGTCAGCTTCTCAGGGGGTACTGAGAGCTGATTCCCACACACACACCTGATCCGCATCCCCTCGTTTAGTCAGCCCACCTCTTTGTGATGTATTCCCACTCACCCAGTGACGTCACTGAGCCGTGTTTGTCTGTTTATCTATTTGTCTGTTTGTCTGTTTATCCATTTGTCTGTTTGGCTGTTTATCTATTTGTCTATTTGTCTGTTTATCCATTTGTCTGTTTGTCTGTTTATCTGTTTGTCTGTTTGTCTATTTATCTATTTGTCTGTTTATCTGTTTGTCTGTCTGTTTATCTATTTGTCTGTTTGTCTGTTTATCTGTTTGTCTGTTTATCCGTTTGTCTGTTTATCTGTTTATCTGTTTGTCTGTTTATCTGTTTGTCTGTTTACTTGTTTGTCTGTTTGTCTGTTTATCTGTTTATATGTTTGTCTGTTTATCTGTTTGTCAGTTTATCTGTTTATCTGTTTGTCTGTTTGTCTGTTTATATGTTTGTCTGTTTATCTGTTTGTCTGTTTGTCTGTTTATATGTTTGTCTGTTTACTTGTTTGTCTGTTTGTCTGTTTGTCTGTTTATATGTTTGTCTGTTTATCTGTTTGTCTGTTTATCTGTTTGTCAGTTTATCTGTTTGTCTGTTTGTCTGTTTATATGTTTGTCTGTTTATCTGTTTGTCTGTTTGTCTGTTTATATGTTTGTCTGTTTACTTGTTTGTCTGTTTGTCTGTTTATATGTTTGTCTGTTTACTTGTTTGTCTGTTTGTTTATATGTTTGTCTGTTTATATGTTTGTCTGTTTACTTGTTTGTCTGTTTGTCTGTTTATATGTTTATATGTTTGTCTGTTTGTCTGTTTATATGTTTGTCTGTTTACTTGTTTGTCTGTTTGTTTATATGTTTGTCTGTTTGTCTGTTTGTCTGTTTACTTGTTTGTCTGTTTGTCTGTTTATATGTTTATATGTTTGTCTGTTTGTCTGTTTATCTGTTTATCTGTTTAAATTGTGTATATGTATGTTCTCTGTTAACTCGTGATGTGATAACTTATTAAACAATAACATGTTAAACTGTTGGTCATGACTGTACATGCGATACTGTTCTGCACTGACTGCTCACAGCATGGCGGCGCCTGGGAGTTTGACTTGAGCCCAACAGTGACTGGATCTGTTGCCCCCTGGTGGCCACTCAGACTAAAGCAGTGACACAGCAGAAAACCAAGTATTTAAATAGTTAAAAATAATTTATTGTAATGTTTAAGCTCTGCCTACAAACACACCTTTAGAATTCACTGTTTTCCACCCCATCTGACCTACAGCAGCTCAGCCTCTGCCATTCACACTTTAGTGACAAGAACTCAGTAATTACAATTAATTATTAGAAAACACCCACTCTGTGCTTCCACTAACTGGCCACTTTATTAGAAACACCCACCATGTGCTTCCACTAACTGGCCACTTTATTAGAAACACCCACTTTGTGCTTCCACTCACTGGCCACTTTATTAGAAATACCCACTTTGTGCTTCCACACCCTGGCCACTTTATTAGAAACACCCACTTTGTGCTTCCACACCCTGGCCACTTTATTAGAAACACCTACCTTGTGCTTCCACTAACTGGCCACTTTATTAGAAACACCTACCTTGTGCTTCCAATAACTGGCCACTTTATTAGAAACACCCACCTTGTGGTTCCACTAACTGGCCACTTTATTAGAAACACCCACCCTGTGCTTCCACTCACTGGCCATTTTATTAGAAACACCTACCTTGTGCTTCCCCTCACTGGCCACTTTATTAGAAACACCCACCTTGTGCTTCCACTAACTAGCTACTTTATTAGAAACACCCACCTTGCGCTTCCACTAACTGGCCACTTTATTAGAAACACTTACCTTGTGCTCCCACTCACTGGCCACTTTATTAGAAACACCCACTTTGTGCTTCCACTCACTGGCCACTTTATTAGAAACACTTATCTTGTGCTTCCACTCACTGGCTACTTTATTAGAAACACTAACCTTGTGTTTTTGCTTACTGGCCACTTTAATAGAAAACACCCACTCTGTGCTTCCACTAATTGGCCACATTATTAGAAACCCCCACTGTCTTCCTTTTGTTTATGTTTATTAGTGATTATAGTGTTTTATGAACTGATTAATAACCGGTAATAACTAATTTTAAACCATTCATAAAGCTGTTATAAACGTAGTCTTATTCTAAAGAGGTCATATACAGAATATCAAACAGAAGAGGCCTCCCTTTAATAAAGGCTCCATCTGTGTTGCTTTCACAGATCTGGCCAGAAGGTGGCGCCACACGTGCAGACTTGTTGGGCCATGAGTTAAAGTCTTCCTACCTGAACAGGTAACATACCAGCGTCAGTCACACCCTGAGGCTTAAACCTGTCTTAACTGCTTCCTGAAAGTTGTCCACCCGGCACTGTGGGTGTCTGGGAGTGTCTGCGCCGTTCACTACTGACAGTGTTCAGCAGAACCGAGACTGGACTGGAGTTCTCTCCCACCCGGCACGGACCCCCCACAATGACAGACCAGGGACTCACTGAGGTCGACACCAAACCAGCTGGCAAAGCAAAGAACGAGGAACATGCTGGAGAAGACAAGAGACCAGCCTGTGAAGAGACAGAGCAGGGACTCACTGAAGAAGATATCATGACGGCGTGCAAGGAGGGACATCCGATCACTAAAGTAGGCTACAACTTTAAATAATCAGATTTTCTATTAGAAACACTAACCTGGTACTTCTGTTAATTGGCCACTTTATTAGAAACCCCTCCCTTGTACTTCTACTAACAGGCCACTTTACATTAAACACTTCTCTTGTACTTCTACTCACTGGCCACTTTATTAGAAACCCTTCCCTTGTACTTCTACTAACAGGCCACTTTACTAGAAACACTTACATTGTACTTCTACTAACTGGCCACTTTACTTGAAACACCTCCCTTGTACTTCTACTCACTGGCCACTTTATTAGAAACACTAACATTGTACTTCTACTAACTGGCCACTTTACTTGAAACACCTCCCTTGTACTTCTACTCACTGGCCACTTTATTAGAAACACTAACCTTGTACTTCTACTAACTGGCCACTTTATTAGAAACCCCTCCCTTGTACTTCTACTAACTGGCCACTTTACTAGAAACACTTACATTGTACTTCTACTAACTGGCCACTTTACATTAAACACCTGTCTTGTACTTCTACTAACTGGCCTCTTTATTAGAAACACTAACCTTGTACTTACATTCACTGACCACTTTATTAGAAACCCTTGCCTTGTACTTCTACTAACTGGCCACTTTACTGGAAACCCCTCCCTTGTACTTCTACTAACTGGCCATTTCATTAGAAACACTAACCTTGTACTTCTACTAACTGGCCACTTTATTAGAAACACTAACCTTGTACTTACAGTCACTGGCCACTTTATTAGAAACCATTCCCTTGTACTTCTACTAACTGGCCACTTTACTGGAAACCCCTCCCTTGTACTTCTACTAACTGGTCACTTTACTAGAAACACCTACATTGTACTTCTACTAACTGGACATTTTATTAGAAACACCTTTCTTGTACTACCGCTAACTGGCCACTTTATTAGAAACTCTTTCTCTCGCTCTCTCTCTCTCTCTCTCTCTCTCTCTCTCTCTGTCTCTCTCTCTCTCTCTCTCTCTCTCTCTCTGTCTCTCTCTCTCTCTGTCTCTCTCTCTCTCTCTCTGTCTCCTGTCTCTCTCTCTCTCTCTCTCTCTGTCTCTGTCTCTCTCTCTCTCTATCTCTCTGTCTATCTCTCTCTCTCTCTCTCTCTCTGTCTGTCTCTCTGTCTCTATCTCTCTGTCTATCTCTCTCTCTCTCTCTCTCTCTCTCTCTCTGTCTGTCTGTCTCTCTGTCTCTATCTCTCTGTCTATCTCTCTCTCTCTCTCTCTCTCTCTCTCTCTCTCTCTCTCTCTCTCTGTCTGTCTGTCTCTCTGTCTCTATCTCTCTGTCTATCTCTCTCTCTCTCTCTCTGTCTGTAGGATTATATGATGCAGCAGACGATGCTGAGGGTGAAGGATCCTGTAACATCACTTGATTTCTATACGCGCATTCTGGGCCTGACGTGAGTTCAACCACAACAACACAGCAGACAAAACCTCCTCCTCTCCATTCAGAGTGGGTCTGGTGTGAGATGGTTCAGATATTGTTTACAGTGGTGATGGTGGTGTTTACAGTGGTGGTGATGTTTACAGTGGTGGTGATGGTGTTTACAGTGGTGGTGATGGTGTTTACAGTGGTGGTGATGTTTACAGTGGTGGTGATGGTGTTTACAGTGGTGGTGATGGTGTTTACAGTAGTGATGGTGTTTACAGTGGTGGTGATGATGGTGTTCACAGTGGTGGTGATGGTGTTTACTGTAGTAGTGATGGTATTTACAGTGGTGGTGATGTTTACAGTGGTGGTGATGGTGTTTACAGTGGTGGTGAAGGTGGTTATAGTGGTGGTGATGGTGTTTACAGTGGTGGTGGTGATGGTGTTTACAGTGGTGGTGATGGTGTTTACAGTGGTGGTGATGGTGTTTACAGTGGTGGTGGTGATGATGTTTACAGTGGTGGTGATGGTGTTTACAGTGGTGGTGGTGATGTTGTTTACAGTGGTGGTGATGGTGTTTACAGTGGTGGTGGTGGTGATGGTGTTTACAGTGGTGGTGGTGATGGTGTTTACAGTGGTGGTGGTGATGATGTTTACAGTGGTGGTGATGATGTTTACAGTGGTGGTGATGGTGTTTACAGTGGTGGTGATGTTGTTTACAGTGGTGGTGATGGTGTTTACAGTGGTGGTGGTGATGATGTTTACAGTGGTGGTGGTGATGGTGTTTACAGTGGTGGTGGTGGTGATGGTGTTTACAGTGGTGGTGATGGTGTTTACAGTGGTGGTGATGTTGTTTACAGTGGTGGTGATGGTGTTTACAGTGGTGGTGATGGTGTTTACAGTGGTGGTGGTGATGATGTTTACAGTGGTGGTGATGATGTTTACAGTGGTGGTGATGGTGTTTACAGTGGTGGTGATGGTGTTTACAGTGGTGGTGATGGTGTTTACAGTGGTGGTGGTGATGATGTTTACAGTGGTGGTGATGGTGTTTAAAGTGGTGGTGATGGTGTTTACAGTGGTGGTGGTGATGATGTTTACAGTGGTGTTGGTGATGGTGTTTACAGTGGTGGTGATGGTGTTTACAGTGGTGGTGGTGATGATGTTTACAGTGGTGTTGGTGATGGTGTTTACAGTGGTGGTGATGGTGTTTACAGTGGTGGTGGTGATGATGTTTACAGTGGTGGTGATGGTGTTTAAAGTGGTGGTGATGGTGTTTACAGTGGTGGTGGTGATGATGTTTACAGTGGTGTTGGTGATGGTGTTTACAGTGGTGGTGGTGATGATGTTTACAGTGGTGGTGATGTTTACAGTGTTGGTGGTGATGATGTTTACAGTGGTGGTGATGGTGTTTACAGTGGTGGTGATGTTGTTTACAGTGGTGGTGATGGTGTTTACAGGGGTAAAATGTGGAAGATCTGAAAATACTAGGTTTTCTTTGGGGACTATTTGAAGCTCACAGCATCCTGCGTGTATCCCTCCACCATGAATGGAGTTTAAGACTAAAATCTTCTCTAAACTATCATAAACAGCGTCTCAGAATCAGACAGTGTATTTATAACATCTACTGTAAGAACTTTCTGTGAGGAGCTTTTAGAGGTGGACGTCTGAATTACTCTTTAAGGATGATAATTAGATGCTATGTTCAGCATGTGGATCTCCAGCTCACGGTTGTGTTTTGTTTCCTGACTCGTTCCAGCTTGCTGCAGAAGATAGATTTCCCCTCCATGCACTTCACGCTGTATTATCTGGGCTATGAAGATAAGAAAGAAGTCCCTCAAGACGTGAGGGAGCGGACAGCCTGGACGTTTTCCAGACGAGCCACCATAGAACTCACCCAGTACGTCATCTGCAGATCCCTGAGTTTTATATGATTTATAATAATCCAGTAGAAACTATGGAAGGTAGTTCAAGTGACTCTATGAAATTCTAGGCCATTATGTGATACAATCAGATTCTATTGAAAACTTTTGGATGAAAATATTTGAAGGCAATTTACAGAAAAGCTGGCAGTTTATAAAACACAATTAAAAAAAACAGTACAAAGAAGTTATTATTTGTAATACTTTGACTGAGATTTAAGGCAAAATCTGAGAAAAGCTTTGGGTAAATCTTGGTGAGAAAATCATCAAACAATACAAACAAAACATTCATAAACACACAGAATATATATATATATATATATATATATATATATATATATATATATATATATATATATATATATATATATATATATATATATATAAATTATGTTTCTTAAAATACTGATAACTGTTCAGCAGAACTCCAAACATCTCAGAAGCTCTAGGTTGTTGTCCTGAAGCCATGAAATCTTATCATCTCTCTGTCTGACAGTAACTGGGGCTCAGAAGCTGACGAACATCTTACCTATCACAATGGAAACACAAACCCTAAAGGCTTTGGTGAGTCTATATGACAATTTTACTTTGTGACAACACAATAATGAGCATATATATATATATGCCCCACCAACCAATCATCAGGCCCTACTAAACCAGTTAATTATCCAGCTAATGTTAAACTATAGACCTAAAACAGTTTAATAAAACTAAAACTGCTGATTTACTTGGAGTTTGTTTTGGAAGTGTGAAGTTGTTTCAGTGTTCAGCCACTAAACAACCAACCCCACATACCTGTCCAGCAAATAAAGCCAATTCAGTGTAACTGCTGAGTCCATTCAGGTCGTGGAGCTGTAGTCACGTCTGAACGCTGAACGCTGATTGTGTTAGTCTGCTCTGAGAGGCTGGGCTGTGTATTTACAGGTAAAGCACTACAGAGAGCTGTAGGTAGAATATTCTATAAATGTTTAATTTAACGTACTGAGGCTCTCAGACACCCTATAATATTCTAGTCTACGCCTAAAAAACAGAGTGAGAAACAGATTGAGTATACCTGAGAAACAGAGTGAGAACCTCTGAGAAACAAAGAGAGTATACCTGAGAAACAGAGAGAGTATACCTGAGAAACAGAGAGAGTATACCTGAGAAACAGAGAGAGAACCTCTGAGAAACAGAGAGAGTATACCTGAGAAACAGAGAGAGTATACCTGAGAAACAGAGAGAGAACCTCTGAGAAACAGAGAGAGAACCTCTGAGAAACAGAGAGAGTATACCTGAGAAACAGAGTATACCTGAGAAACAGAGAGAGTACACCTGAGAAACAGAGAGAGAACCTCTGAGAAACAGAGAGAGAACCTCTGAGAAACAGAGTATACCTGAGAAACAGAGAGAGTATACCTGAGAAACAGAGAGAGAACCTCTGAGAAACAGAGAGAGTATACCTGAGAAACAGAGTATACCTGAGAAACAGAGAGAGTATACCTGAGAAACAGAGAGAGTATACCTGAGAAACAGAGAGAGAACCTCTGAGAAACAGAGACAGTATACTTGAGAAACAGAGTATACCTGAGAAACAGAGAGAGTATACCTGAGAAACAGAGAGAGTATACCTGAGAAACAGAGAGAGAACCTCTGAGAAACAGAGAGAGAACCTCTGAGAAACACAGAGAGTATACCTGAGAAACAGAGAGAGAACCTCTGAGAAACAGAGAGAGTATACCTGAGAAACAGAGTATACCTGAGAAACAGAGAGAGAACCTCTGAGAAACAGAGAGAGTATACCTGAGAAACAGAGTATACCTGAGAAACAGAGAGAGTATACCTGAGGTCTGTAAGTTACTCAGTACTCAGTACTAAAGTACTTTTACTCAAGTTGTTTTATTTGAAGGTACTTTTACTTTTCAGTATTTTATCCCAGTGTCAGTACTTTTACTGGAGTACTAATTTACTGGCCTGTGGGCGTGGCTTATGCAAATGAGCTGTTTGATTTTGCTTGAATCTTCTCTCTGCAGGTCATATAGGTATAGCGGTTCCAGATGTATACGCTGCCTGCAAAGTCTTTGAAGATCTGGGGGTCACGTTTGAGAAGAAACCAGATGAAGGTGAGTCCTTCACGCTTTTAGTGTTACATCCTTTGTAGTAGGACCCCCACCGGACCACCATAGAGCAGGTACTATTAGGGAGGTGGGTCATTCTCAGCACTGCAGTGACACTGACCTGGTGGTGGTGTGTTAGTGTGTGTTGTGCTGGTGTAAGTGGATCAGACACAGCAGTGCTGCTGCTGGAGTGTTTAAACACTGTGTCCACTCACTGTCCACTCTATTAGACACTCCTACTACTTGCTGGTCCACCTTGTAGATGTAAAGTCAGAGACAGTAGCTCATCTGCTGCTGCACAGTTTGTGTTCCTCTAGTTCTTCATCAGTGGACACAGGACGCCGCCCACAGTGACTCACTCCGGCGCCACCTAGTGGGTCGAAAAAGCAATAGAGTCTGCAGATAATTCATGTTTGCAGTTTATATAATAAAATATTGAGATCTTGAGACAGCAGGACGTCCCTCTTCATGTTTTCTGTGTTCCCGCAGGTAAGATGAAGGGACTGGCGTTCATTAAGGACCCGGACGGCTACTTGATTGAGATCCTGAGTCCAAACAACATGATACGTCTCACCTCGCAGGAGGACGCGGCCACTCAGAGCCAAACATCAGACACAGCATGACAGCTTTAGCTGGAGGTCACCGTCAGTACCTGCCCTCATATATCACCTGTTACAGAGTCGCCTGCTCCTGCGTGATGTTATTTATGTACTGTAGTGTAGATGTTGTGTATGTGTGTATCATTTCTAACACACTGCCTTTGTGTTATTTTGGATCTCTGGATATTTAAAAAGTGGGACGAGCCTCGTTCATTTAGCTACACCACCGTGATCTCACATGGAAACCAGTACATGCTGCATATCGTCGCTGTCCAAAGAGAAAAATATGTATCTCCATTTTTGTTGATTTTTATTTTTGTACACCATGTGAACATAACTGCTGCTGTTTGTATTGTGTGACAATTTAAAATAAATGGACCAATAGAAATTCTCCAAAATAGCTTTGAAACAATTCTGGTTCCATTGACTTACATTGAAAGGGAAGTGAGTTTTTGGTCTCTCCTGTAAAGTTACTGTTATGGACCGCGTCTGTATGTTCCTGCCCTGTGAGTGGAGACAGTGCTCCATGTTTGATTTTACTGTTAGAATTAGTGGTGTGTATGAATTGTGTGTTCTTGTATTTACTGCAAGACGGGTACCTTATATTTCACATAATTCTCTGTAAAAGCAGTAAACAGTACAAAACTTGAATCTTAGTAGAATTCATTCATTTTTGTTGATTTTATTTTTGTACATCCTATATTGTGTGAAACTCCCAAAATGAATTGACCAATAGAAATGCTCCCAAATAGCTTTGAAACACTTCTGGTTCCATTGACTTACATTGAAAGTGAAGTCAGTTTTTGGCCTCTCCTGTAAAGTTACTGTTTTTATGGGCAGCGTCGGTATGTTTCTGCCCTGTTTGTGGGAAACTGGGTGGAGACAATGCTCCAGGTTTGATTTTACTGTTATATCTAGAATTAGTGGTGTGATGAATTGTGTGTTCTTGTATTTACTGCAATACGGGTACCTTATATTTAACATAATTCTCTGTAAAAGCAATAAACAGTACAAAACTTGAATCTTAGTAGAATTCTTTCATTTTTGGTTGATTTTTATTTTTGTACATCCTATATTGTGTGAAACTCCCAAAATGAATGGACCAATAGAAATGCTCCCAAATAGGTTTGAAGCAACTCTGGTTACACTGACTTACATTGAAAACAAAAATTTAATTTTTAAACGTTAAATCTCCTTAATTTCAAAATACTACCAGCATTAAAACCAGCACAAAAAGAGTTTTATTTAAAGTATTTTATATTAGAGGCTACAGTTGGCTTCTAATTTCCAGTTCTATCTCAAATACCCTTACAAAAATAAAAATTTATTCAAGTGTACCATTAGTTTACTTCTTTTAAACTAAAAGGAAGTGAGTATGTTTTCAGTTTACTTATTATGTACTTCTCAGTGATATACTAAACACAGTTATACTTAAGTATACTTGGGTTATACTGACAAGTATAGAACAGTCTAAGTATATTTGGTCTTTACTTGTACTTAATCTTTTGATTGAGATAGTAGAAGTAAGTACTCTTGCTCTGCACAAAAACACATCTAGTACAATATTTATTTAAAATTTGATTTATAAAGATTTATAAAGATACAGATATGTTTCTTAATCTGAGTGTGTCTTGTTTATTTTATGTGTGTCTACTGGTGAGTAAGTAAATGTTGTTAAATTCTATTTTAAGTAGAAAAAAACCCCTTAAACCTAGTCATATACTTTAAAGTACAACAATAATATAAGCAGTAAATTATAAGTATTATGTTAAGTTTAAGTTCACTTAAAGAAAACGTACAAGCTAGTAAACTAACAGTATAAACCCTTAAGATTACTTTTAGTGTAGTTGCAGTACAAAAGATGTAAACTAGTTTATACTTGGTTTACTACTCTTACACTTAAAGTGTACTTAAAAGTATACTTTTAAAAACTAGGAAGTGGGCCAATTTAGTCCCAAGAATTATTAAAATAGTACATATACAAGTGTACTACTAGTACAATGACATTAGTATAGTAACTACATAAAGTATACTTAATAAAATGAACTTTAAGTATACTTGTTTTCTGTAAGGGTACATAACCTCACCACTCTGGGTTCCACACTGCTCCTTTAATGACATTAACATTTAAACAGAAACAGAAACACTGAAAAAGCTTTTTAAAAGTAAAGGTAGTTTAAATAATATAAGAGTGAGTTTGTGTAAACAGCGCTGCTGCTGGGCTGTCACTGCTCCTCCGCACAGACAGGGGGCGCGCGCGCTCGCTCGCGCTGTACGTCCAAAAACACAAAAACATCCGGGGTATTTGGGCTGGAGCCGCTTCGTGACATCTGTGTTGTTTGTCAGATTTTAATTGCACATTTTTGGCTCTTTAAACCTCAGATTTCTGGATTTAGTTCACGGATTAACGTTTTTATGTACATTTCCGATTCTCGGCTCTTTGTGGTGAAGCTGTATTTAACGTGTAAAGAGCGAGAAACCGGAGAAAACAGCGCGGACTGACAGGAGCTGGTAGGAAATAATCAAAGCGGTTATATGTTATATGTTTAGCTGTAGTTTTGCTATTTAAGGCCAAAAGGCGTTTTTATTTTAAATAAAAACTATTTTAGAGGCTCAAGCTGGCTTCTTATTCGAATTTCCCGTTCCACCTTAAACGGTGCCAGAGGTGCCAGGATGTGTGCTGCCCCCTTTAAGGTGGAACGGACAATTATAATAAAAATCATCTTCTGCCTCTTTTCTTTACACTGACTTTTCAAACTTATTCTATAATTAAATGTTTAGACAGAGTCATTCAGAGTGGTTTTGGTGTAAAACGCTACGTTCTAGAGGGACTTACAGTCAAAATGGTTTACAGTGGTGGTGAATGGAACCAGACGTCCACCTCTAAAGGCTCCCTTATTATTATTATTATTATTATTATTGTTGTTTTTATTATTATTATTACTATTATAATATGAAATGGTCATGAACTCACTGCTGGCTGTTTTGAGTGTTTAGGCCTTTATGCATTCATGGTGGAGGGATGCATGCAGTGTAACATGAGGCAGTATAGTCTCCATTATTCATTTATTTATTTATGTATTTTAGTGTTATGACTTTTTACCACCATAACATATATTAACTCAGTTGCACGTGTAGCTTCACTGGTGGGCTTGATAGTAAATACATTGTGTATATTTGTGTTGTACACATGGAGCCCCCTGGTTCCAATCACCACCACTGTAAACATTATAACTGCTGCAGAGAGATTGGATCTTCAGCTGCAGATAGATTGGATCTTCAGCACAGTAGAAGTACCGCAGAGAGATTGGATATTCAATACAGTAGAAGTACTGCAGAGAGATCGGATGTTCAATACAGTAGAAGTACCGCAGAGAGGTTGGATATTCAGCACAGTCAAAGTACCGCAGAGAGGTTGGATATTCAGCACAGTAGAAGTACTGCAGAGAGGTTGGATATTCAGCACAGTAGAAGTACTACAGAGAGATTGGATATTCAGCACAGTCAAAGTACTGCAGAGAGATTGGATATTCAGCACAGTCAAAGTACTGCAGAGAGATTGGATATTCAGCACAGTCAAAGTACTGCAGAGAGGTTGGATAGTCAATACAGTGAAAGTACTGCAGAGAGGTTGGATCTTCAGCACAGTGAAAGTATAAGCTTCACCAGGGGCAATAAAAACTCCCTCAGAGCAAAAGGAAGAACCTTGAGAGGAACCTCACATACTGACTGAAGGTCTCCGGAGTAGATGAAGTGGATTTGGTGACCGTATGGTGGTGGTCTCATGTTGTAGATGCTGTTGTTTGATGATGTCCTCTCGTATCTCTTCTCCTGACAGATGGTACAGCGGTGATGAGCAGCAGCAGCCACCCGTTACGCCCGCTGGGCTCCGTGTCCGAGATCGATCATGTGGATCTGCTGTCTGAGCAGCTGGGGGCGCTCATCCCGGGGGAGGAGTACAGTGACGTGACCTTCGTGGTGGAGGAGAAGCGCTTTCCTGCACATCGCGTCCTCCTGGCAGCGCGCTGTCACTATTTCAGGTAGAAGCTGGTGCTGTGTATTGGACATACGCTGTAGGAGTTTAAATCTCCAGGGTCTCTGGTTCAGAGACGCTCAGCTCGGTCTCACTGTGTATCTTGTGACGGGACTGTGTACTGTGGGTTTATGGGATGTCCACCTGTAGCAGCGTTTAATGCAGCCTCGTTAAAAACCTGTGCTTGGTTTATTATTGTGGAGTAAAAGTAAAATTAGATTATTTGTACAGCTCAGGGTGTGTAGTGGTCACTACTTGGGCTGTGTATTAACAAGAACCTGACAATACAATACGTATCGTGATACAGTGGTCACGATTCAATATACTGCGATACTGCAAGCAAAGTGATATATTGTGATTTTTCTATTCTACTATTAAAACACACCACTGTATGAACAGGTTTATCAATACTTACAATAGCACTGCGTCCTTGTGCTGCTTGTTAATGTTGGAGTGGAGCTGAAAATGGATTACAACACTGCCATCTAGTGGTCAGAGGTTTAAACACAACACACAATGATTCACTGTCTGTCAGGAATCTGTGTATCAGTGCTGTGATTTTGAGAATCGATACAATATCACTAAACATAATATCCCGATATTAGATATTTTTTATATTTGCTTACACGCTTAGTCAGTATGGTGGTGTAGTGGTTAGTATGGTGGTGTAGTGGTTAGTATGGTGGTGTAGTGGTTAGTACGGTGGTGTAGTGGTTAGTATGGTGGTGTAGTGGTCAGTATGGTGGTGTAGTGGTTAGTATGGTGGTGTAGTGTTAGTACGGTGGTGTAGTGGTTAGTATGGTGGTGTAGTGGTAAGTATGGTGGTGTAGTGGTTAGTATGGTGGTGTAGTGGTAAGTATGGTGGTGTAGTGGTTAGTATGGTGGTGTAGTGGTTAGTATGGTGGTGTAGTGGTTAGTATGGTGGTGTAGAGGTTAGTACGGTGGTGTAGTGGTTAGTATGGTGGTGTAGTGGTAAGTATGGTGGTGTAGTGGTTAGTATGGTGGTGTAGTGGTTAGTATGGTGGTGTAGAGGTTAGTACGGTGGTGTAGTGGTTAGTATGGTGGTGTAGTGGTAAGTATGGTGGTGTAGTGGTTAGTATGGTGGTGTAGTGGTTAGTATGGTGGTGTAGTGGTTAGTAAGGTGGTGTAGTGGTTAGTACGGTGGTGTAGTGGTTAGTACGGTGGTGTAGTGGTTAGTATGGTGGTGTAGTGGTTAGTACGGTGGTGTAGTGGTTAGTACGATGGTGTAGTGGTTAGTATGGTGGTGTAGTGGTTAGTATGGTGGTGTAGTGGTCAGTACGGTGGTGTAGTGGTCAGTACGGTGGTGTAGTGGTCAGTACGGTGGTGTAGTGGTCAGTACGGTGGTGTAGTGGTTAGTATGGTGGTGTAGTGGTTAGTATGGTGGTGTAGTGGTTAGTATGGTGGTGTAGTGGTTAGTATGGTGGTGTAGTGGTCTGTATGGTGGTGTAGTGGTCTGTATGGTGGTGTAGTGGTCTGTATGGTGGTGTAGGGGTTAGTATGGTGGTGTAGTGGTAAGTATGGTGGTGTAGTGGTTAGTATGGTGGTGTAGTGGTCAGTACGGTGGTGTAGTGGTCAGTACGGTGGTGTAGTGGTCAGTATGGTGGTGTAGTGGTTAGTATGGTGGTGTAGTGGTCAGTACGGTGGTGTAGTGGTCAGTACGGTGGTGTAGTGGTCAGTACGGTGGTGTAGTGGTTAGTATGGTGGTGTAGTGGTCAGTATGGTGGTGTAGTGGTTAGTATGGTGGTGTAGTGGTTAGTATGGTGGTGTAGTGTTAGTACGGTGGTGTAGTGGTTAGTACGGTGGTGTAGTAGTTAGTATGGTGGTGTAGTGGTCAGTATGGTGGTGTAGTGGTCAGTATGGTGGTGTAGTGGTCAGTATGGTGGTGTAGTGGTTAGTATGGTGGTGTAGTGGTTAGTATGGTGGTGTAGTGGTTAGTATGGTGGTGTAGTGGTTAGTATGGTGGTGTAGTGGTTAGTATGGTGGTGTAGTGGTCAGTACGGTGGTGTAGTGGTTAGTATGGTGGTGTAGTGGTCAGTACGGTGGTGTAGTGGTCAGTATGGTGGTGTAGTGGTTAGTATGGTGGTGTAGGGGTTAGTACGGTGGTGTAGTGGTTAGTATGGTGGTGTAGTGGTTAGTATGGTGGTGTAGTGGTTAGTACGGTGGTGTAGTGGTTAGTACGGTGGTGTAGTGGTTAGTACGGTGGTGTAGTGGTTAGTATGGTGGTGTAGTGGTTAGTACGGTGGTGTAGTGGTTAGTACGGTGGTGTAGTGGTTAGTACGGTGGTGTAGTGGTTAGTATGGTGGTGTAGTAGTTAGTATGGTGGTGTAGTGGTTAGTACGGTGGTGTAGTGGTTAGTACGGTGGTGTAGTGGTTAGTACGGTGGTGTAGTGGTTAGTACGGTGGTGTAGTGGTTAGTACGGTGGTGTAGTGGTTAGTATGGTGGTGTAGTGGTTAGTATGGTGGTGTAGTGGTTAGTATGGTGGTGTAGTGGTTAGTACGGTGGTGTAGTGGTCAGTACGGTGGTGTAGTGGTCAGTATGGTGGTGTAGTGGTCAGTATGGTGGTGTAGTGGTTAGTACGGTGGTGTAGTGGTTAGTACGGTGGTGTAGTGGTCAGTACGGTGGTGTAGTGGTTAGTATGGTGGTGTAGTGGTCAGTATGGTGGTGTGATGTAATTGGTGGTGAGAGCTGAACTCTGCTGTCCTCCAGAGCTCTGCTGTACGGTGGGATGAAGGAGTCGCAGCCGCAGGCCGAGGTGTGTCTGGAGGAGACGCGGGCCGAAGCGTTCTCTATGCTGCTGGGTTACATCTACACGGGTCGGGTCAGCCTCAGTGCTGCTCGGGAGGAGGTTCTACTGGACTTCCTGGGTTTAGCGCACCGCTACGGCCTGCAGCTCCTGGAGGACTCCACGTCCGAGTTCCTGCGGACCATCCTGAACACCCACAACGTGTGCCTGGTGTTTGACGTGGCCACCCTGTACGCTCTGAGCGCGCTCAGCGCCGCCTGTTGTGCCTATATGGACCGACACGCCCCCGAGGTGCTGGCGTCGGACGGGTTCCTCGCCCTGTCTAAGGTACCGGTGACTCTGCGTTGGTCTGTTAATGTCTGTGAATGTATGAAGCACTAATAACATGTTTCGGTATAAATGTTTCATAGTTTTTGCCTCCAAAAAACATTTTTGGCCAAAATTAAATTGGTTGATGTTTAAATGTAAATGCAGGAAAGTAATCCTTGTTATGCTAAACATATAGTAGCATGTAGGACTTTATAATTTTACTAATCTCTTTAAAATAAAATGTGTTCTGTTTAAAGGAGGAGGCTTAAAAACACACAGGACACCAAATTACCGTAAATCTGAAGAAGAATTTGAACAAAATTACATTTAGTTTGCAGAATTTGGTTGAATTCTCCATTAAATTCCATGTAATTTCTGTCAAATTCTCTTCCACATTTAATGTAATGTCAAATTCTTCTTCAAATTGAATGTAATTTGCTTCAAATTTTCTTCCAAATTTAATGTAATTGGGATCAAATTCTCTTTCAAATTTAACGTAATTTGGGTCAGATTCTTCTTCAAATTTAATGTAATTTGGATTAAATTCTCTTTCAAATTGAATGTAATTTGGATCAAATTCTCTTTCAAATTGAATGTAATTTGGGTCAAATTCTCTTTCAAATTGAATGTAATTTGGGTCAAATTCTCTTTCAAATTGAATGTAATTTGTGTCAAATTCTCCTACAAATTGAATGTAATTTGGGTCAAATTCTCCTTTAAATTGAATGTAATTTGGGTCAAATTCTCTTTCAAATTGAATGTAATTTTCATCAAATTCTCTTCCAAATTTAATGTAATTTGGATCAAATTCTCTTTCAAATTGAATGTAATTTGGGTCAAATTCTCTTTCAAATTGAATGTAATTTGGGTCAAATTCTCTTCCAAATTGAATGTAATTTGGGTCAAATTCTCCTTTAAATTGAATGTAATTTGGGTCAAATTCTCTTTCAAATTGAATGTAATTTGGATCAAATTCTCTTCCACACTTAATGTAATTTGGGTCAAATTCTCTTTCAAATTGAATGTAATTTGGGTCAAATTCTCTTCCAAATTTAATGTAATTTGTGTCAAATTCTCCTTCAAATTTAATGTAATTTGGGTCAAATTCTCCTTTAAATTGAATGTAATTTGGGTCAAATTCTCTTCCAAATTGAATGTAATTTGGGTCAAATTCTCTTCCAAATTGAATGTAATTTGCGTCAAATTCTCTTTCTAATTTAATGTAATTTGGGTCAAATTGTCTTTCAAATTGAATGTAATTTGCATCAAATTCTCTTCCAAATTTAATGTAATTTGGATCAAATTCTCTTCCACACTTAATGTAATTTGGGTCAAATTCTCTTCCAAATTTAATGTAATTTGTGTCAAATTCTCCTTCAAATTTAATGTAATTTGGGTCAAATTCTCCTTTAAATTGAATGTAATTTGGGTCAAATTCTCTTCCAAATTGAATGTAATTTGGGTCAAATTCTCTTCCAAATTGAATGTAATTTGCGTCAAATTCTCTTTCTAATTTAATGTAATTTGGGTCAAATTGTCTTTCAAATTGAATGTAATTTGCATCAAATTCTCTTCCAAATTTAATGTAATTTGGATCAAATTCTCTTCCACACTTAATGTAATTTGGGTCAAATTCTCTTTCAAATTTAATGTAATTTGCATCAAATTCTCTTCCAAATTTAATGTAATTTGTGTCAAATTCTCCTTCAAATTTAATGTAATTTGGGTCAAATTCTCCTTTAAATTGAATGTAATTTGGGTCAAATTCTCCTTTAAATTGAATGTAATTTGGGTCAAATTCTCTTCCAAATTGAATGTAATTTGGGTCAAATTCTCTTCCACACTTAATGTAATTTGGATCAAATTCTTTTTTAAATTTAATGTAATTTGGATCAAATTCCTTTTCCAATTTAATGTAATTTGGGTCAAATTCTCTTCCAAATTTGATGTAATTTGGATCAAATTCTCTTCCACACTTAATGTAATTTGGATCAAATTCTCTTTTAAATTTAATGTAATTTGGATCAAATTCTTTTTCAAATTTAGTGTAATTTGGGTCAAATTATCTTCCAAATTTAATTTAATTTGGGTCAAATTCTCCTTCAAATTTAATGTAATTTAATACAGTTGAATGTAACTTGGTGTAGGGCCCCGTATGTCTGTACTACACTGTTCGACGCTGGTCGTCTGTGTTGGTTAATGTATTTTTGCGACTCCACTGTTTCAGTCGGCCTTGCTGACGGTGGTCCGTCGGGATTCGTTCGCCGCCAGCGAGAAGGAAATCTTCCAGGCTTTGTGCCGCTGGTGTCGGCAGAACATCGAGGCAGTGGCCACAGAGGAAGTGATGTCATCAGTGCGCCTGCCTCTCATGACCCTGACGGAGATGCTGAACGTGGTGCGGCCCTCGGGGCTGGTCAGCCCTGACGATCTGCTGGACGCCATCAAGATGCGCTCAGAAAGCAGAGACATGGACCTGAACTACCGCGGCATGCTGAGTGAGTCCGGCGTGAACCTCCGAGAGACGTACAGTCGTTCACTGAAGTCCCTCCTGCTCTCCATAAAAACAGCTGCTGAATGTTGAACAAATTACAGCCTATTGTACATTAATTAATCAGTATTTCCATTAATAATAACTAATATACAGTTATTACCCATTTTTGTCATTAACTGCTTTAAGTTTTGATTTAAACTTTAAATTCTGATGAAATCTGTATTTAAATTTTATTAGAATTTTAGACGTTTTACGGATTCTTCAGTCAGTTTACTCTGTTCTGCATTCTGGAAACATCTAACATGTTTACGTTTTTTTATTTGTAGATTCATAGTACATAGTATTCATTAGTATCATTTTATTCATTTATCAGAAACAAGATGTTTTTTTAAATTAAAAATAAATTTAAAAAATCTTGAAAATGTTGAATCCAATTTCTGCAATTGTATACAGTTTTTCATATAGTCAGTAAGAATCTGCAAATAAATATAAAGAACTGTCCAGAATGATGAACAGATCTGTAGATGAAGACTGAGGAGTCTGTTATTAATAACCTAATAATAATAATCATAGTAATCATATTAATAATTATTATTCATTAGTATTAAGTTGGTATGAAATTTATATCCAGAATGCCTCATATTGAAAAAGTGATGATCAAATCTTGAGGCTGACAATTTCTAAAGGAATCATATAAATAGGTCACAGGTCACTATTACTAGGTCTATTAATATAATTAATTGTGCAAAAATACTTCGCTGTATAAATCATTATTGAAAAAAAAAATAATAGTGATTATCAATATGCCTTTAACTTTATACTCGAACTGTAGATCCTGATCTGATTCCCTGATTTAGGGTTTTGCATACAAATCAGTTCTGAGCATTTCTATAAACATTCTGCAGAAACATCAGTTCATTCTGCTTCAGCCTGTAAATAAAAATTGTGTAACAATTTATTTAGTATTTTGTAAATATATATCATGAAAAATATGATTGTTGAATCCTATATTTGAAACACACTTCTCTTTAGTCCATTCACAGAAACTTAATTCCAAAAACATTTTCCACCTTAGCTCCGCCCACTCACACTGAAGTCTTTCAGCCTGCATTGATTTCAAATAAGCCAGCCAATCAGAACGGGGCTTATTAACATGTATCAGTCTTACAGACACAATAACAACAACTGGCTGTTTGGTTATTAGAGATAGAGAGGTTTGAAGAACCACACAGACGTTGTAAGTGGACTGTGAGAAGCTGGTAGATGTGATGAGAAGTTGGTAGATGTGATGAGAAGTTGGTAGATGTGATGAGAAGCTGGTAGATGTGATGAAGTTGGTAGATGTGATGAGAAGTTGGTAGATGTGATGAGAAGTTGGTAGATGTGATGAGAAGCTGGTAGATGTGATGAGAAGTTGGTAGAATGTGATGAGAAGTTGGTAGATGTGATGAGAAGCTGGTAGATGTGATGAGAAGCTGGTAGATGTGATAAGAAGCTGGTAGATGTGATGAGAAGTTGGTAGATGTGATGAGAAGCTGGGAGATGTGATGAGAAGTTGGTAGATGTGATGAGAAGCTGGTAGATGTGATGAGAAGTTGGTAGAATGTGATGAGAAGTTGGTAGATGTGATGAGAAGCTGGTAGATGTGATAAGAAGCTGGTAGATGTGATGAGAAGTTGGTAGATGTGATGAGAAGCTGGGAGATGTGATGAGAAGTTGGTAGATGTGATGAGAAGCTGGTAGATGTGATGAGAAGTTGGTAGAATGTGATGAGAAGTTGGTAGATGTGATGAGAAGCTGGTAGATGTGATGAGAAGCTGGTAGATGTGATGAGAAGTTGGTAGATGTGATGAGAAGCTGGTAGATGTGATAAGAAGCTGGTAGATGTGATGAGAAGTTGGTAGATGTGATGAGAAGCTGGTAGATGTGATGAGAAGCTGGTAGATGTGATGAGAAGTTGGTAGATGTGATGAGAAGCTGATAGATGTGATGAGAAGTTGGTAGATGTGATGAGAAACTGGTAGATGTGGTGAGCTCAGGTGAATCAGTGGAGCTGTGTTTGTCCTGTGTCTCTGCAGTTCCTGAGGAGAACATCGCCACCATGAAGTACGGCGCTCAGGTGGTGAAAGGTGAGCTGAAGTCGGCTCTGTTGGACGGAGACACCCAGAACTACGACCTGGACCACGGCTTCTCCAGACACCCCATCGAGGAGGACGGCCGAGCGGGGATCCAGGTGAAGCTCGGCCAGTCCTTCATCATCAACCACATCCGCATCCTGCTGTGGGACCGGGACAGCAGGTACGCGCCCCAACTAACTTCACCCCCCCACCAACTTTAACCGCCCCACCAGCTTCCCACCCTCCCCACCAGCTTCACCCTTCCCACCAACTTCAACCGCCCCACCAGCTTCCCACCCTCCCCACCAACTTCAACCTTCCCACCAACTTCAACCGCCCCACCAGCTTCACCCCCCCACCAACTTCAACCGCCCCACCAGCTTCACCCCCCCACCAACTTCAACCGCCCCACCAGCTTCCCTCCCTCCTCACCAGCTTCATCCTCCCCACCAGCTTCATATGCTAGCAACTTCACCCTTCCCACCAGCTTCACCCCCCCACCAGCTTCACCCTTCCCACCAACTTCACCCTTCCCACCAACTTCAACCGCCCCACCAGCTTCACCCCCCCCCACCAACTTCAACCGCCTCACCAGCTTTACCCCCCACCAACTTCAACCGCTCCACCAGCTGCACCCCCCCACCAACTTCACCCACTACCAACGTCATCCTTCCCACCAACTTCACCCACTACCAACGTCATCCTTCCCACCAACTTCAACCGCCCCACCAGTTTCACCCCCATCACCAACTTCACCCCCACCAGCTTCACCCCCCACCAACTTCACGTGCTCCCAATTTCATCCCCCCCCCACCAACTTCACCTGCTACCAAATTCACCCCCCCACCAACTTCACCTGCTACCAACTTCACCCTTCCCACCAACTTTAACCACTCCACCAGCTTCCCAACCTTTCACACCAACTTCAACCGCCCCACCAGCTTCAACCGCCCCACCAGCTTCATATGCTAGCAACTTCACCCTTCCCACCAACTTTAACCACTCCACCAGCGGCACCCCCCAACCAACTTCACCTGTTAGCAACGTCACCCCACCCACCAGCTTCACCCCTCCCCCCACCAACTTCATCTGCTAGCAATGTCACCCTTCCCACCAACTTCAACCGCCTCACCAGCTTCACCCCCCCACCAACTTCAACCGCCCCACCAGCTTCACCCTTCCCACCAACTTCAACCGCCCCACCCGCTTCCCACCCTCCCCACCAACTTCAACCTTCCCACCCGCTTCCCACCCTCCCCACCAACTTCAACCTTCCCACCAACTTCAACCGCCCCACCAGCTTCACCCCCCCACCAACTTCAACCGCCCCACCAGCTTCACCCCCCCACCAACTTCAACCGCCCCACCAGCTTCCCTCCCTCCTCACCAGCTTCATCCTCCCCACCAGCTTCATATGCTAGCAACTTCACCCTTCCCACCAGCTTCACCCTTCCCACCAACTTCAACCGCCCCACCAGCTTCACCCCCCCACCAACTTCAACCGCCCCACCAGCTTCCCTCCCTCCTCACCAGCTTCATCCTCCCCACCAGCTTCATATGCTAGCAACTTCACCCTTCCCACCAGCTTCACCCCCCCACCAGCTTCACCCTTCCCACCAACTTCACCCTTCCCACCAACTTCAACCGCCCCACCAGCTTCACCCCCCCCACCAACTTCAACCGCCTCACCAGCTTTACCCCCCACCAACTTCAACCGCTCCACCAGCTGCACCCCCCCACCAACTTCACCCACTACCAACGTCATCCTTCCCACCAACTTCACCCACTACCAACGTCATCCTTCCCACCAACTTCAACCGCCCCACCAGTTTCACCCCCATCACCAACTTCACCCCCACCAGCTTCACCCCCCACCAACTTCACGTGCTCCCAATTTTATCCCCCCCCCCACCAACTTCACCTGCTACCAAATTCACCCCCCCACCAACTTCACCTGCTACCAACTTCACCCTTCCCACCAACTTTAACCACTCCACCAGCTTCCCAACCTTTCACACCAACTTCAACCGCCCCACCAGCTTCAACCGCCCCACCAGCTTCATATGCTACCAACTTCACCCTTCCCACCAACTTTAACCACTCCACCAGCTTCCCAACCTTTCACACCAACTTCAACCGCCCCACCAGCTTCAACCGCCCCACCAGCTTCATATGCTAGCAACTTCACCCTTCCCACCAACTTTAACCACTCCACCAGCGGCACCCCCCCACCAACTTCACCTGTTAGCAACGTCACCCCACCCACCAGCTTCACCCCTCCCCCCACCAACTTCATCTGCTAGCAATGTCACCCTTCCCACCAACTTCAACCGCCTCACCAGCTTCACCCCCCCACCAACTTCAACCGCCCCACCAGCTTCACCCCCCCACCAACTTCACCCGCTACCACATCATCCTTCCCACCAACTTCAACCGCCCCACCAGCTTCACCCCCCCACCAACTTCACCCGCTACCACATCATCCTTCCCACCAACTTCAACCGCCCCACCAGCTTCACCCCCCCACCAACTTCACCCGCTACCACATCATCCTTCCCACCAACTTCAACCGCCCGACCAGTTTCACCCCCACTACCAACTTCACCCCCCACCAACTTCACCTGCTACCAACTTCACCCCCCCCCACCAACTTCACCTGCTACCAACTTCACCCCCCCCCCACCAACTTCACCTGCTACCAACTTCACCCCTCCCACCAACTTGATCCCCCCAAATTTAAACGTTACCCATTAAACTGGTGGTCAGAAGTCATATTTTATAGTTTTCCCCGAAACTCAAGCGTAGTCATTCAGCAAAGACACTTTGGTGTCTAAAGTTAGTTTCTCCAGTTATTTAGCACTATGAGGCTAACGTAGCTATGAAGTAATAATAATAATAATAATAATAATAATAATAACGCATGACGTACATTTAATTAATTTAGCAGACGCTGTTATCCAGAGCGACGTATAGAAGTGCTTCGTGTTCAGTCAGAGTATGTACCATAGCTAGTATAAATAGATTAGAGTCCAAATGAAGCTCAGACACAGAAACGAGAGCCAGAGCTGAGAGCTAGATATAAAAATACAGAGTTAAATACAGCATCGACACAGACAAATCACTACACAGACAATAAAAAGACAAGAACCGCAGTGGAGGTACGATGGAGAAAGACTGCTGCTGAAGGAACTGAACACATTCATACAATGTCTGGGGCGTCCAGGAGAAATCTGGAACCTAACTTTGTTCTTCAAACTGGATCAAGATCTGATCTACTTCTCTCACAATAACATATTCATGTTACTTTGTATTGTATGTCTGATTATTTACATCTGTTCTAATCAGATCTGCTGTTCTTACTGGTTTCTGTAACTGAAACAACGAGTTTTACGGCCTTTAAACAGTGTGTAGTTGTGGTTTAACTGGTTTGTAAAAAAAAAAAAAAAGAATCTGTTTAACTGTTTAACATGAAAGTTCTGTCTCAGATGGTTCCTGTTCTCTCTGTCTGTAGGTCCTACTCGTACTACATAGAGGTGTCTATGGATGAGCTGGACTGGGTACGAGTGGTCGATCACTCCAAGTTCCTTTGCCGCTCCTGGCAGAACCTTTACTTTCCTGCTCGAGTGTGCAGGTAAAGCTTTCTGTCTGTTTCAGATTTCAGACTTTATCACCTCCTGATACAGTGGACAGTGAGTGGAGCTCCTGTATGGTCAGTGGAGCTGATACAGTGGACAGTGAGTGGAGCTCCTGTATGGTCAGTGGAGCTGATACAGTGGACAGTGAGTGGAGGTCCTGTATGGTCAGTGGAGCTGATACAGTGGACAGTGAGTGGAGGTCCTGTATGGTCAGTGGAGCTGATACAGTGGACAGTGAGTGGAGGTCCTGTATGGTCAGTGGAGCTGATACAGTGGACAGTGAGTGGAGGTCCTGTATGGTCAGTGGAGCTGATACAGTGGACAGTGAGTGGAGGTCCTGTATGGTCAGTGGAGCTGATACAGTGGACAGTGAGTGGAGGTCCTGTATGGTCAGTGGAGCTGATACAGTGGACAGTGAGTGGAGGTCCTGTATGGTCAGTGGAGCTGATACAGTGGACAGTGAGTGGAGGTCCTGTATGGTCAGTGGAGCTGATACAGTGGACAGTGAGTGGAGGTCCTGTATGGTCAGTGGAGCTGATACAGTGGACAGTGAGTGGAGGTCCTGTATGGTCAGTGGAGCTGATACAGTGGACAGTGAGTGTAGGTCCTGTATGGTCAGTGGAGCTGATACAGTGGACAGTGAGTGGAGGTCCTGTATGGTCAGTGGAGCTGATACAGTGGACAGTGAGTGGAGGTCCTGTATGGTCAGTGGAGCTGATACAGTGGACAGTGAGTGGAGGTCCTGTATGGTCAGTGGAGCTGATACAGTGGACAGTGAGTGGAGGTCCTGTATGGTCAGTGGAGCTGATACAGTGGACAGTGAGTGGAGGTCCTGTATGGTCAGTGGAGCTGATACAGTGGACAGTGAGTGGAGGTCCTGTATGGTCAGTGGAGCTGATACAGTGGACAGTGAGTGGAGGTCCTGTATGGTCAGTGGAGCTGATAGAGTGGACAGTGAGTGGAGCTCCTGTATGGTCAGTGGAGCTGATACAGTGGACAGTGAGTGGAGGTCCTGTATGGTCAGTGGAGCTGATAGAGTGGACAGTGAGTGGAGCTCCTGTATGGTCAGTGGAGCTGATACAGTGGACAGTGAGTGGAGGTCCTGTATGGTCAGTGGAGCTGATACAGTGGACAGTGAGTGGAGGTCCTGTATGGTCAGTGGAGCTGATAGAGTGGACAGTGAGTGGAGGTCCTGTATGGTCAGTGGAGCTGATACAGTGGACAGTGAGTGGAGGTCCTGTATGGTCAGTGGAGCTGATACAGTGGACAGTGAGTGGAGGTCCTGTATGGTCAGTGGAGCTGATACAGTGGACAGTGAGTGGAGGTCCTGTATGGTCAGTGGAGCTGATACAGTGGACAGTGAGTGGAGGTCCTGTATGGTCAGTGGAGCTGATACAGTGGACAGTGAGTGGAGGTCCTGTATGGTCAGTGGAGCTGATACAGTGGACAGTGAGTGGAGGTCCTGTATGGTCAGTGGAGCTGATACAGTGGACAGTGAGTGGAGCTCCTGTATGGTCAGTGGAGCTGATACAGTGGACAGTGAGTGGAGGTCCTGTATGGTCAGTGGAGCTGATACAGTGGACAGTGAGTGGAGGTCCTGTATGGTCAGTGGAGCTGATACAGTGGACAGTGAGTGGAGATATGAGGAGATGGTTTTTTTATGTTATTATATATTTTCTTCTTATCTTCTCTTTTTATATTTTGATCTACAAATTTTCAAAGTTTTTGTCTGTTTATTATTTTAATGAGTATTCTTCTCCTTTGGTTAGCTAATGTGACTGAACTTTTCCTCTGATGAGGGATTAATAAAGAATTATATTAAAACTGTATTTGATGTTATAGATGGACAGTAAATGAATATTCAGTCCTGTTTGAAGTCACTGTGTTGACTGTTTGTGTTGTTGATGTTTGTGTTGCAGGTATGTGCGCATCGTTGGAACACACAACACTGTAAACAAGGTCTTCCATCTCGTGGCCTTCGAGTGCATGTTTACTCAGCGCCCCTTTACTCTGGAGAAAGGGCTTCTGGGTAAGAAACACAGACAGTTAATGCTACAGTCCAGAGAGAATTCACACATTAAGGGTTTCTAGGAGGTCTGTCGAGTGTCGAGTGTTCTTAATCTGAAAAACTGTCTTAAAATGCAATTATTTAACCCTTAAAATCACATTCATATTATATTATTTAGTAATTACATGAAAAATAATCCAAACTGGCTTAACTATTGAGTTATGCTTAAAAAGAATTCCGAATTAATAATTACATTGGGTCACACGTAAACAAAGCCATTCAGACGGGTTTGATAGGCTCACAGTGGTGGTATAACACCATCAACACCACTGTAAACACCATCAACACCACCAGTGTTAACACCATCACCACCACTGTAAAAACCATCAACACCACCAGTGTTAACACCATCACCACCAGTGTTAACACCATCACCACCACTGTAAACACCATCACCACCACTGTAAACACCTTCACCACCACTGTAAACACCATCAACACCACCAGTGTTAACACCATCACCACCACTGTAAAAACCATCAACACCACCAGTGTTAACACCATCACCACCAGTGTTAACACCATCACCACCACTGTAAACACCATCACCACCACTGTAAACACCTTCACCACCACTGTAAACACCATCAACACCACCAGTGTTAACACCATCACCACCAGTGTTAACACCATCACCACCACTGTAAACACCATCAACACCACTGTAAACACCATCACCACCACTGTAAACACCATCAACACCACCAGTGTTAACACCATCACCACCACTGTAAACACCATCACCACCACTGTAAACACCATCACCACTGTAAACACCATCATCACCACCAGTGTTAACACCATCACCACCACTGTAAACACCATCAACACCACCAGTGTTAACACCATCACCACCACTGTAAACACCTTCACCACCACTGTAAACACCATCAACACCACCAGTGTTAACACCACCACCGCCACTGTAAACACCATCACCACCACTGTAAACACCATCAACACCACTGTAAACACCTTCACCACCACCACCACTGTAAACACCTTCACCACCAACACTGTAAACACCTTCACCTCCACCACTGTAAACACCATCACCACCACTGTAAACACCATCACCACCACTGTAAACACCATCACCTCCACCAGTGTTAACACCATCACCACCACTGTAAACACCATCAACACCACCAGTGTTAACACCATCACCACCACTGTAAACACCTTCACCATCGCCATGACTGTAAACACCATCAACACCACTGTAAACACCTTCACCACCACCACTGTAAACACCACCACCACCACTGTAAACATCATCACTACCACTGTAAACACCATCACCTCCACCACTGTAAACACCATCAACACCACTGTAAACACCATCACCACCACCACTGTAAACACCATCACCACCACTGTAAACACCATCACCACCACCACTGTAAACATCAACACCACTGTAAACACCATCACCACCACTGTAAACACCATCACCACCACCACTGTAAACACCTTCACCACCACCACTGTAAACATCAACACCACTGTAAACACCATCACCACCACTGTAAACACCATCACCTCCACCACTGTAAACAACATCAACACCACTGTAAACACCATCACCACCACCACTGTAAACATTACCACCACCACTGTAAACATTACCACCACCACTGTAAACACCATCAACACCACTGTAAACACCATCACTACCACTGTAAACACCATCACCACCACTGTAAACACCATCACCTCCACCACTGTAAACACCATCACCACCACTGTAAACACCATCACCACCACTGTAAACACCATCACCACCACTGTAGTTCAGTTCTAGTTTATTTGAATACAGTAACGCCTCCAGCTGTAGCGTCTGCAGTTTGAGTGAGGGAGATGTGACTGGACAGTAAGTGACCCCTCTGACGGTGGGCTGTGTATCTCTACAGTGGCCACCGAGAACGTAGCCACGGTTTCGGCGTGTGCGAGTGTGATCGAAGGTGTGAGCCGCAGTCGGAACGCTCTGCTGAACGGAGACACTCGCAACTACGACTGGGACTCGGGCTACACCTGCCACCAGCTGGGCTCCGGAGCCATAGTCATCCAGCTCGCACAGCCTTACATCATCGACTCTCTGCGGTAAGGAGGGGCGGGGCTTTGGGGCATGGGGCGTGGCAGTACACTTACTATTACCCTGACCAGCCATAACATTAAACCTACCTCCTTATATCTCCACTCACTGTCCACTGTATCAGCTCCACTGACCATACAGGAGCTCCACTCACTGTCCACTGTATCAGCTCCACTGACCATACAGGACCTACACTCACTGTCCACTGTATCAGCTCCACTGACCATACAGGACCTACACTCACTGTCCACTGTATCAGCTCCACTGACCATACAGGACTTCTACTCACTGTCCACTGTATCAGCTCCACTGACCATACAGGACCTCCACTCACTGTCCACTGTATCAGCTCCACTGACCATACAGGAGCTCCACTTACAGACTGTAGTTCATCTGATTCTCTGTATACTTTATTACTCTGTTCTTTAATGATCAGGACCCCCACAGGACCACCACAGAGCAGATACTATTAGGGAGGTGGGTCATTCTCAGCACTGCAGTGACACTAACATAGTGGTGGTGTGTTAGTGTGTGTTGTGCTGGTGTGAGTGGATCAGACACAGCAGTGCTGCTGCTGCTGGAGTGTTTAAACACCTCAGTGTCACTGCTGGACTGAGAATTGTCCACCAACCAAAACTATCCAGACAACAGTGTCCTGTGGGTGGCACTTTTGTAGTTGATAATATTATTTATTATTTATTTATTTATTATTATTATTACTATTGTTATTGCCACATCTCCTGCCTCAGTGCAGCACTAGTCTTCACTTTGGTTCTAAAATGTGGGAAACAGTATAAAGAAGGACCAGCTGTGTGCAGATGTTTGACTGCTGCTGTGTTTAGGTGTGTTCTGATCTACAAGATGTGTGTCTGTTAAACGTTTGATGTACTATCAGCGTATTCAGTGTCTGTATCAGTAACGATCACGTGCTGGTTCTAACGTCTAGCCTGCTGCTCTGGGACTGTGACGAGCGATCCTACAGCTACTACATCGAAGTTTCCACCAATCAGCAGAACTGGACGAAAGTAGTGGACCGTACTAAGGTGGCATGTCGGTGAGTGTTTACATCTGCGTTCCCTCAAATCACTGCAGCACACCTTCAGCATAACACCTCTTATGACTCCTGTATACTGCCAGGCATAAGGTTGAATAATTGCAAAGTATCTACAAAATGGCAACTTTACAGTAGAAGCCAAAAACTCTCTTTACTTTCAATGCAAGTCACCCAGAAATCTTTGTGCTGCACAGTTTGTGTTCCTCTAGTGCAGCGGTGTTTTAAGCATCTTATACCATCAGCTACTGAAACACCAACACACCACACATACCATTCAGTATATTTCAGTATATTTACTGTTTAAATGCTGAACTGAATTAATTATTTATAAACTAATAATAAATGTTTTTACTCACTTCAATAAAAACAAGAGCTACATTTAATAAAACAGAACGCTTCTGAAAAAAAGAGAATCTTAGCGTTTATTTATAGAGGCAGTAAATAAACTCGCTTTATTCTCCGACTGCTGCTTCTGTGTGCGTGGCGTACTCCAGAATCTACACAGATCTGATTGGCTGAGGAGCCTTTGGCGATCTTACAATGCACGCGATTGGTCTATGAGGTACTGCACCTTAAAGCTGTCTGGATAGTTTTGGTTGGTGGACGATTCTCAGTCCAGCGGTGACACTGACATGTTTTAACACTCCAGCAGCAGCACTGCTGTGTCTGATCCATTCACACCAGCACCACACACACTAACAAAAAACCCTTATGTTAGCATCACTGCAGTGCCGGATCAAGCTATTGTGGAGCGTTTCTATTGGTCCATTCTTCGTGAAGTTTTCACACAATGTAAACGGCGGCTGTGGCCTTTGAACCATGTAGAAAAATCAAAGCCAACCAAAAATGGAGATGATAGGACTTCATACAGGCAGGTTCCATAACACATTATAACATCTGTTCGTAAGAACACTGTATACACTGAGTGTTACGACAGGTTTTGACATGAGAACTCATATCTGGTAATAAAGACATGTAAGAGACAATACGCTGTATGACTCTTAAAGAATTGAAAGCAGAACCAGGTCATCGACTCAACAAACGTGGACCTGGATCTGCTGTGATGCAGCCCTCATGTTCACAACATCCCTATAAACAGATATTATAACATGTTATGAAAGCTGACATAACAAAATAACATACACTTGTTTTATAAAGCGTCATGCATGTTACCATAACTGCTTATAAGCATTTATACAAATTTATAACAGGCATTATAAGGTGTTATGCATTTGTAATGCCTTAGAAATGCATTTATGAAGCATTATGAATGCAGGATACATAGGAATTGTAACCATCTTCACTCATCCGACTCTCTGTGCTCCGCAGATCCTGGCAGACGCTGAAGTTCGACAAGCACGGAGCTTCTTTCATTCGCATAGTGGGAACTCACAACACTGCCAACGAGGTACACATCAGCTTCAGATGATACACACACACACACACACACACACACACAACTACAGGGCTGGACAGTAAAACTGAAACACCTGTCATGTTAGTGTGGGAGGTTTCATGGCTAAATTGGACCAGTCTGGTGGTCAATCTTCATTACCTGCACCAGTAAGAGCAGAGTGTGAAGTTCAGTTAGCAGGTAAGACACAGTTTAGATCTAAATATTACAATAACACAACATTATGGGACGTACCAGAGTTCAAAAGAGGACAAACTGTTGGTGCACGTCTTGCTGGCGCGTCTGTGACCAAGACAGCAAGTCTTTGTGATGTATCAAGAGCCACGGTATCCAGGGTAACGTCAGCAGACCACCAAGAAGGACCAACCACATCCAACAGGATTAACTGTGGACGCGAGAGGAAGCTGTCTGAAAGGGATGTTGGGTTCTAACCCGGATTGTATCCCAAAAACATAAAACCACGGCTGAACAAATCACAGCAGAATTAAATGTGCACCTCAGCTTCTCCTGTTTCACCAGAACTGTCCATCAGGAGCTCCACAGGTCAATATACACGGCCGGGCTGCTATAGCCAAACTTTTGGTCACTCGTGCCAAACGTCGGTTTCAATGGTGCAAGGAGCTCAAATCTTGAGCTGTGGACAATGTGAGACATGTACTGTTCTCTGATGATCCACCTTTACTGTTTTCCCCACATCCGGGAGAGTTACGGTGTGGAGAAGCCCCAAAGAAGCGTACCACCCAGACTGTTGCATGCCCAGAGTGAAGCATGGGGGTGGATCAGTGATGGTTTGTGCTAGATGCGCGCGTCACTGCCAAGGACTACTGAACCATTCTGGAGGACCATGTGCATCCAGTGGTTCAAACATTGTATCCTGAAGGCGGTGCCGTGTATCAGGATGACGATGCACCAACACACACAGCAAGACTGGAGAAAGATGGTTTGATGAACATGAAAGTGAAGTTGAACATCTCCCATGGCCTGCACAGTCAGCAGATCTAAATATTATTGAGCCACTTTGGGGTGTTTTGGAGGAGCGAGTCAGGAAACGTTTTCCTCCACCAGCATCACGTAGTGACCTGGACACTGTCCTGCAAGAAGAATGGCTTAAAATCCCTCTGACCACTGTGCAGGACTTGTATATGTCATTCCCAAGACCAACTGACGCTGTATTAGCCGCAAAAGGAGGCCCTACACCATACTAATCAATTACTGTGGTCTAAAACCAGGTTTCAGTTTCATTGTCCAACCCCTGTATCAGCCATATTAATATGTATATCTCCACTCACTGTCCACTGTATCAGCTCCACTGACCATACAGGACCTCCACTCACTGTCCACTGTATCAGCTCCACTGACCATACAGGAGCTCCACTCACTGTCCACTGTATCAGCTCCACTGACCATACAGGACCTACACTCACTGTCCACTGTATCAGCTCCACTGACCATACAGGAGCTCCACTCACTGTCCACTGTATCAGCTCCACTGACCATACAGGAGCTCCACTCACTGTCCACTGTATCAGCTCCACTGACCATACAGGACCTCCACTCACTGTCCACTGTATCAGCTCCACTGACCATACAGGACCTCCACTCACTGTCCACTGTATCAGCTCCACTGACCATACAGGACCTCCACTCACTGTCCACTGTATCAGCTCCACTGACCATACAGGACCTCCACTCACTGTCCACTGTATCAGCTCCACTGACCATACAGGAGCTCCACTTACAGACTGTAGTTTATCTGGTTCTCTGTATACTTTATTACTCTGTTCTTTAATGATCAGGACCCCCACAGGACCACCACAGAGCAGATACTATTAGGGAGGTGGGTCATTCTCAGCACTGCAGTGACACTGACATGGTGCTGGTGTGTGTGGATCAGACACAGCACCTCAGTGTCACTGCTGGACTGAGAATCGTCCACCAACCAAAACTATCCAGACAGCAGTGTCCTGTGGGCGGCGTCCTGTGTCCACTGATGAAGAACTAGAGGAACACAAACTGTGCAGCAGCAGATGAGCTACTGTCTCTGACTTTACATCTACAAGGTGGACCAGCAAGTAGTAGGAGTGTCTAATAGAGTGGACAGTGAGTGGACACAGTGTTTAAACCCTCCAGCAGCAGAACTGCTGTGTCTGATCCACTCACACCAGCAAAACACACACTTAAGTAGCAGTGATGAGAATGTCCCACCTCCCTAATAGTATCTGCTCTGTGGTGGTCCTGTGGGGGTCCTGATCATTAAAGAACAGAGTAATAAAGTCTACAGAGAATCAGATAAACTACAGTCTGTGAGTGGAGCTCCTGTATGGTCAGTGGAGCTCCTGTATGGTCAGTGGAGCTCCTGTATGGTCTGTGGAGCTCCCGTATGGTCTGTGGAGCTCCTGTATGGTCTGTGGAGCTCCTATATGGTCAGTGGAGCTCCTGTATGGTCAGTGGAGCTCCTGTATGGTCAGTGGGGCTGATACGGTGGACAGTAACAGTAACTAAGCCTGCTTTAAACATCTGGGCTGTTATCTTCTTGCAGGTTTTCCACTGTGTGCACTTTGAATGTCCTGCTCAGCTGGACACGGAGGTGAAAGAGGGGAGTCCTGGCAATTCCTGGCCCGAGGCCGGCTCGTCCACTCAGCAGCTCCGACCTCCGCGACCCGCCCGGTCACACAGCCTGCTGCCCTCACAGGCATCTTCATCAGCATCATCATCATCGTCATCATCATCACCTGCACAGCACTGAGCGCCGTACTGAAACCGGACTGAGCAGACGTCAGAGACCTTCGTTCACTTTAGTTTCCAGTCAAAACACACATCAAGTGTAAGCTATTCAGTTCCCAGCCTGGAACTAATCCAGAAACCATATGATTAACACAGGTACCCACAATCCTCCACAGCTAGATATAACATCAGGACTGTGAGTGTTTAGTGTGTCCACTCTTTACCTTCATTCCAGCTTCCACTCTTTTCAGGAGACTCACTCTCAGTTCAGACTCACCTCCAAAGTTCAGCCTTAGAAGCTGCTTCTGCTTCTCACCATCCAAACCACCCCAAACACACTCAGTGGTTCTGGACTCTGGAGTGGTCAATCCATTCAGTGGTGTTGAGGTTCTAGACTCTGAGGTGGTCAGTCCATTCAGTGGTGTTGAGGTTCTAGACTTTGGGCTGGTCAGTCCATTCAGTGGTGTTGAGGTTCTGGACCCTGGAGTGGCCAGTCCATTCAGTAGAGTTGAGGTTCTGGAATCTGGAGTGGCCAGTCTATTCAGTGGTGTTGAGGTTCTGGACTCTGGGGTGGCCAGTCTATCCAGTGGTGTTGAGGTTCTGAACTCTGGGGTGGTCAGTCCATTCAGTAATATTGAGGTTCTGGACTCTGGAGTGGCCAGTCCATTCAGTGGTGTTGAGGTTTTGAACTCTGGGGTGGCCAGTCCATTCTGTGGTGTTGAGGTTCTGGACTCTGGGGTGATCAGTCCATTCTGTGGTGTTGAAGTTCTGGACTCTGGAGTGGCCAGTCCATTCAGTGGTGTTGAGGTTCTAAACTCTGGGGTGGCCAGTCCATTCAGTGGTGTTGAGGTTCTGAACTCTGGGGTGATCAGTCCATTCGGTGGTGTTGAGGTTCTGGACTCTGGAGTGGCCAGTCGATTCAGTAGGGTTGAGGTTCTGGACTCTGGAGTGGCCAGTCCATTCAGTAGTGTTGAGGTTCTGGACCCTGGAGTGGCCCTCAGTAATGTTGAGGTTCTGGACTCTGGAGTGGTCAGTCTGGGGATGTGTCTGCATCTCCTGTTCTCAGTGAGGAGCTTCTTGAAGAGCTACACATCCTTCCAGAACCCAGATGGTGCTGAGGTGTCTTCTCACAGTGGTAGGACAGACAGGAGCACCTGTGGATGTTCTAGAAAGCTGGAGGTGTGGTTTATCTAATAGGGGACGGTGTTCCAGGTGGTCACACTTCTCCACAGCTCTGCCTATTGTCTTTCTTCATATCAGTGAATTATCTTCTACCTAGAAACGAAGATCTTCTACCTGCTGGACGTTCTGGCTGGAAGCTAAACGAATGATGGTTGGTCTCTGACTTCTGCACAGTGCTGTAGATGTGGGCGTGGCCTCTACGTGCCGTGGACAAAACATACGCTGCTAACTTTTTTCACTATAGTACGAATAATCCGACGAGGGCAGCTCGGGTCGATCGAGTCTCCGGGCCGACGGGCGCTTTAGGCCTGACGACCGTTCGGTAAACAGCACAGTATTTACACAGGAAGGAGGTTTTGCTCAGTGGAGCAGCACTTACGCGATAGCGCCCCCTGCTGTTGTGCCATTCATACAGCAATACTGATGGAGGCGGTTAGGAATAAGCTCTGGACTCTGTTACCGTTTCTTTTTGTATGGGTATGATTATCGGACCGCTGCGCTCTTATTTATTAGTGTATATTGTGTTTATTAGGTATCGTGAACGTGGCTTCTTCTTGAATTTCAGTATCTCCTCGAAACGTGTTATTATTTATTCAGGGTTTTGCGTGGCGCTGCTCAGAACCCTGCGTTGCTCCTGAATTCAGTATTGCTGTAGTTGCTTTAGAGAAACCTTTCATTTTCCTTAGAGATCCATTTGCACTTTGGGGGGTTAAAGCAGGGGCTTAACCAAGTTAGGCATTAGTTTTAAAACTTTTTGGTACGACTCGCTAATTTAATGCGTACTCAGTAGGTGGGTAGTTGTGTCCTTTATGTGAGGGGGTCCTGCTGAGACAGACCCTCCCGCACTGCGTACGTTCTCTCGTAGTCTAATCTGGTCTTCCAACCGCCCACCCGCTTCAATACCACCTTAACGTGCCCTCGCAAAGCAAAGCTAAATAACACACAACAGTATTCTACAAACTTCTCATTACTCAGTGGAGTCACATTATTATGACCATCCAGATATCCAGAGTGGGAGACCCAGTAAGGTTCTGGTAGGTGTTCACAGGTATCTGGAGGTATCGGGTTGACTGCAGTGCATCCCACAGCTGCTGGAGGGAGCGTGGAGGAGCATCCATAGAGCCAACACCACCATCCAGGTGGTCCCACAGATGCTCAGTTGGGTTCAAGTCTGAGGAATTATAGGTCCAGGGTAGCACTTGGAAGTCTTGGTCAGCTCTTCCATCCAGTGTAGGACATTTCTAGTCGTGGGACGTGTCGCATCATCTTGCTGGAAGATCCCATCCACTCCAGAGAAGACCATCAGCATGTATGGTGTACGTGATCTACAAGGATGGATTCAGACCCAGATCGGTTGAGAGGGTCTTCCACATAGATGAGTGGGTCCAGAGAATTTCAGGAAAAGGTTTCCAAGACCACAACTCTACCACCTGTTAGGAAGTGGTCATAATAATGTGACTCGACTGTGTAAATTATGTATTTTTTGCCCTAAACTTAAATATTAGAAGTGAAATATTTAAAAAAGAAACGTTTGTATGTGAACGTTTTGGTGCCTCTGGTCAAATGAGAGTTTCTAAGATAGAATTCTTCACATTTTAAATTTAAATAAAACATTAAATTGCTTATGCATATTTTGTATTTTATATTTTAATTTTTATACCCAGTATATGTGCACTAAAATTTAATGTGGTATTTAACCAGAACATTCAAACTTTTGTATATAATTTACAAAACATAATAATTTAATCTCATTACTGTAACACACTGACAGTAATTGAGGCTGTCCTTCTTATCAGATCAGAGTATTATAAACTACTTATTCTAATAAAAATTTGAAAAAAAAGACAAATAGAAATGAGAGTTGGGGTAAAAAATGCAAAAACTGTTTATTGTGCAAAGAAAAACTTTACAGAAGAAAAACCATCTTTACTTTCAATGGAAGTCAATGGAACCAGAATATATATATATATATATATATATATATATATATATATATATATATATATATATATATATATATATATATATATATATATATTTTTTTTTTTTTTTTTTTTACATTTCTTGTGGTCTATTCATAAAATTTGTACACAACATAAACGACAGCTGTTACATTTAAACGATATAGAAAAATGAAAATTGACAAAAAAATGAATATTTTTCTTGGGACATCTTTAATTTTCTTTCTTTATCAGCTCAAGTGAATTTTCTTTGATGCTGCCAAGACTGAGCGAACAGTGGTGTCTATTTATGCAACAAAAATATACATTTAAATAAGTAAAATTAAATTTATAATAAAGTTAATTAATATTAATTAATAATAAACACTTGCCTAAACCAGTGCTGCTTTGCAAACCCCTGAAAATGAGCTGTTAATATTGGAGAGTATTTGAAAGCTTGTGTTTAGGTTAGTGGGTCGGAGCTGGCCCAGCACGAGGGCGAGTTAAACATGGTATTGAACTGGGGCTGAAATTGGGAGTGCAGTGGATTTGGTGTTTGATTGATGCTCACAGGCCTTTTTCTTTCTTCTCTCTCCTCTTTTTTTCTTTCCCTCGTTTCTCTTTATGTGTAAGTCTTTACAACAGGCATTAACTGTGTTCACTTCGCAGCACAGTCCGCATGATCCGTTTGCTGAGAAGCCTCTGAATCTTTAGATATGAACTTTATTAATCCTGAAGGAAACTGCAGATCACTTTTAAAGCCATGCGTGTGCTCATTTGTACTTGTGTTCAGCTGAATAAAGATCATTTTTCAGAACCAGAAAACTCTGTGTTTCTTTCATTATACCCCTCATTCCTGTAAGGGATCTTACATATATATATATATATAATAAAATTATATCATTTCTGTAACTATCTGTAACCATCTGTTCAGTGAGTGATCATATGTTAGCACTGAATCTAAGAAAAGAGAGATTTTAGCATGGAATTAGAATTTCAGCTTTAATTTTTTAACTAACCATTTAAATTCAATCTGTAATTAGACTATTATATATCGATAGTGTCTTATTTCAGAATCACAGTGTCTTTTTAAAATAAAGTTGTTTTCTTTCCCTCTGTTTTCACCCAAAATATGTTCAGGTAACAAGTTTGAGAATGCTATGGGACACTAAAATGTACATTGTTTATAAGCTATAGTGGCTATATAGGCACATAGACAGGATGTTTCAGGCATGAGATTAGTATCAGTTATTGTATTTTACGATAAAGTGTAGCTGTAGTGAGGCAGGCACATGAGATACTTTATCTGTGTTAATAAAATACCTGGCCTTTATTGAATATATATAATTATTATTATTTCAACGTACCAAATTTCTTTAAATATGATTTAAAATGTTGCACAACAATCCTAATAAAGAATTTCCCTTTTTATTCGCACAAGAACGCGGAGTATCGTCATAGTTTTCTTTTCGTGCTGCTCAGTATCGGATCGAGACAGACGGTGGTATCGCCCACTGCTGCCGCCTGAGCAGCTCAACCCCTTTAAACGAGCTTTGTAGTACTGAGGACAAATGTGGGCGCTACCATTCACACGGCGGGGGAGGCCAAACGGCATGTGTCGACCACTTTTCCGAACAATTCCTTACGTAAACCAAAGCCCAATTTTATTGTTGTTTATATTAAAACATGTGTAATTAAACTGCCGCGTTAATATGAGTGAGCTCTCTAGTTTTGTTTCGTTTGTGTACTATCGGTTCATACGGCGTTCCCCTCCGAGGCGCTGTGGTACGCCCCCTCCAGCTGATCGCTCTGATTTCACTGATTCCCACTCAGTCAACCGAAATCCGGCTGCTTGTTGTTTCGCCTCTCTGCTGTTATCTTTTTAAAATTATTTCTTTGTGTGGCTGCTGGAGGGTTAAGATATAACTTCGGAGAGATATATCCACTTATTTTCGTCTTTGACCGTCTTTAAGCAGTAGGCCTCGGCTACATCCTCGGGCTTGCGTGACTCCATGGAGGACAGCGAGCACAGCAAAGCGCCGGCCGTGCCGCCCCGGTGTCCCTGCGGATTCTGGGGGTGAGTTTTTCTGTTTTTGACCCTGTTTACAGTTAAACTTGGCTTAAATTTGGTGAGGAAAGCGGGCAGCTGGAAGCTGGAGGCTCTGCTGTGCCGTCGTGGCCGGGTGGGGGGTTGGGGGAGATAACCAGCTGCTTTTGGAAGAGCCAGAAATGTGTGTGTAAAATCAGCTCTCTGTCCTGCTGGGGCTCTAATAACTCCCCCGGCTGGGTTTTAGGAGTAAATCTCGGTGTTTCATCTGTTTTAGTTCACCGTGGAGTAGTTAGAATGCCCGGCGTTGTCCTTAAATGTCTTGGGATTTTGTTATAAGGTTGTGGGTGAGCTAGTGTTTGTTTAGCTTGAGGACATTAGCTGAACAAGTTGGGTACTGTAGTGAGTTTGGCTCTGGTTTGGCTTTATCTGGGTCTGGGTGTGATTTACAAGGTCATTAATTTAGAAAATAGGTGACAGGCTTAACCCTGAACATGGATGTAGAAGAACCTAACAAGGGTAGAGAAAAGTAGTCCCTCCTGAGACTATTACCACATATATATGGAGACTAGTTAGAACAGAAAAGTAGTCCCTCCTGAGACTATTACCACATATACGAAGACTAGTTAGAACAGAAAAGTAGTCCCTCCTGAGACTATTACAACACATACGAAGACTAGTTGGAGCAGAAAAGTAGTCCCTCCTGAGACTATTACCACATATATATGGAGACTAGTTAGATCAGAAAAGTAGTCCCTCCTGAGACTATTACCACATATACGAAGACTAGTTAGAACAGAAATGTAGTCCCTCCTGAGACTATTACCACATATATATGGAGACTAGTTAGAACAGAAAAGTAGTCCCTCCTGAGACTATTACCACATATACGAAGACTAGTTAGAACAGAAAAGTAGTCCCTCCTGAGATTATTACCACATATACGGAGACTAGTTAGAACAGAAAAGTAGTCCCTCCTGAGACTATTACAACACATACGAAGACTAGTTGGAGCAGAAAAGTAGTCCCTCCTGAGACTATTACCACATATATATGGAGACTAGTTAGATCAGAAAAGTAGTCCCTCCTGAGACTATCACCACATATATGGAGACTAGTTAGAACAGAAATGTAGTCCCTCCTGAGACTAGTTGGAGCTGAAAAGTAGTCCCTCCTGAGACTAGTTGGAGCTGAAAAGTAGTCCCTCCTGGGACTATTACCACATATATGGAGACTAGTTAGAGCAGAAAAGTAGTCTCTTCTGAGACTATTACCACATATACGGAGACTAGTTAGAACAGAAAAGTAGTCCCTCCTGAGCCTATTACAACACATACGAAGACTAGTTGGAGCAGAAAAGTAGTTCCTCCTGAGACTAGTTGGAGCAGAAAAGTAGTCCCTCCTGAGACTATTACAACACATACGAAGACTAGTTGGAGCAGAAAAGTAGTCCCTTCTGAGACTATTACCACATATATGGAGACTAGTCTCCCTATATAGACTACTAAGAACAGAAAAGTAGTCCCTCCTGAGACTATTACAACACATACGAAGACTAGTTAGAACAGATGGTCCTGGAGCTCTGCCACCCTGCAGAGTTCAGCTCCAGTTTAGGTCCAGGTCTAAAATATCAGAGCCAGGTGTGCTGAGTCTGAACTCCTCCGGGTCGTAGATCTCCAGAGCTGGGCTCAGACACCCAAATGCTGCACTTCAGGTGTCAGAGGTGTCATAAGCAGCACCTGCTTTCAGCCGTCCACTGTCTGACGCCCTGTTTTTATCCCTGGTGGAGGTCTTCATGCTTTCATGGCACTTCTCTGAAAAGCCTGGACGTCTGGTGGGGTTAAACGTCCTCCCTTCTCCTCCCCACAGTAGGGGGGTTATTACTTTTCCAAGACTGTCAGGTGTCAGGAAGCCCCGCTGTTGGTACATAGCAGAAACCATGCAGTTCGTTGTGCATGACCAGGATGTTGGTAGTGATCTAGATTCTGAGGAACCTACAGTATTAGATCCACATTAAGACTCATATCCTGTTATATTGGTTGTATATCTTTTATCAGATTTAATTTTCTGACTGTTTTCTGACCTCTCTTTACCACCTTGGAGTTACTATTGGTTACTATTATGTAAAGTGTCCCATTCTGGTTGCCTGATTGGTCAATTAATCTAATTATTTAAAATAGGGGTGATTGTTAGCAATTAGATGTGTTTGGTGTCTGAGGTTATGAAAGAGGTGATGGAAGCTTGCACTCTACCAGTCATCATCTTGCTGTCTGCATGTGTCACTGTAGAGATCTAGACTCTGAGGGACCTACAGTGGTAGCTCCACATGAAGGCCCATATCTTATATCGGTTTGTTGTCAAATTTAATTATGTGACCGTTTTCCCGCCAGTCTTAACCCTTTGGAGTTAAACATGCTTTTTTCACAGTTTTACTCAGTGTCCTGTTCTGATTGGTTGTTTGGATAATACATCCAATTATTTTAAATATTTCACAGTAAAGTGAAATCTCCCATTACAGCAGAGATAGTTTAGCACTTACACATGTTTGAAGTGTGAAGGTTTGGGAAAAGTATTGGAATTTACACACCACCATCTGCATGTATGTCTGTATTGATCTACACTAGACCTACATTGAGGCCCATATCCTGTTATGATGGTTATATACCTTTTTATCATGAGATTTATTATCTGACCGTTCTCTAACCTCTCTTTACCCCCTTTGAGATGAACATGTTGTTTTGGTTACTGTTATGTAAAATGGCTCATTCTGATTGGCTGCCTTGTTTAAAACAGCAGTCCAGACTAAACCCCCTCTTATCGATAAATTGAGTGGGCGGGGCTAAACCAGGTACGTTATTGAAAAGTAAAGCTTACACCTCACCAGTTAGCCTCATGCTCAGGCCAACCGAACGTTCTCCCTGTCAAGTCAGGAGCTCTGAGCTCTGGTTTTCCCTATGAAGCCCAGCTCCTCCTTCACTCTGGATTTGGTGCTGTCGTTGTTTGGCATGTTGCCAGTAACCAAGAAAAAACAGAGAAAAAGCGTTTTGAGTGTTTAGAGGCGCTTCTGTAAAAATCTCATTGGATGGTGTGTACACTATCAGTATACATAGCCTTGGTTATCCGATTTGAGGATCCAGACTGAGGCACATTTTGTAAAAATCCAACTGGAATGGTGTTTCAAGTCACCGCCGAGCATGACTTGTTCACAATTCACAATTTAATAATTTTTTTTTGGTCTGCTGTCCAGACTAGGGCTGAAAGATTCACCTTACAAGAGCTGCAATGTAGATTGGAGCCCATTTTATCAATATTGTGATTGGTAAACCAAAAATTGAGATTTTAACCTCACAATAAGATAACATTAACACCACCTCTTTATATCTCCACTCACCGTCCACTGTATCAGCTCCACTGACCATACAGGACCTCCACTCACTGTCCACTGTATCAGCTCCACTGACCATACAGGACCTACACTCACTGTCCACTGTATCAGCTCCACTGACCATACAGGACCTACACTCACTGTCCACTGTATCAGCTCCACTGACCATACAGGACCTCCACTCACTGTCCACTGTATCAGCTCCACTGACCATACAGGACCTCCACTCACTGTCCACTATATCAGCTCCACTGACCATACAGGACCTCCACTCACTGTCCACTGTATCAGCTCCACTGACCATACAGGACCTCCACTCACTGTCCACTGTATCAGCTCCACTGACCATACAGGACCTCCACTCACTGTCCACTGTATCAGCTCCACTGACCATACAGGACCTCCACTCACTGTCCACTGTATCAGCTCCACTGACCATACAGGAGCTCCACTTACAGACTGCAGTTCATCTGATTCTCTGTATACTTTATTACTCTGTTCTTTAATGATCAGGACCACCACAGGACCACCACAGAGCAGATACTATTAGGGAGGTGGGTCATTCTCAGCACTGCAGTGACACCGACGTGGTGGTGGTGTTGTGCTGGTGTGAGTGGATCAGGTACAGTGCTGCTGCTGGAGTGTTTAAACACTGTGTCCACTCACTGTCCACTCTATTAGACACTCCTACTACTTGCTGGTCCACCTTGTAGATGTAGAGTCAGAGACAGTAGCTCATCTGCTGCTGCACAGTTTGTGTTCCTCTAGTCCTTCATCAGTGGACACAGGACGCCGCCCACAGGACACTGCTGTCTGGATAGTTTTGGTTGGTGGACGAATCTGTCCAGCACCTGCTCTGCTCACAGCCTCGTCTGACTCTGCTGCTGATGTTGAGTGTGTATGAACCAGATGGTGATGATGATGATGTCTGTACGTTCTCAGTGTCACCTCTCTGTTCTGACAGCAGCTCTAATAAATAAACTCAGATAATGAAACCCGTGTGGTTTGAAGACTGAGGCCCCTCCAGCTTTCGCGATGCCGGTCACGATGACCTGAATATGCGGTGGACGTCCAGTTTCTCCTGCGTTGAGTTCAGCAGAGCTTCATCCTTTGTTTCACATGAAAGAGAAACGAGGAAAGCCAGACCAGGAGGTGCTGGTGTGACGGGCGGAGCAGACCTGAGGCGCTGTGGTTAAAAATAGCAGCTGAGAAATTGTATCTGAGCTAATTTGCCTACGGGTTGTGAAAGCGTTTGTTTGTCAGTGTGTGTGAAACCGTTTCTGGAGCTCTTATCGAGAAGGGGAATTCCACCCATTTTCACACTTTCTGCATAACTCAGGCTGAGGTGTGAAACGGTTCAGGTGTTGTTTACAATGGTGGTGCTGGAAACCAGGTGTCACTGTCTCTGTTACTCTGTTCAGTGCTGCGTCTGATCCACTCTCACAGCACAACACAAACACACCACCACGTCAGTGTCACTGCAGTGCTGACAATGACCCACCTCCCTAATAGTATCTGCTCTGTGGTGGTCCTGTGGGGGTCCTGATCATTAAAGAACAGAGTAATAAAGTATACAGAGAATCAGAATTTCTTGTGAGGCCGCTGCTTCAGTCAGTCTGTTGAAAATGAAAGGTTATGTATTTCCACCTAGTGGTTCAGATAGGAATTGCAGGGGGCTGGCCGGAGGGCTCCTCTTCCTGGATGAAGCTGGAGATACAGAAATTAGGCTCATTTGTTTAGCGCCATCAATCAGCTCTCGGGATCGGCTAAATTGGAGAAATATCAGCCGATCACATACTTTGATAAAAAATCGGCCGATACCGATACATAGCCGGTCAATCTTTCCATTTCTAATTATATATATTATGTTTAGTTATCAGAGAAATTGTTTTGGAGTTGCTGACTAATTTAGAAGTGAAGAGATCACACAATACTTTCTTTTTCCTGAGATGTGTAGGTTCACTGGTGGGTTTAATAGTAAATACAATGTGTTTATTGGTGTTGTAGACATGGTGACACCTGGTTCCCACCACTGTAAACACCATCACCACCACCACTGTAAACACCATCACCACCACCACTGTAAAGAGCACCACCACCACTGTAAACACCATCACCACCACCACTGTAACGAGCACCACCACCACTATTGTAAACAGCATCACCAGCACCACCACCACCACTGTAAAGAGCATCACCACCACCACTGTAAACACCATCACCACCACCACTGTAACGAGCACCACCACCACTACTGTAAACAGCATCACCAGCACCACCACCACCACCACTGTAAAGAGCATCACCACCACCACTGTAAACACCATCACCACCACCACTGTAACGAGCACCACCACCACTATTGTAAACAGCATCACCAGCACCACCACCACCACTGTAAACAGCATCACCACCACCACTGTAAACACCATCACCACCACCACTGTAAAGAGCACCACCACCACTACTGTAAACACCATCACCACCACCACTGTAAAGAGCACCACCACCACCACTGTAAACAGCATCACCACCACCACTGTAAACAGCATCACCACCACCACTGTAAACAGCATCACCACCACCACTGTAAACACCACCACCACCACCACTGTAAAGAGCATCACCACCACCACTGTAAAGAGCATCACCACCACCACTGTAACGAGCACCACCACCACTACTGTAAACAGCATCACCAGCACCACCACCACCACTGTAAAGAGCATCACCACCACCACTGTAAACATCATCACCACCACCACTGTAAACACAATCACCATCACCACCACCACTGTAAAGAGCACCACCACTGTAAAGAGCATCACCACCACCACCACTGTAAACACCATCACCACCACTGTAAACACCAGCACCACTGTAAACAGCACCACTGTAAACAGCACCTCTATAAACAGCATCACCACACCACCACTGTAAACACCATCACCACCATCACCACCACTGTAAACACCACCACTGTAAACCGCATCACCACCACTGTAAACACCATCACCACCATCACCACCACTGTAAACACCACCACTGTAAACCGCATCACCACCACTGTAAACCGCATCACCACCACTGTAAACACCATCACCACCATCACCACCACTGTAAAGAGCACCACCACCCCACCACTGTAAACACCAACACCACTGTAAACACCACCACTGAACCTGAACCGTTTCACACCTCACCTCTCTGCCACTGAGGTGTGAAAAATGGGTGGAATTCCCCTTTAAGGCAGCCCTGTGGGAGCGAACAGGTGTGTCAGTGTCTCAGGTGTAGTTTGTTCATAAATGGCTGTCGGGTCGTTGGCCTTGGGCACACGTGTTGGTCTCCGTGCACGTGTTTCTGACGTCTGTAAGCTGTTGACACTGACGAGAGGTCTGGAGTGACTTTAGCGCAGCTCCCAGAGAGTGCACGCCACGCTCACTCTGTGTTTACCGCTGATAAGATTAAAGACTAGGCTCCTGCGGCGGTAACTCATTGATCACGGTGAGAGCTCAGATGTTTGGCACACTGAAGCAGCTCGGCCTGTTTGACGAGGAGAAGAGCTGCTGGAGCTAATGTTGGCTGTAGTGATATCAGGCTTTGAGCTGATATGAATAAGATACTGATCCTCTTTCCACGTTTTCTTTCTGTGGGGCCACCGTTACGATATGAAGCTTTAAAGGAGAATCAATTTAATACGTTAACACTCAGAGTGGGTTTGGTGTGAAATGTTTCAGGTGTTTACGGTGGTGGTGGTGGTATTTACAGTGGTGATGGTAACCAGGGGTCTCCATGTCCACAACACAAGTATACACGTTGTATTTACTATAAAACCCACCAGTGAACCTACACGTGTCTCCTGAGTTTATTTGGAAAACCGTAAGAGTAATAATGATTGTTTATAATATATAATGAAGCTTTCTTTGGGAACTATCTTGCCTCACAGTGTCCTGTATGTATCCCTCCACCACTTTATTTTCCATTTTAAGATTTTACCATCGACATTCACATAAACTCAGAAGACACGTAGCTTCACTGTTTGGTTTAAAAGTAAACACAATGTATGTACTTGTGCTGTAGACATGGAGACCCCTGGTTACCATCACTACCACCGTAAACATCTGAACCATTTCACACCAAACCCTCTCTGAATGTTTATGTATTAAGTTGGTTCCCCTTTAAAGCTTGTCTGACCTCACATTATAGGTGAGAAGTGTTTGTGGGCGGAGTCTGGAGAAGACTGATGGGATTAAGATAGATAGATACTTTATTGATCCCAAAGGAAATTTAGCAGCCAGTAGCAGTTACACAATACAAAACAAAGTAAAAAACACAGTACAAAAAACAATAAGGTATATAAAGAAGAATAAAGATTTCCAATAGTAAAAAAGAATATATACAAGAATATATGAATACAAACTATACACCCTGACTGAAGGTAAGAAGGTAGTGCAGTAATATATTAGGTAATGTGTAAGAGAAAAAACGGGTATCAGCAGATATTACAGTACCGGGATATTTAGTAAATAATAAATGTGCAAAGATTGTATTTAAGTAAATGTTAAATAATGTTAAATAGTGTCTGAGTGCAAATGTACAGGATGTCCAGTAAAGTGTGGAGAGTGTCCGGGAGTGCAGATGTACAGTAAAGTGTGGAGAGTGTCCGAGGAGTGCAGATGTACAGTAAAGTGTGGAGAGTGTCCGGGAGTGCAGATGTCCAGTAAAGTGTGGAGAGTGTCCGGGAGTGCAGATGTCCAGTAAAGTGTGGAGAGTGTTCGGGAGTGCAGATGTACAGTAAAGTGTTGAGTGTCCGGGAGTGCAGATGTACAGTAAAGTGTTGAGTGTCCGGGAGTGCAGATGTACAGTAAAGTGTTGAGTGTCCGGGAGTGCAGATGTACAGTAAAGTGTGGAGAGTGTCTGGGAGTGCAGATGTACAGTAAAGTGTGGAGAGTGTCCGGGAGTGCAGATGTACAGTAAAGTGTGGAGAGTGTTCGGGAGTGCAGATGTACAGTAAAGTGTGGAGAGTGTTCGGGAGTGCAGATGTACAGTAAAGTGTGGAGAGTGTTCGGGAGTGCAGATGTCCAGTAATGTGATTACAGTACAAATAAAAATAAACTGTACTGTGAATTAAGGGATTTGTTCCTCATCTGTCCTCCGTCCTCTTCTGGCTCCACTGGGAGGAGTTGAAGAGTCTGATGGCTCTCGGGACAAAAGATCTCCTGAGTCTGTCTGTAGAGCAGCTCTGTGACAGGAACCTGCTGCTGAACTTGCTCCTTTGTTCCATGATGATGGTGTGCAGTGGGTGACAATCATCATCCATGATGGAGAGCAGTTTGTGCAGTGTCCTCCTCTCTGCTACCGTAGCCACAGACTCTAGCTCCACACCAACCACGGACCCCGCATGTCTGACCAGCTTGTCCAGACGCATCTCGTCTCTCTTTTTCATGCTGCCTCCCCAGCACACCACAGCATAGGAAAGACAGCTGGACACCACAGTCTGACAGAACATCCGAAGTTTTATTATGACAGCTTTCTGAATGCTGACTTATTTTTATTTATATGACTTATTTTGAACACTTGCATGGTAACTAGGGGTGTAAGAAAATATTGAAACATTGAATATCGGGATATTATGTTTAGTGATACTGTATCGATTCTCAAACACAGTATCGATACACAGATTCCTGGCAAACAGTGAATCATTGTGTGTTGTGTTTAAACCTCTGACCACTAGATGACAGTGTTGTAATCCATTTCCAGCTCCACTCCAACATTAACAAGCAGTACAAGGGCGCAGTGCTATTGTAAGCATTGATAAACCTGTTCATACAGTGGTGTGTTTTAATAGTAGAATAGAAAAATCACAGTAAATCACTTTACCTGCAGTATCGCAATATATCATGATCTATTGAATCGAGGCCGCTGTATCACAATACGTATTGTATCGCCAGGTTCTGATACACAGTCTTAATGTTAACACTTCCTTCACTGGCTCTGATGTGCGAGGCTGGTTGTAACTGAGGGGTTAATGAGTTGGTTCTGTGTTCTGTCTCTGTTTGTAGGTCCAGTAAAACCATGAACCTGTGCTCCAAGTGCTTTGCTGGTAAGTTCTCCTGCTGTCAGTCTGAGTCTGTGAGGGAGATATGATGTCGTAAAGTAAGCTGATGTATTCATGACCTCACGTTCTGATTTTCTGGTGAGGAAGCTCTCTAACCGTGCTTTGAAGGGCTTTGAAGGTTCAGCTGGACTCGCTGCAGTTCAGTGTTCAGCTTTCTGTAACGTTCAGTTGAGCTAATGAGGTGTTGGTGATGAGCGGGGAGTCCAATCAGGATAAACTCAGTTTAAACACTGGACCGTCTTGAGTTTCGGCCTTCACTCCCTCTGTCTAAACTTTATTTTCCCTCGTCTCTTTAGAAACACACAGGGTTTAACAGTGACATACACGTAGGGGCCAGTGAAACACACACTAGTGAACATGCACACTAGGGGCCAGTGAGAAACACATACACACACATTAGTGAACATACACACCAGAGGCCAGTGAAACACATGCGCACACATACACACATATAAGTGAACATGCACACTAGGGGCCAGTGATGAACGAACACACACATTAGTGAACATACACACCAGTGGCCAGTGAGCATTAGTGAGCATGCAAACTAAAGGCCAGTGAAACACATGCACACATTAGTTAACATACACACTAGAGACCAATGAAACACATGCACACACTAGTGAACATACACACTAGAGACCAGTGAAACACATGCACACACTAGTGAACATGCACACTAGAGACCAGTGAAACACATGCACACACTAGTGAACATGCACACTAGAGACCAGTGAAACACATGCACACACTAGTGAACATACACACTAGAGACCAGTGAAACACATGCGCATGCACACACACACACTTGGGGCCAGAGAAACACACACACTAGTAAACATATACACAAGGGGCCAGAATTTTTTTTAAAAATGGTGAAATTCCCCTTTTACCAACTGTTGATGGTAAACAAAGGAGGCAGTAATGATAGAATAATCTCCCGAGATTATAAAAAATAACACAAACAAAATACATGAATTATTTGAGAATAAAACTAAATGATAGAGGAATTGGTCGTGAGGCTGTGATGGACAGATCTATTTTAAGCTGTGTTTGTTTTGGTATCTGGTGAAGTAGTTATCTATTACACTAAAGACCATAAACCTGCTGAGTCGGCGCCCTCTGGTGGTCAGTACTGAAAGCTTGTTCTGCTGTTGCTCTCCAGGTTTAGGTGTGTGTGCGTGTAAGAATGAAGGAGGGGTCTGTCGGGCGTGTCTCCTCTCTAACAGTGCTGTGCTCCTCTTTCAGACGTCCAGAAGAAACAGCCGGACGTCGACTGTTCCACAAAGTCCAGTCCAGCGCCTGGAAGTAGCCAGTCGTCCGTCTACAGCAGCGAAGCCGCGAGCAGCAGCAGCAGCAGTGCAGGCCAGACTTTACTGACCGTACAGAAGTGCTCCGAGCAGAACTCCACTAAACAAGCTGACCTCACAGCACAGGAAGGTAAGAGCTGTGGCTCCACCTGCTGGAGACCATGATACAGTGTGAGGTGAGAAATGAGACCGGCCGCTGTATCGCTGTCTTAAATGGAGGTTCTGTGTAATTGATCAGTAAAGGTGTAATTCTGAGTGGGTTTGGTGGGAAACACTCGGTTCTAGAGAAACTTACTGTCTACAGCGGTGGGGAATGGAATCAGACGTCCACCTCTAAAAGCTCCTCACAGAGAGGTTTTGTATATAATAGTGATTTCAGTGCGCTGCTGAAAAAAGCCATGATGGTGATCAAGTTGAAGCTTTCAGTATATTTTAATCACCTGTTTATTGACCCCCAATCTTAACCCTATAATGGGCTCTTATTAGCTCGTTCATTGGTGGATGATTGAATGGTGGGAGTAGTGAAAACATTAAAAAGTGCTGAGCAGTGAGCCTCGAACGAGAGCTGAGAATCACTCTTTTAATCCATTCAAGGTGGAGGGATACATGTAGGGCATTGTGAGGCAAAGTAGTACCTAAAGAAAACATGCTCTTTTCAGATTTTACCATCAACATTCATATAAACTAATGCTGACCAGACACGAGAAGACTTTTAAAAGACTAAAAGATGTTTAATAGATTAAAGTCTGACGCCCTCTCACATCTAAACACTGGTCACAGACTATAATATTACTTTTAGAGTCACTATTTATAAGACTGCTACTCGATTCCTTTAGAGATTATTTCCCATTGATATGATTGAAGTTAGCATATTAAGCTAAATGTATGGTTCACTGCTAGGCTAATTGTAACTGTAGCCCCGTTCGGCAGTGTTTTAGCATAACACTCAGCGGGGGTTTCGAGAGCTTCAGCGATTTCTGTTTCCTTTTTTTTTCTTTTCCACTCTGTCGTGGTATAAATGGGCAGACACGTGAAGCTCCAGCTCACGCCACAGCTCACGCCACAGCTCACGCCACAGCTCACGCCACAGCTCACGCCACAGCTCACGCCACAGCTCACGCCACAGCTCACGCCACAGCTCCACCAGTTTCTCCTCCTTTTGTAAAATCAGGAGAACCACAGTTTCCGATCCCTCGCCGTACCCTCCTCCACGTCTAACTTCTTTACCCGCCAGACGTTCCTGTGTTGGAGGAGCTGCACGTTCCGTGTGGTGGTGAACAGAGCTCTCCTATTGGTGGTCGACAACGTTCAAGTCACTCTTAGTGTGAGCTAAGACTGAAGACTTATGATAATAATATTAAACATGTTTGATTTTATCGGAACACACGGACGAGAAAAGACTGACTTAGACCTGCAGTCCTGACCACCTCACACCACATTTACATTAAACTTTCTTTTCTTTCCCTCGTCTCTTCAGAAACACACGGGTTTAACACTGACATACACACAGGGGTCAGTGAAACACGCACTAGTGAACACACACACAAGAGGCCATTGAAACACACTCTAGTGAACACACACAAGATGCCATTGAAACACACTCTAGTGAACACACAAGAGGCCATTGAAACACACACTAGTGAACACACACACGATGCCATTGAAACACACACTAGTGAACACACACAAGAGGCCATTGAAACACACACTAGTGAACACACACAAGAGGCCATTGAAACACTCTAGTAAACACACACAAGATGCCATTGAAACACACTCTAGTGAACACACAAGAGGCCATTGAAACACACACTAGTGAACACACACACGATGCCATTGAAACACACACTAGTGAACACACACAAGAGGCCATTGAAACACACACTAGTGAACACACACAAGAGGCCATTGAAACACTCTAGTAAACACACACAAGAGGCCATTGAAACACACTCTAGTGAACACACACACAAGATGCCATTGAAACACACTCTAGTGAACACACAAGAGGCCATTGAAACACACACTAGTGAACACACACAAGATGCCATTGAAACACACTCTAGTGAACACACACAAGAGGCCATTGAAACACACACTAGTGAACACACACGCCAGAGGCCATTGAAACACACACTAGTGAACACGCACACAAGAGGCCATTGAAACACACTAGTGAACACACTCACAAGAGGCCATTGAAACACACTAGTGAACACACTCACAAGAGGCCATTGAAACACACACTAGTGAACACACACACAAGAGGCCATTGAAACACACACTAGTGAACACACACACAAGAGGCCATTGAAACACACACTAGTGAACACGCGCACACAAGAGGCCATTGAAACACACACTAGTGAACACGCACACACAAGAGGCCATTGAAACACTCTAGTGAACACGCACACACAAGAGGCCATTGAAACACTCTCTAGTGAACACACACACACAAGAGGCCATTGAAACACACTCTAGTGAACACACACGCCAGAGGCCATTGAAACACTCTCTAGTGAACACACACGCCAGAGGCCATTGAAACTCTCTAGTGAACACACACGCCAGAGGCCATTGAAACACACTCTAGTGAACACACACGCCAGAGGCCATTGAAACGCACACTAGTGGGTGTATTTACAGCATTTAGCAGACGTTCTTATCCAGAGCGACTTAAAGAAGTGCTTAGTGTTGGTTAGAGTATGAATCTCTATCTAGTACAAACAGGTTTAAGTCCAAACCACTCTTAAACTCAAACACTGCTATAAACACAGGGCCAGTGCTGATACCTAGAAACAAGACAACGCAATACCTAGCAAGACTGGAACACCTACAGAGAAGAGAACAAATACACTACATACAGTATCAGTGCAGTACTTATCCAGAGCTCCTAGAAGATCAAGTGCAATTACAGTTTCTACCAATGCTTCAGTAGATCAGTGCTAGTAAGTTCTCCACAAAGAGACGGTGGTCTTCAGTCTGTGTTTGAAGACCGTGAGAGAGTTCGCTGTTCAGACAGCCAGTGGAAGTTCGTTCCACCATCTGGGCTCCAGGACAGAGAAGATTCTTGTTGCGTGTCTTCTATGAATCTTCAGTGATGGCGGGTCAAGCTAAACAATCGAGATGACGCGAGCGTGACTCAACTCCAGCAAGACTCATGATTTTAATCCGACACTGGAAATTTATCTCTGACAGTAAAATCGTTTGGTGTGAGGTCAGCGATAGAAGACGTGTGTAAATCTGAATATCTGACCCGGTCTGCCCGACTGGTGTTCACTGTGTGTGTGCTGGAGGAAATAAAGAAGACCTTCAGAACTTCTTACGGATCTTAAAGATCAGCAGACTTTCTTTCGCCACCGAATTTAAATAAATTATTAAGTGTAAAATAGGGCTGAGCGATATGTGGAAAAAAATCTTATCACGCTAATTTTTTTTCATATCAGTCGGTATCGATATAAATCGAATCACTATTTCCATTTTACTTCAAGTGAGAAGTATTTACTGCCAAATAAACTATATATATATATATATATATATATATATATATATATATATATATATATATAGATCATATATATATATATATATATATATATATATATATATATATATATATAGATCATATATATATATATATATATATAGATCAAACATCCCGTAGAGCTTCATCAACACAGCAGCAGGACAGCACCTGTTTACCTGTTTATCTTATAGATTATTTATAGATTATTAACACGTGTATCATGTTTCTTTCAGTAGTAGTTTAACGTTTTATTTTCTCTTATTTTATTCTCTCTGCTCGACTGTGGTGTCTGCAGTAACCAGATTACTAGCTCGTGGGGTTAAGCTGCTGCTACGTCTACACTCTGTGCTGTGAGCTTCAACAAACATGAAATAGCTGGATATCTAACTTGTTCTCATTGGCTGTTTGTGTCGTCTCTCTAAACATGGGCAGAACTTAATTCTATCGATTTCTATTGACTACGTCTTAGTTCTATCGAGGAAACGTTATTTCACGCTAATTATCGTTACCGATTTATCGCCCAGCCCCAGTGTAAAATAAAAAGCAGTGTGATCTGTGATGTCACCAGCGGTGGTGGTGTTGTGCTGCAGTGCTAACAGGGCTCTGTCTGTGGTTTCTTTTCAGGAGCTTTACGTACAGGACCTCTCTGCACATCTGCTAAACGGCCGTGCGAATCAGGTACACCGCTAGAGCTGCCACAGCTGTGTTGGCTGGACTGTTATTTGTTGATTTTGTTTGCTTGTTTTCTCGTTTGTTGCTTAGTTTGTTGTATTTCTTTGTCAGTAAGCTTGTCTGATTTGCAATTGTCTTTATTTTAAACTAAACTAATAGACATTTCAGTGGAAGACGGTGATAAATAAGAAGTAACGGTTCATGTTTGGGTTAAATGTGAGCAAATAAGACTAATACGAGAAATTGTGATTTGTTTTTTATTATTAAAATAAATGATCTCTCTCTCGGTAGGGGAAGAGGAGGAGTCTGTGAGGAAGAAAGCTCGAATCTCTCCAGAGGGGCAGAAACAGAAGAGCCGTCGCCGCTGCTTCCGCTGTCAGATTAAACTGGAGCTGGTTCAGCAGGAGCTGGGATCCTGCCGCTGCGGTCAATACCGTACACTCCACCCTCAACATAGTCTCTCAGAGCGACCGTCGCCCCCTACGCTTCCTGTAGTGTATTACAGTCTCTCAGAGCGACCGTCGCCCCCTACGCTTTCTGTAGTGTATTACAGTCTGTCAGAACGACCGTCGCCCCCTACGCTTCCTGTAGTGTATTACAGTCTGTCAGAACTACCGTCGCCCCTACGCTTCCTGTAGTGTATTACAGTCTGTCAGAACGACCGTCGCCCCCTACGCTTCCTGTAGTGTATTACAGTCTCTCAGAGCGACCGTCGCCCCCTACGCTTTCTGTAGTGTATTACAGTCTCTCAGAGCGACCGTCGCCCCCTACGCTTTCTGTAGTGTATTACAGTCTGTCAGAACGACCGTCGCCCCCTACGCTTCCTGTAGTGTATTACAGTCTGTCAGAACTACCGTCGCCCCCTACGCTTCATGTAGTGTGTTACAGTCTGTCAGAACGACCGTCGCCCCCTACGCTTCCTGTAGTGTATTACAGTCTGTCAGAACGACCGTCGCCCCCTACGCTTCCTGTAGTGTATTACAGTCTGTCAGAACGACCGTCGCCCCCTACGCTTCATGTAGTGTGTTACAGCCTGTCAGAACGACCGTCGCCCCCTACGCTTCCTGTAGTGTATTACAGTCTGTCAGAACGACCGTCGCCCCCTACGCTTCATGTAGTGTGTTACAGTCTGTCAGAACGACCGTCGCCCCCTACGCTTCATGTAGTGTGTTACGGTCTGTCAGAATGACCGTCGCCCCCTACGCTTCATGTAGTGTGTTACGGTCTGTCAGAATGACCGTCACCCCCTACGCTTCCTGTAGTGTGTTACGGTCTGTCAGAACAACCGTCGCCCCCTACGCTTCCTGTAGTGTATTACGGTCTGTCAGAACGACCGTCGCCCCCTACGCTTCCTGTAGTGTATTACGGTCTGTCAGAATGACCGTCGCCCCCTACGCTTCCTGTAGTGTATTACGGTCTGTCAGAATGACCGTCGCCCCCTACGCTTCCTGTAGTGTATTACGGTCTGTCAGAACCACCGTCGCCCCCTACGCTTCCTGTAGTGTGTTACGGTCTGTCAGAATGACCGCCGCCCCCTACGCTTCCTGTAGTGTATTACGGTCTGTCAGAATGACCGTCGCCCCCTACGCTTCATGTAGTGTGTTACGGTCTGTCAGAACAACCGTCGCCCCCTACGCTTCCTGTAGTGTATTACAGTCTGTCAGAACAATCATTCTGGTGCATGTTCTCGTCGTCTCATGTTATTTCTCTTGTGTCTCTTGGTGTCTGTAGGTTTTGTGTTCTGTATGCGGCACCGTCTGCCCGAGCAGCACGACTGCGTGTTTGACCACCAGGGCCGCGGCCGGCAGGAAGCCGTGCGGAAAATGGTCAAGCTTGAGCGCAAGGTGGGCCGCTCGTGCCAGCGAATAGGGGAGGAGTGTTCCTGAGCCGCGGCCAATCGGGTGAAGGCTGGAGTCGCATCTGAACACGTCCCGTACGTCACGGCGTACGTGGAGCTGGTCGGTCAGAGAGACTCGGGGACCTGACCATGTTTTAAACGGCCCGAGCCGCTGCTGCCCAACTCTCGGCTGCGCTCAGCATTAACCTGGACTCTGGACTTTTGGAGACCGCCCGGTCAGTTCTGGCTCTCCGCAGGCTGAAGCGGACTGTCCTGAAGCTCTATGGAGGCTGTTCAGTCTTCAGTGGCTTCTCAGGTGTGGGTGGAGGGTTTGACCACAGCCTTCTACCTTCTCCTCACCTCCAACCTCTTTCAAGGCCTTTCAGTGAGCAAGTCTGTGTGCGTGAGGAGCTGTGCTGAAGTTTCTTTCTAGATTTATTATTATTATTATTATTATTATTATTATTATTATTATTATTATTTTGGGTTTGATCTCCTGGCAGTGGAAGTTACTGATGCTATGTGTCTCTGAAGGACCAGCCCCGGCAGCCTGAAGCCGAACAAGTGCTTCTAACTCCTCAGTACTGCAGTACAGTCCTCGTCCAATGTACCCCCACCTGTTTCACCCCCTCTTCCTCCTCACACCTGCCCGTGGATTGAATTTCACAACATCAGAGGGCTCAGGCCGCTGTGACTCAACAGGTTTCAGTCGGACTTCTCGGGTCGGGAGTCAGTTTTAGTCTAAACCTTTTGTTTTTGTTTTTTTACTGTTTTTCTGGGAAGCGAAACTGAAAGAAATGAAAATTAAACTCTGGAATGTTTTATTTAACTATATTATTTGATTTGCTCCTGCGTTTGTGTAGAACAAGTCATTTCTGTATTATTTATATTTAGAGTTGCTGTTCCTCCTCTTTACTTTTGCTGATTCACCTGATTGTGTAGAAACAAATAAACCTGAATGGAAGTGTATGCGCTGTCGTATTATCGTTTACTCTTGTTGAGCTGCGGAAACAGGAAGTCAGAAATCAGACGTATAGTCACCGGTGTCTGATTACAGTCCTGATGAGATTCAGCTTTGACTACGAGTGCCCAAACGTGAGGAAGTTGGTATTAATGCTGAAGAAACATTGTGGTCAGTAATGACGAGTACCTGTGTAAGTAGGTATGCAGTGTAGGTACTGCAGGCCTGTGTCTCTTCGTGTAACCCAGTGGGACCCTAAAGGTTTTGGCCGTGAAATATAAAAGCAACTACAGACGCGCGGAGTAGAGAACATCTGTTTGTGTCTGTATGAGTGGATTGTGTGTTTGCCATCTAGGTGCTTAGTTTACACTTAAATATGTTTTTTCTGTTTTGACATGAAGGATCTGTAGATGAATTCTGTGAATAATGAAGCAAACACGAGGGATCTGTAGATAAATACTATAAGTAGTGACTCAAACATGAGGGATCTGTAGATAAATACTATAAGTAGTGACTCAAACATGAGGGAACTGTAGATAAATACTATAAGTAGTGGCTCAAACATGAGGGATCTGTAGATAAATACTATAAGTAGTGACTCAAACATGAGGGAACTGCAGATAAATACTATAAGTAGTGACTCAAACATGAGGGATCTGTAGATAAATACTATAAGTAGTGACTCAAACATGAGGGAACTGTAGATAAATACTATAAGTAGTGACTCAAACATGAGGGATCTGTAGATAAATACTATAAGTAGTGACTCAAACATGAGGGATCTGTAGATAAATACTATAAGTAGTGACTCAAACATGAGGGAACTGTAGATAAATACTATAAGTAGTGACTCAAACACGAGGGATTTGTAGATAAATACTATAAGTAGTGACTCAAACATGAGGGATCTGTAGATAAATACTATAAGTAGTGACTCAAACATGAGGGAACTGTAGATAAATACTATAAGTAGTGACTCAAACACGAGGGATTTGTAGATAAATACTATAAGTAGTGACTCAAACATGAGGGAACTGTAGATAAATACTATAAGTAGTGACTCAAACACGAGGGATTTGTAGATAAATACTATAAGTAGTGACTCAAACATGAGGGATCTGTAGATAAATACTATAAGTAGTGACTCAAACATGAGGGATCTGTAGATAAATACTATAAGTAGTGACTCAAACATGAGGGATCTGTAGATAAATACTATAAGTAGTGACTCAAACATGAGGGAACTGTAGATAAATACTATAAGTAGTGACTCAAACATGAGGGAACTGTAGATAAATACTATAAGTAGTGACTCAAACACGAGGGAACTGTAGATAAATACTATAAGTAGTGACTCAAACACGAGGGATCTGTAGATAAATACTATAAGTAGTGACTCAAACATGAGGGATCTGTAGATAAATACTAAAAGTAGTGACTCAAACATGAGGGATCTGTAGATAAATACTATAAGTAGTGACTCAAACATGAGGGATCTGTAGATAAATACTATAAGTAGTGACTCAAACATGAGGGATCTGTAGATAAATACTATAAGTAGTGACTCAAACATGAGGGATCTGTAGATAAATACTGTAAGTAGTGACTCAAACATGAGGGATCTGTAGATAAATACTATAAGTAGTGACTCAAACATGAGGGAACTGTAGATAAATACTATAAGTAGTGACTCAAACATGAGGGAACTGTAGATAAATACTATAAGTAGTGACTCAAACATGAGGGAACTGTAGATAAATACTATAAGTAGTGACTCAAACATGAGGGATCTGTAGATAAATACTATAAGTAGTGACTCAAACATGAGGGATCTGTAGATAAATACTATAAGTAGTGACTCAAACATGAGGGAACTGTAGATAAATACTATAAGTCGTGACTCAAACATGAGGGATCTGTAGATAAATACTATAAGTGGTGACTCAAACATGAGGGATCTGTAGATAAATACTATAAGTAGTGACTCAAACATGAGGGAACTGTAGATAAATACTATAAGTAGTGACTCAAACATGAGGGAACTGTAGATAAATACTATAAGTAGTGACTCAAACACGAGGGATTTGTAGATAAATACTATAAGTAGTGACTCAAACATGAGGGATCTGTAGATAAATACTATAAGTAGTGACTCAAACATGAGGGATCTGTAGATAAATACTATAAGTAGTGACTCAAACATGAGGGATCTGTAGATAAATACTATAAGTAGTGACTCAAACATGAGGGAACTGTAGATAAATACTATAAGTAGTGACTCAAACACGAGGGAACTGTAGATAAATACTATAAGTAGTGACTCAAACACGAGGGATCTGTAGATAAATACTATAAGTAGTGACTCAAACACGAGGGATCTGTAGATAAATACTAAAAGTAGTGACTCAAACATGAGGGATCTGTAGATAAATACTATAAGTAGTGACTCAAACATGAGGGAACTGTAGATAAATACTATAAGTAGTGACTCAAACATGAGGGATCTGTAGATAAATACTATAAGTAGTGACTCAAACATGAGGGATCTGTAGATAATTACTATAAGTAGTGACTCAAACATGAGGGAACTGTAGATAAATACTATAAGTAGTGACTCAAACATGAGGGAACTGTAGATAAATACTATAAGTAGTGACTCAAACATGAGGGATCTGTAGATAAATACTATAAGTAGTGACTCAAACATGAGGGATCTGTAGATAAATACTATAAGTAGTGACTCAAACATGAGGGAACTGTAGATAAATACTATAAGTAGTGACTCAAACATGAGGGATCTGTAGATAAATACTATAAGTAGTGACTCAAACATGAGGGATCTGTAGATAAATACTATAAGTAGTGACTCAAACACGAGGGAACTGTAGATAAATACTATAAGTAGTGACTCAAACACGAGGGATCTGTAGATAAATACTATAAGTAGTGACTCAAACACGAGGGAACTGTAGATAAATACTATAAGTAGTGACTCAAACACGAGGGATCTGTAGATAAATACTATAAGTAGTGACTCAAACATGAGGGATCTGTAGATAAATACTATAAGTAGTGACTAAAACATGAGGGAACTGTAGATAAATACTATAAGTAGTGACAAACACGAGGGATCTGTAGATAAATACTATAATTAGTGACTAAAACACGAGGGATCTGTAGATAAATACTATAAGTAGTGACTCAAACATGAGGGAACTGTAAATAAATACTATAAGTAGTGACTCAAACACGAGGGATCTGTAGATAAATACTATAAGTAGTGACTCAAACATGAGGGATCTGTAGATAAATACTATAAGTAGTGACTAAAACATGAGGGAACTGTAGATAAATACTATAAGTAGTGACAAACACGAGGGATCTGTAGATAAATACTATAATTAGTGACTAAAACACGAGGGATCTGTAGATAAATACTATAAGTAGTGACTCAAACATGAGGGATCTGTAGATAAATACTATAAGTAGTGACTAAAACACGAGGGATCTGTAGATAAATACTGTAAGTAGTGACTAAAACACGAGGGTTCTGTAGATAAATACTATAAGTAGTGACTAAAACACGAGGGATCTGTAGATAAATACTATAAGTAGTGACTAAAACACGAGGGATCTGTAGATAAATACTATAAATAGTGACTAAAATACGAGGGTTCTGTAGATAAATACTATAAATAGTGACTAAAATACGAGGGTTCTGTAGATAAATACTATAAGTAGTGACTAAAACACGAGGGATCTGTAGATACTGGCTGTCCAAACAGCAAACTGGACTGTCTCACTGTCTTCAGACTGAAGACCACCATCTCTTTGTGCAGCACCTATAATCACTAATCTACTGTAGTCATTATCACTTACGCAGCTGCGCTGAACTCTTTATCTTCTAGAGATGTTCTGTGGTTGGGTATTAGTAGGTGCTGTGCTTGTACTGTATGTAACTCTGCGTTATATTCTTATATTATATATCTCCTTGTTTCTGGCAGTGTTAGAGCTGAAGGGTAGTCTGGACTTAAACCTGTTTGAATTAGATAGAGATACATACTCTGACCGAACACTAAGCACTTCTGTAAGTTGCTCTGGATAGGAGCGTCTGCTAAATGCCCTACATGTAATAAAACTTCAGGGATCTGGGGATAAGTATGTTGTTTGGAGTTTGTGTAGGAGCAGCTACTAGAACTGTGTTTAAAAATAGTGTTGAAGGTCAAAACCACCAGAGCAGATATCACACATAACAAAACCGGTCTAGCAGGCTAACGTGTCTGTGCAGGAAGCTACCAGGAGGAAACCACTGTTAGCAACACAGGACAACAGGAAGACTACCGCAGGCCTCTCTACACTCGGAGCGGCGCGGTGTTGCATGAAGGTAAACATCTACAGCTAAACATCACTTACCGGTAAGTGTTCTATTAACCTAACTGTGTTCAGTTGGCCTGTAAATCTGTTTCCACCACGCGACTGTTCTACTTCAGCTCAGTAGTGAAGTCATTGGGTGGGTTTATGAAGTATGCAGTGTAATGATGTATCTGAAGTAGTAAAAGTACAGAAAGAACTCTAGATAAGCTTTACCAACAAAACAAGAGACCATTGAAGTGGTCTTGGTTCTATGTAATTACTGCCTTTAAGAATGCATTGAAAGTGAAAGTGAAACAAAACTACAGAAGCCCAGTTTCACTGTATTCTCATCAGCTGTTCAGCATTCGTCTCCTGTCTCTGACAAAATGAATGTGTCAGAAACCGGTGGATGGTGTGTACAATGCCAGTAATGGCAGAATCACACTGATTAGTAACTTCTAGTACAGTGAAGTACTGATATGGTGGTACAGTGAAGTGAAGTACTGATATGGTGGTACAGTGAAGTGAAGTACTGATATGGTGGTACAGTGAAGTACTGATATGATGGTACGGTGAAGTGAGGTACTGATATGGTGGTACAGTGAAGTACTGATATAGTGGTACGGTGAAGTGAAGTACTGATATGGTGGTACAGTGAAGTGAAGTACTGATATAGTGGTACGGTGAAGTGAAGTACTGATATGGTGGTACGGTGAAGCACTGGTGTGGTGGTACAGTGAAGTGAAGTACTGATATGGTGGTACGGTGAAGTGAAGTACTGATATGGTGGTACAGTGAAGTACTAATATAGTGGTACGGTGAAGTGAAGTACTGATATGGTGGTACAGTAAAGTACTGATATGATGGTACGGGGAAGTGAAGTACTGATATGGTGGTACAGTGAAGTACTGATATAGTGGTACGGGGAAGTGAAGTACTGATATGGTGGTACAGTGAAGTACTGATATGATGGTACGGGGAAGTGAAGTACTGATATGGTGGTACAGTGAAGTACTGATATGATGGTACGGTGAAGTGAGGTACTGGAATGGTGGTACAGTAAAGTACTGATATGATGGTACGGGGAAGTGAAGTACTGATATGGTGGTACAGTGAAGTACTGATATGATGGTACGGTGAAGTGAGGTACTGGAATGGTGGTACAGTGAAGTACTGATATGGTGGTACAGTGAAGTACTGATATGATGGTACGGTGAAGTGAGGTACTGGAATGGTGGTACAGTGAAGTACTGATATGGTGGTACAGTGAAGTGAGGTACTGATATGGTGGTACAGTGAAGTGAGGTACTGATATGGTGGTACAGTGAAGTACTGATATGGTGGTACAGTGAAGTGAAGTACTGATATGGTGGTACGGTGAAGCACTGGTGTGGTGGTACAGTGAAGTGAAGTACTGATATGGTGGTACGGTGAAGTGAAGTACTGATATGGTGGTACAGTAAAGTACTGATATGATGGTATGGTGAAGTGAGGTACTGATATGGTGGTACAGTGAAGTGAGGTACTGATATGGTGGTACAGTGAAGTGAAGTACTGATATGGTGGTACGGTGAAGCACTGGTGTGGTGGTACAGTGAAGTGAAGTACTGATATGGTGGTACGGTGAAGTGAAGTACTGATATGGTGGTACAGTAAAGTACTGATATGATGGTACGGGGAAGTGAAGTACTGATATGGTGGTACGGTGAAGTGAAGTACTGATATGGTGGTACAGTGAAGTACTGATATGGTGGTACGGTGAAGTACTGATATGATGGTACGGTGAAGTGAGGTACTGGAATGGTGGTACAGTGAAGTACTGATATGGTGGTACAGTGAAGTGAGGTACTGATATGGTGGTACGGTGAAGTGAAGTACTGATATGGTGGTACGGTGAAGTGAGGTACTGGAATGGTGGTACAGTGAAGTACTGATATGGTGGTACAGTGAAGTGAAGTACTGATATGGTGGTACAGTGAAGTGAAGTACTGATATGGTGGTACGGTGAAGCACTGGTGTGGTGGTATGGTGAAGTGAGGTACTGATATGGTGGTACAGTGAAATACTGATATGATGGTATGGTGAAGTGAGGTACTGATATGGTGGTACAGTGAAGTACTGATATGGTGGTACGGTGAAGTACTGATATGATGGTACGGTGAAGTGAGGTACTGGAATGGTGGTACAGTGAAGTACTGATATGGTGGTACAGTGAAGTGAGGTACTGATATGGTGGTACGGTGAAGTGAAGTACTGATATGGTGGTACGGTGAAGTGAGGTACTGGAATGGTGGTACAGTGAAGTACTGATATGGTGGTACAGTGAAGTGAAGTACTGATATGGTGGTACAGTGAAGTGAAGTACTGATATGGTGGTACGGTGAAGCACTGGTGTGGTGGTACAGTGAAGTGAGGTACTGATATGGTGGTACAGTGAAGTGAGGTACTGATATGGTGGTACAGTGAAATACTGATATGATGGTATGGTGAAGTGAGGTACTGATATGGTGGTACGGGGAAGTGAAGTACTGATATGGTGGTACAGTGAAATACTGATATGATGGTATGGTGAAGTGAGGTACTGATATGGTGGTACAGTGAAGTGAAGTACTGATATGGTGGTACAGTGAAGTGAAGTACTGATATGGTGGTACGGTGAAGCACTGGTGTGGTGGTACAGTGAAGTGAAGTACTGATATGGTGGTACGGTGAAGTGAAGTACTGATATGGTGGTACAGTAAAGTACTGATATGATGGTACGGGGAAGTGAAGTACTGATATGGTGGTACGGTGAAGTGAAGTACTGATATGGTGGTACAGTGAAGTACTGATATGGTGGTACGGTGAAGTACTGATATGATGGTACGGTGAAGTGAAGTACTGATATGGTGGTACAGTGAAGTACTGATATGGTGGTACAGTGAAGTGAAGTACTGATATGATGGTACGGTGAAGTGAAGTACTGATATGGTGGTACAGTGAAGTACTGATATGGTGGTACAGTGAAGTGAAGTACTGATATGATGGTACGGGGAAGTGAAGTACTGATATGGTGGTACGTTGAAGTGAAGTACTGATATGGTGGTACGGTGAAGTGAGGTACTGGAATGGTGGTACAGTGAAGTACTGATATGGTGGTACAGTGAAGTGAAGTACTGATATGGTGGTACGTTGAAGTGAAGTACTGATATGGTGGTACAGTGAAGTGAAGTACTGATATGGTGGTACAGTGAAGTACTGATATGGTGGTACAGTGAAGTGAAGTACTGATATGGTGGTACGTTGAAGTGAAGTACTGATATGGTGGTATGGTGGAGCACTGGTGTGGTGGTGTGAGTAAGATCTCAGTTAATGTGTGGAATATCTACCAAACAAGAAAAGAGCATTTCCAGAAGAACTGTTCAAACCAAACAGTTTGTTGCCATTGAGGCCTCAGCACCGCTATGGTGAGTGAGTAAGCTGGCAGTTTGCAGTGGGGCTGTTACCAGAATGACCAGTAAATCTGATCAGAATAAACTGGTGTTTATCTTCTATTCTCATTGTAAACACTTTGAGATGCATATACACACACTAGTGAACATTAATGCTAGGGGGCAGTGAAACACCCACATATACACACACACTAGTGAACATTAATGCTTGGGGGCAGTGAAACACCCACATATACACACACACTAGTGAACATTAACGCTTGGGGGCAGTGAAACACCCACATATACACACACACTAGTGAACATAAACGCTAGGGGGCAGTGAAACACCCACATATACACACACACTAGTGAACATAAACGCTAGGGGGCAGTGAAACACCCACATATACACACACACTAGTGAACATAAACGCTAGGGGGCAGTGAAACACCCACATACACACACACTAGTGAACATAAACGCTAGGGGGCAGTGAAACACCCACATATACACACACACTAGTGAACATAAACGCTAGGGGGCAGTGAAACACCCACATATACACACACTAGTGAACATAAACGCTAGGGGGCAGTGAAACACCCACATATACACACACACTAGTGAACATAAACGCTAGGGGGCAGTGAAACACCCACATATACACACACACTAGTGAACATAAACGCTAGGGGGCAGTGAAACACCCACATATACACACACTAGTGAACATAAACGCTAGGGGGCAGTGAAACACCCACATATACACACACACTAGTGAACATAAACGCTAGGGGGCAGTGAAACACCCACATATACACACACTAGTGAACATAAACGCTAGGGGGCAGTGAAACACCCACATATACACACACACTAGTGAACATAAACGCTAGGGGGCAGTGAAACACCCACATATACACACACACTAGTGAACATAAACGCTAGGGGGCAGTGAAACACCCACATATACACACACACTAGTGAACATAAACGCTAGGGGGCAGTGAAACACCCACATATACACACACACTAGTGAACATTAACGCTTGGGGGCAGTAAAACACCCACATATACACACACACTAGTGAACATAAACGCTAGGGGGCAGTGAAACACCCACATATACACACACACTAGTGAACATAAACGCTAGGGGGCAGTGAAACACCCACATATACACACACTAGTGAACATGAACGCTAGGGGGCAGTGAAACACCCACATATACACACACTAGTGAACATAAACGCTAGGGGGCAGTGAAACACCCACATATACACACACACTAGTGAACATAAACGCTAGGGGGCAGTGAAACACCCACATATACACACACACTAGTGAACATAAACGCTAGGGGGCAGTGAAACACCCACATATACACACACACTAGTGAACATAAACGCTAGGGGGCAGTGAAACACCCACATATACACACACACTAGTGAACATTAACGCTTGGGGGCAGTAAAACACCCACATATACACACACACTAGTGAACATAAACGCTAGGGGGCAGTGAAACACCCACATATACACACACTAGTGAACATAAACGCTAGGGGGCAGTGAAACACCCACATATACACACACTAGTGAACATAAACGCTAGGGGGCAGTGAAACACCCACATATACACACACACTAGTGAACATAAACGCTAGGGGGCAGAGAAACACCCACATATACACACACACTAGTGAACATTAACGCTTGGGGGCAGTGAAACACCCACATATACACACACTAGTGAACATAAACGCTAGGGGCAGTGAAACACCCACATATACACACACACTAGTGAACATAAACACTAGGGGGCAGTGAAACACCCACATATACACACACTAGTGAACATAAACGCTAGGGGGCAGTGAAACACCCACATATACACACACTAGTGAACATAAACGCTAGGGGGCAGTGAAACACCCACATATACACACACACTAGTGAACATAAACGCTAGGGGGCAGTGAAACACCCACATATACACACACACTAGTGAACATAAACGCTAGGGGGCAGTGAAACACCCACATATACACACACACTAGTGAACATAAATGCTAGGGGGCAGTGAAACACCCACATATACACACACTAGTGAACATAAACGCTAGGGGGCAGTGAAATACGCACATATACACACACTAGTGAACATAAACGCTAGGGGGCAGTGAAACACCCACATATACACACACACACTAGTGAACATAAACGCTAGGGGGCAGTGAAACACCCACATATACACACACACACTAGTGAACATAAACGCTAGGGGGCAGTGAAACACCCACATATACACACACACACTAGTGAACATAAACGCTAGGGGGCAGTGAAACACCCACATATACACACACACTAGTAAACATTAATGCTTGGGGGTAGTGAGCACACTTGCCCCGAGTGGTGGGCAGCCCTATCCACAGCGCCCAGGGAGCAGTTGGGGGTTAGGTGCCTTAGGTCCAGGGGATCGAACCAGCAACCTTCTGGTCACAAGACCGGATCCCTAAAGTCCAGCCCACAACTTAGGAATGATTAGGAATGGTGTGCTTGTATAGATGTGACTTTTTGGTTTTCCCCATATACATAAACGAGGAGCAAAAGTTTGTGCACCCAGTTTCCATCATTCCATCATGTCTTGCCCTGTTAAACTTTGTGGCAATCTATAGCAGTGACCTAGCAGCCTATTAGCAACCACCTGGGATCCTACTAGCACCCTCCCAATGACCAGGTGGGGTTTGCTTAAGCTGTGCAGTCCCAGGAAATGCACTTTTCATTTATTACCATCTATTAATTATTATTTTCTTCATTATACGTTGCATTATAAATTACATTACACTGCTGCTGCTGAGAGCTGCTTTCTAACTCTTCTGTTCCTACAGGAACCATGGCTAATTCGGAGGCGGGGCTCTTTCTGAAGACCCACAGAAGTGCAGTTGTGAACGGTGTGAGAAATGTAGACAGTCTGGTCGACTTCTTCATACAGAAGGACGTTATCTGTAAAGAAATGGGCGGCAACATCCGCGCTCAGAAACCCAAACAGAATCAAATGCGTAAACTGTACGAGTATCTGAACTCCAGCAAGGCGTATGAGTTGACGCTGGAATGGCTGAAGAAGAATGAGCCTGATTTAATTCAAGATCTGGGTAAGTTCATCTCTAACGTTCTTCTGAATGTTCCAGTAGCTCAAGTGATAAGCTCAAAATCTAATCACGCAGTATTTACATTATCCTAATGATCTACATTAGCAGCTCACAGAGGGAGTGTACAGTGGGTGGGAGGGGTTTGAGGGTGTCATTCATTATTAATATAACCTACGGCGTCAAGTCACATCATTCTGACCACCGGCTAGTATCCAGAGTGACCGCCGTGTACAGCACAGACAGCAGCTAGACGGACTGGGAGACTCAGTAAGGTCCTGGTAGGTGGTCACAGGTATCTGGAGGTATCATGCTGACTGCAGTGCATCCCACAGCTGCTGGAGGGAGCGTGGAGGAGCATCCATAGAGCCAACACCACCATCCAGGTGGTCCCACAGATGCTCAACTGGGTTCAAGTCTGAGGAATTAAGGGTCCGGGGTAGTACTTGATAGTCTTGGTCAGCTCTTCAACCAGTGTGGGACATTTCTAGCCATGTGACGTGTCTCATTTGTCTTGCTGGAAGATCCCATCCGCCCCAGAGAAGACCATCAGCATGTATGGTGTATGTGATCTGCAAGGATGGTTTCAGACACAAATTGGTTGAGAGAGCTTTCCATATGGATGAGTGGGTCCATTATTATTGTTTTCCATCTGTATTGCCACCTACTTGTGTAACTGCATTATTTTACTGACAAAACATTTCCAGTGTTGATTTTCAGAACATTTCGGGTAACATTACACCAAGATACGCTTCTCAACATACAACATTAGTACTGTATGAAACTACTGATCTTTTTTTCTTCTTCCTACAGAAAGCAATAAGGACTTGGATGATGAATCAGCTTCCATATCACTGAGTGAGTTACAGTGAATTCTATATTTTCTTTGCATTTTTAAGTTTACTTATAATGTTATTGCTATAGATGTATTGATATAGTTCTCACAGGTTGATCATGATATTTTATATTTCCTATACATTTATATATATATATATATTCTGATGAACATTTATAAAATGTAAAAAAAATAATAATAAATCCATGTGCATTAGCATTGCAGAAAATGTAACACTTATTTTTACTACAAAATCAACAAAATAAATGAAAAAGATATTGTAGTTAAGAAGCCAAACCGGCTTTTTCGGTGTACAATAAATAAATGTTAAATATTGGTTTAAAATATCATGATATTTTCACAAAATATCATAATTAATTTCCAACCTCATCTTATCTTTTAGGCTAAACCGGATGTTTTAGAATGAATTCTTTGGAATTAAACAGGCTGTTACTGTGTCTTTGAGGCCAAAAGTGCATTTGTGAGGTCAGTGTTCCAGATCATCTGTGCAGGACACTGGAGTTCCTCCATGCCAAACTCTCAGCTGGGTTACAGTTATGGGACCCAGTTAGGCTACAGGTATTGGCTCCAGGTCAGTTACCATTGTGGGGCCCAGCTAGGCTGCCATTGTGGTCCTCAGTTAAGCTACAGTTGTGGGCACCATTTGGGTCACTGGCCTGGGACCCAGTTAGACTACATTTGTGATCCCAGCAGGGTTTACAGCCACTTCTGTTTTGACTCTGGGACCAGTGGATGATTGTTCACATGGGCCCCACTTGCAACCCAGATTGGCCCCATTCAGGGCCCACATGGGCAAACAACATGAAGCCCATATGGAGCCAATGGACAAATCTTTCTGAGACCCAACTGGGTTGCCTAAAGGGGACTGAAGTGTTGACTGAAGATCTTTCAGTTGCTTGGAGCAGTTATTCACCGTATATCGCCACACCCACTTCCACCTTTGTGTTAGAACTTCGGTCAGCAAACCAAAATGAATACAATAACATGGGAGGAGACCAGAGAGACAGTAAGAAGTCTCATCCGAGGTTAATAACACAGTGGGTGGGTGATATGAGAAGGTGGTCTGAGGTTAATAACACAGTGGATGGTATGAGAAGGTGGTCTGAGGTTACTTATGGAGACATGTTTAATTACTCTGTTCTCTCGGAAGGTGTAGACGGTTCAGCAATGAAAAACTATAAAAGTACTTAAGCCTATCAGTACCTGCACAGTGGGAAGGTCGGCCATGAAGTTTGGTTGGGGGGGGATAATGTTTTTTGATTTTTCAGGGTTTGGGCTTGGACCCTCAGTTCCAGTGCTACAGCACACAAAGGCATTTTACATAATTATATGCTCACAACTTTGTGGAGAACTTTTGGGAAGAATGCCTTCCCGTTCCAGCATGACCGTGTCCCTGTGCACAGAGCCAGCTCCATACAAACATGGTTTAAGTGAATTTGGTGTGGAGGAACTCTAGTGGCCTACAGAGAGGCCTTATCTTAACCCTAAAGAACACCATTGGACTTTAGGATGAACTAGAACATTGATTGCGAGCCAGGCCTTGTTATGCAACATCAGTGCCCAACCTCAAAAATGACTGGATGGACACAAATCCCAACAGAAATCTCCAAAATCTTGTGGAAAGCCTTCCAAGCTCAGTATATGTATAGGTCTGATAAGCAGGTGTCCACATGGTCAGGTGATCATATGGTGTAGTTTTCAGTGTCACGTATTTTGTTTAGTAGTATTTCTTGTTAATCTCGTGTTTCTTCTTCTCTTTTATACTTTTTCTACCTCCCATACATAAACACTTGTAGGAAAAAGGCCTAAAACCGTGACTGATCATTACAGCCCTGTAACGAGTGAAACCTTTACAAGAGCAAGAGGCAGAAGTTACAGAGGCACTGGATCCAGAGGAGGCACAATTGGGAGAGGTTACAGAGGCACTGGATCCAGAGGCAACATGAGAGGAAGAGGCTACAGGGGAGCTAGAGCCTATTCAAGAGGCAGAGGATACAGAGGGAGAGGAGCTACAGTTAGGCCAGAAGATAGTGAAGAAGCAAGAAAACAGGAAAGAGAGGTTTGAAGACCTGCAACCCCTTCCACTTGTTAATCCTTTTAAGATGCATGCAGGAGTTGGATAGCTATCAAGCAATGCATAAATAGCTAGTGATAAACTCCGTTATCTGCTAGACAGGGGTGTTCCACGAATGCTCTCTGTGTGAGACAGACTGGTGGCTAGAATGATTCTCTCCCTCTCTCGTTCAGTGCGATGCCCTCTGTGTTGGTGCAGATGACCATGTGTCTTCTCCCTCTAACATTCAGTTTGATGTTCTGGGGGTGGGATTAATGGTCTTGTTTTTGTTTTCTGAAAGATGGCCTTGTTTCTTCTTCCTCTATTGTTCGGTGTGTTGTCCTCTGGGTGGCGGGAATAGTCTTGGTTCCTCTTCCTGAGTCTTTTAGATTGACATCATTCAGATTGATGCTCTTTAGGTGAGATGGATGACCATCTTTCTTCATCTCTTGTTCAGTGCGATGCTCTCTGGGTGGGAACGGTGGCCTCCTTTCCTCTCCCTCTATCATTCAGTGTGCTACCCTCTGGGTAGGAAAGGATAGCCTTGTAGTGCTCTGTGGGTGGGACAGATGACCTTGCTTTTTCTTCCTCTATCATTTAGCGAGATTCTCTCTGTGTGGCACGGATGTCCTTGGTTTATCAGTTTATGTGATGCTCTCTGGGTGAGAAGTATGGTTTTGTTTCCTCTTCCTCTATCGTTCAGTGTGATGCTTTCCAAGTGGCAGGGATGGTCTTCTTTCCTCTCTCTCTATTGTTTAGAGTGATGCTCTCTGGGTTAGAAATACGGCATTGTTTCCTCTCATGCTATTATTCAGAGTGATGTTCTTTGGGTGGCAAGAATAGTCTTAATGCTCTTTTGGGGGGGGCAGATGATGTCTTTCCTCTCCTTCTCATGTTCAGTGTGATGCCCATGGGGTAGGAAAGGATAGGGTGAGAAATATACTCTAGTTTCCTCTTTCTTTATCATTCAGTGTGATGCTCTCTGGGCAGGAATGATGGCCTTGTTTGCTCTTCCTCTACGATTCAGTGTGATGCTCTCTGGTCTTAAATGGTTAACTTGTTTCTCCTCTTTCTATCATTCAGTGTGATACTCTCTGGGCAGGACTAATGGCTTTTTTTCTTCTCCCTCTATCATTTAATGTAATGCTATCTGGGCAAAAATGATGGCCTTGTTTCGTCCCCCTCTATCGATCAGTGTGATGCTCTACATGCATGATTTTGCATGTAGTGAAATGTAATACTGCATTTCACGTTTTCTGTTGTCCATAATTTACAGGTATATTTAATAAAAGCATCTAGTATTGTAGGTTCTTAAATAGACTTTAAACATTAAAACACTAAATTTTAAAATAAATGACACTAATTATTTCAGATATTTCAGTTTCTTGGGTAGGGCTGATGAACCTTTTGTCAGTATTGATATATTTGCTTTAGATTTCTGACTATATTTCATACGTTACTTTAATGTGTGTTCAAAGCTAATGTGTGCTACTTTGTGTCCTCTTGTTTATGTAGGAGTTTCTTAACAAGCTGACTTTGGAGGAATTCAGAGAATTTGGCAGAACGCTGCTTGAGAGGCAGCCGGACCTGGTGTTTGACGTCCTGATGATGTTTCAGCGCAGAAATGATGCTCCACCGTCTCGGCCGAACCCAGATTTGTCTTGGTGTAGATGTGGGAATTGTAGAGATATGCCCACAGACATAGAGAAGAAATGCTGTGAGCAGGAAGCTGAGTACTGCATCAGCACGCTCCGTCATTTCAGCCACCTCTGCCTGAACGCTGAGCTTCTGAATCAGGACATTAGAGGTCAAGAAGCTGAGTTTAGGAATGAGCAGGAAGGGTATCGACGTGCTGCATATGGGCACTTTATAAAATGGAAACATGGTCCTCTAGGCCCTGGAAACCGGGTACCCATCCCAAGCTGCTGTGTGTGGAGAATCCGTGACAAATACCCGGATCCGGATGGAGAGTACACAGGATTTATCCCCCCGAGCTCTGAAAAACAGGCCTCATATGTTAAACAACTAGCTTTCTAATGAGGAGTTAAAAATTATGTTAAAGAATATGCTATTTTTAATGTCATTATTATGCTATAATGTTTATCCTGTTCTTTATGTATTACAGACTAGAATTTTATATATATATATATATATATTTGTGGAAAAACGAGAGACCACTTTTTATTTAATGCCAGTGGTACACCTCACTCTGGCTCTCACTGACACTGACTCTCTCCTGGACTCCAACTCCCAGAGTCCTTCTGGAGATCGTGTGACTCCCAATTCCTCTGGATCTGCCAATCACTAAGCGCTCTCCAGATCCTGATCACTGGTGTATTGATTATTCTCACCTGTTTCTCATTAAGACTCACTAAAAAAAAGACTCAGTTTGTGTCCTTGTTTGTAAAGTATTGCCTCTTTTTTTGTACTGAGTCTCTTTGGTCTCTATTTTCTTTCTTGCTGTCTGAAGAACATCAGGAATGGTAGCTTTACAGGAGAGGTTTAAAACAGTCTTTATTTTTATTGTAAGCCAATGGAACCAATTTTTTCCCATTTTGGAGCATTTCTATTGGTCCATTCATCATGAAATTTTCACACAATCTAAACGCCAGCTGTCAGGTTCAAATGATGGAGAGAATAAAATGACAAAAATAGAGATGCATGTTTTTCTTTGGACAGTGACAATATTAAAAGAGACAAATGTTTAATAAATCAATTGTTTTGTGCTGTACGAGCGTTACGACCCCGTCCAGGGTTTAGCTGTAACAGAATGGGTAAATGGTGGGTGGATATATGGATTGGTATGTGGATGATTTCCATTTTTGTCGATTTGTTTCTACGTCATTTGAACTCGACAGCTACTGTTTATGTGGTTTGCGGTTCCATTGACTTACATTGAACGTAAAGACAGTGTTTGGTCTCTCCTGTGAAGTTACTATGTTGTAGATAGTTTCTATGCAGGGTTGAACTCTAGGTGAAAGTTTTGATGTTGTTTATATTGTTATTTCTACTTTGTGCCATATGTGTGCAGCTATTGAGTGCAGGTGCATGACTGACCACTTGGGGGCACCCAAGTGGCTTTTACCTGTCTCTAGAAACGCTGTCCCAGCTTACTTTGAAATGCCGTTTTTGGTTTTAAACAGGGTCTGGTGTTTGCTCTGGTAGAATCCAGTCTGTAGGAATAATGATTATCCTGTTTCAGGTCTGTCATCTTGCCTTCTTCTGGTGTTGATCCTCGTCTGTTATTAGACACTGTTGTTGGAATACATTGTCATTTGTAATAAAGCTTTACAGCTTTATATTAACTGCCAGCGTCCGACCTTGTCTGACTCGAGGTGAAGAGTGTTTTTTGTGATAGAGAAAGAGTGACCATCCTCCTCGGGTCGACCACGGATAGAGAGATAGAGAGAGACTGACCGCCCTCCTCTGGTCGACCCCGGATAGAGAGATAGAGAGAGTGACCATCTTCCTCTGGTCGACCCCGGATAGAGAGATAGAGAGAGTGACCATCCTCCTCTGGTCGACCCCGGATAGAGAGAGAACAACAAAGCTAATGAGATTTTATGGCAAGATACAATAAGAAGCTTGACGTGAACATGTTTTATAGATGTTCTAGTTCAGGAGGTAGTGATGTAGAGTCTGAACCATCTCATAGGTTCTCTGTCAGAGTGAGAGATGTTTCAGATGTTGGGGCTCTACTGTAGTACATTCAGGTCATGCAGGCTGATGAGCAGGAGAGCATCAACAGGTCAGACAGGAGAGACAGTTGATCAGCCAGTCGGGAAGGAGCTCTGGTGACTTTAACGTTTTCTGGAAACTTCAGCTTTCTGCTGCCGGATAGAATTCAGTATAATGTGCTAAGCTAACTGGTGTAGCCAGTATGTTTTGTCCTGTAATCTGTAGAATTGTGCTTGTAGCGAACAGGGAGAGAAATATTTCTGATAGTTGGCTGTTTAGATGCTGTTAAGTCAGGTTTTGTAATGTTTTATCTGTTAATCACTTCAGTTAGAAGTTAAACTACAGTAACGTTAGCTAAACATTCGCTAATCCTGTTAGCCATGACCAGTAAAACTCAAAAGTAAACATTGTTTTACGTTAACCTGTAATTATATGTACGTGATATTATTCGTTTATATAAGTCGAGTATATGGTAACCGTAGTGTGACTCGTTTGTGACATTAGACGAGATAGCCTAGCCGCTAATCCCTCTGTTAGCAGGAAGGCTAACACCCTTACGGTTACAGCTATAAAAAGCACAAAAGTTAAACAGTCTATCAGCTGAATCTACACGATGCTGCTTCATATGTACGTGTTTATTTATAGTTAGTGCAGACACAGGTTTAATGCTTTGTGCTTGACCGTCAGGACTCCCTCCATTTGGTAGCGTTACCGGTAGCGATCGGTTCTTTTCTGCGACTCCTCAGTCAGAACGAAGCGAGCCGAGTCGGAGTCGAGAGCTGCTCTTCTTATGTTGTGTACAAACTTTACTGCAGACGTTAACAGAGAGAACCAGGCAATCACGTACACGTCGTTGTATTGGGTTCCTTAAAGACAGGGCAACCGAGAACCGAGAACCGAGAACCGAGCGAGAGAGAGAGAGAGAGAGAGAGAGGGAGAGAGAGAGAGAGAGAGAGAGAGAGAGAGAGAGAGAGAGAAGCAGTGGGTTAGAAAATGATTTAAGAGAGAGAACTGCTGTCGCGGAGCCGTGAGTGCCAATTCTCTGTAAGGAGCCGATTCTGATTCTCTGTAAGGAGCCGATTCTGATTCTCTGTGAGGAGCCGATTCTGATTCTCTGTGAGGAGCCGATTCTGATTCTCTGTAAGGAGCCGATTCTGATTCTCTGTGAGGAGCCGATTCTGATTCTCTGTGAGGAGCCGATTCTGATTCTCTGTGAGGAGCCGATTCGGATTCTGTGTAAGGAGCCGATTCTGATTCTCTGTGAGGAGCCGATTCTGATTCTCTGTAAGGAGCCGATTCTGATTCTCTGTAAGGAGCCGATTCTGATTCTCTGTAAGGAGCCGATTCTGATTCTCTGTGAGGAGCCGATTCTGATTCTCTGTAAGGAGCCGATTCTGATTCTCTGTGAGGAGCCGATTCTGATTCTCTGTAAGGAGCCGATTCTGATTCTCTGTGAGGAGCCGATTCTGATTCTCTGTAAGGAGCCGATTCTGATTCTCTGTGAGGAGCCGATTCTGATTCTCTGTGAGGAGCCGATTCTGATTCTCTGTAAGGAGTCGCGTAATTCTTATTTTTTTGCTGCACTAATGTAACCTAGTAAGGAAATGACAAACGAAAGTAAAGGTTTTTTTTTATTGCTTGGTTTGGATAGCTGTGTACTATGGCATGTTCATATATATTGAACTGGAACGTGCTTGTCTGCTTGAATGATGAGAAGACTTCTTCAACACTTCAGAAATGAGCAAACAGTAGGAATGACAGAATTTATAGAACACTCTAAATCAATTCCTTGAAAAAAAAATTGAGTCTTTAGTATGTGCTTGTGTATGTGTATGCAGTCTGTCCATCCAGTTTGAGCTCAATCCCCAAAACATCCCCCCAAAAAATATAGCTATGGTAGCTATGGGTACCCCAAAAAAATCTCTGGTCTTGAAGTTCAGTATCAAATAGCCAAACTCAGTTTCCTTTGCTCCGACACGAACTGTGTTGAAGTCCAGCGCTCTCCTCACCCTCGGCTCATCCAGCACTCAGTCCAGTTCACACCCTATCATAATAAGAGAAGTTAAGCGTGCACTCGAGGCAGAAAGGGAAGTCTTCAGCACTGCTACGAGCAACAATGGCTAATAGTAGCTAACGCTGAGCTGCATGACCTGCTCCGACCACTCCGTGTCGTATTCTGACTTCAATGTACACTGCAAATACACGAGTATTGATCAATATCAATACCAGCGTTGGTATAGATATTACCGATATTTGGATCAATCCGCCCACCTCTAATTTGAGGCCATTTATGACATACAGGTTACACTAAGAAACGTTAGTGAGCTCGTAATGAACAGTAGTGAACTGTCATTAGTGACTGCGTTAGGGGGAAAAAAGTTGTTAGGGAAAAATAAACTTTCCCTCCTCGGGATTTTGGGTTATAAAGTAAACTTTGCCTCAGTGTTCTCACTCAAACTCCTACATGTGTTTAATTTATTGTATTTATTGTTTCTAGTTACGTTTTGTTGCACACTCATGTCTGCTTGTCTGCACTCTCTATGTTGCACCGTGTGGTTCCTGGAGCGTAATTTCACTCCACTGTGTACTTATACATAGATGGAATGACAATGAAAACCTCTTGACTTAAAATGAGTCATTCTGTTGAACAGATTCTTTAACTGTGATAGTCTCGGACCACTCTTCAGTTGGGGTTTACAATGAAACACCAGCTTATTCTGAATAAATAATCGTTAGTGATCAAATGTAGTAAAGAAAGTGCTTTTAATAGTAATTATGGAATCTTCTAAAAAAGTTATACCTTGTTTTTTCATTCTGTGTTTAAATTGTGTTCTGTCCAGAGTCCAGAAAGTATCTGTTGAGGGTAAAATCCATATGGAACTGGATGCACTGAGTATGCATTAATGGTACCAATGGGACCGGGTACGGCCTTAGTCAACATGGCGGCCATAATGGAACTCCATGAAGCAAATTGATCAGGATTAAATATGTATATTTTACACTTTCACTCTGCATTTCACAGTATTTCACACTAAACAACAAACAATTTGCATGTTATTCTTTGCAACACCCAAAAAAACCCAAAAAACATTTACATTTATTTTTTTTTGGTATTGCTGTACATAGTTCTGTGCAATTGTTAATAAGAAATAATTGTCTTATTGCAGAACTAAAACCCCTACTGCTGTAAAAACAAGCAGTTTAATTTCAGCCATTATTGTTATTATTTGTCTGTTTATACCAACTCCTGGCCTGTACCTGTATAATATCAGTTTTCTCTACAGGTGTGAGAGGTGTCTTAACCGTATCAGGCAGGTACTGGCTTCAGTATGAGATGTTTTATTTCTAATGGGGTCTGATTAGACACTTATCATGCTGTTTTTTATATATAGACACACATAGTAGTTAAATCTGGTCACAGTGTTTGGTGTCCCAGTGTAGAGGATTATAGCATATCTGAAAACTTAAATAATTACAGGTTTAACATCAGCTTAAATAATGATAAAAAATAGTTTTTGGTATTACACGCATTGTGTTTTATTGAACACTATGAGGTAAATATAATTGCGTCCACAGGAATTGTGAATGATATCTGAATAACTGGATATTTTTATTTTTCTTGCAGTCGTTATAGGGTTAGGGTTAGGGTTAGTATTAGTAGGGTTAATATACTGAACGGTATGTGTGATGTGTTGGTGTTTCAGTAGCTGATGGTATAAGATGCTGATACTAGACTACTTCAGTAAACAGGATACACCACTGAATCAGAACACACGTTAGAAATGATGACGGTCCTCTGCCTACGAACTAGCTCCCACCTTCCTAACAGTATGAATACTAGTAATAACTTTTGGGAAAATTAAAACGACTCTGTAACACATTTATTTATATTGATCTTATTTTTTATATAATGGTAAACTAAAGAATGCATGAGGCATGAAAATAATCAGTTTTCATCCATCCTCTTTTCATTTTATTTATTTATTTTTTGTTTGTTTGGGTTTTTGGAGCTCTTTTGTTTGTATGTTTGTTTTCATGTTAAAATTATTTTGTGCTTTTATTTTATTTTGTATTTTTTTAACCATATAAAAATACTTTTATTCACTTCAACTTATATTATTATACATTGTATATTTTGTATATATTTGTATTATTTGTTTTTTGTTTTTTGTTAGACAGTGTAACTGTCTGTTCTGCTGTGCATTTGACAATAAAACTCTTGAATCTTGAAAAATGAAAATATGAAATGTTTATAAATAAGTAATAATCTGGTACTCTGTCCACAAATAAAAAATATCATATGTAGGAAAAAAAGAAGAAATGATGACGGTCCAGAGCGGCCTGAGGAAATCTCCTCTAACTGGACCGTACTGGACTCTAATTACATACACCTGCTATATAATATAATATATAATATAATCATCAGGTAATAACTGATGTTAAATCACTGCACAAACACAACCATTCCTAGCAGGTACTTGTGAACCCCCAAAGGAACCAATCAGTAACACCTTAGCAACCACTTGGGATACCATAGCAACAGCCTTGTGACATCTTAGCAACCGTTGCCAGACGGGTTAAGCTGCGCCACAATCCTGTGTCTCCCTCAGGAATGAGCTTTTCTAGTTTTATCTGTTGTTATTATTATTTTACTGTTTAATCTCATTAAGAATAAGAAGTTCTGGTTCTTCTGTCGCTGTACTGAGTGTGTTTACTGACTGACCTCAGAGAACATTTTCTATTGGACGGTGCAGGTTTGGCGCTGTTTTTTGTTTTGTTTTTTTCTTTTCTTGGCGCCAAAGTTAGAACCTCCTCAACCAGGAAGGAGATTCACTGCATGTTGTTCGGCGGCAGCAGCTGGAAGCTCTGATCGTATCACAGGTAAGAGTAACTCTCAGTTCACTACAGATGACTAAAGCAGTTCTTGGTGTTGTAAGTCCTGTTGGGGGTCCGCTTGCTGTGCTAGTTTAGTGCTGTGGATTACTTGTGTGGTGTTCAGGGTTGCAGCTCTGAAGAAAAAATCCAGTTCCAGTAAACAGAAACCTAACTCAAGTAATGTGAGCCATGCTGGCTGGAGGCTGGAGGAGGTTCTGGTGCTCAGAACAAAGAATTACTTAAAAATGAAAGTGAACGGTGCTCGTGTTAATCATTAGACCAAAGTAAGCAGGATCTAGCAGGACCATTAATCAAAACTGAATCTCTTACAGCTGAACTTAGATCTGTTACACGGTAATAACTCAGTCCTGACTCAGTTCTACAACACATTCTTTACAAACCCGGTAATTTGGTATGGGAGGAAATGCATTGGGATGCTGCCAGTGGATCAGAGTGCAGCTCAGTGTCTCAGTAAGGTCTGTTTTTTATAATAAATCTTTGTTCTTTGTTATTAACCTATATCTGTTATTCACCATTACCTTTCACTAATTCCTCCATTACCTGCTATGACTGTTTAAATGATCTTAAGATCAAACAATTCCTTTAAAATCGTCTCTTTAACATGTTTTTCATCTAAATCCTTCTGACTGAGGTGTGTGTGTAGCAGGAAGGAGTTTGAGTAGTAAGGGTTTGCGCTCACTGTCCACTGTATCAGCTCCACTGACCATACAGGAGCTCCACTCACTGTCCACTGTATCAGCTCCCCTGACCATACAGGACCTCCACTCACTGTCCACTGTATCAGCTCCACTGACCATACAGGACCTCCACTCACTGTCCACTGTATCAGCTCCACTGACCATACAGGAGCTCCACTCACTGTCCACTGTATCAGCTCCACTGACCATACAGGAGCTCCACTCACTGTCCACTGTATCAGCTCCACTGACCATACAGGACCTCCACTCACTGTCCACTGTATCAGCTCCACTGACCATACAGGACCTCCACTCACTGTCCACTGTATCAGCTCCACTGACCATACAGGAGCTCCACTCACTGTCCACTGTATCAGCTCCACTGACCATACAGGACCTCCACTCACTGTCCACTGTATCAGCTCCACTGACCATACAGGAGCTCCACTCACTGTCCACTGTATCAGCTCCACTGACCATACAGGACCTCCACTCACTGTCCACTGTATCAGCTCCACTGACCATACAGGACCTCCACTCACTGTCCACTGTATCAGCTCCACTGACCATACAGGACCTCCACTCACTGTCCACTGTATCAGCTCCACTGACCATACAGGACCTCCACTCACTGTCCACTGTATCAGCTCCACTGACCATACAGGACCTACACTCACTGTCCACTGTATCAGCTCCACTGACCATACAGGACCTCCACTCACTGTCCACTGTATCAGCTCCACTGACCATACAGGACCTACACTCACTGTCCACTGTATCAGCTCCACTGACCATACAGGAGCTCCACTTACAGACTGTAGTTCATCTGATTCTCTGTATACTTTATTACTCTGTTCTTTAATGATCAGGACCCCCAAAGGACCACCACAGAGCAGATACTAATAGGAAGGTGGGTCATTCTCAGCACTGCAGTGACACTGACATGGTGGTGGTGTGTTAGTGTGTGTTGTGCTGGTGTGAGTGGATCAGACGCAGCAGTGCTGCTGCTGGACTGTTTAAACACTGTGTCCACTCACTGTCCACTCTATTAGACACTCCTACTACTTGCTGGTCCACCTTGTAGATGTAAAGTCAGAGACAGTAGCTCATCTGCTGCTGCACAGTTTGTGTTCTTCTAGTTCTTCATCAGTGGACACAGGACGCCGCCCACAGGACACTGCTGTCTGGATAGTTTTGGTTGGTGGACGATTCTCAGTCCAGCAGCAGCACTGCTGTGTCTGATCCACTCACACCAGCATATCACAGACTAGAGATGGACGGATCAGCGTTTTTGAGGCTGATTCCGATCACCAATCACCTTTCAGCGCGATTGGCCGATACCGATAGAAGGCGGGGCTATATGTAGTTATTAGCGCAAGCAAGTCATGACACGTGGTCTAAACTGGTTTATAATTTTTAACGAGCTCATATGAAACAGCATAATATTAAAATAATAATAATATTAAATTAAAAGTAAATAAACAAAGTAAATCAAACTAATATCTCCAAATACTGCAATCATTACATTTAGACCCTTAATTTAAAACTAAAAAAGATAATTAAATAAATACAGTAAAAATTGCAGTCATTAAACTCAGACTCTGTTATTTTAAACTAAATCTGTAATCATTAAATGTAGAATATTGAATTACTGCTGCTGTTCTGTTGGTACCGGTCAGATCTGGTCTGTAGGTTTTCTGGGTTGTTTGTTTTGTGTTAGCTGTGTGTTCTAGCTCTGCTGTTTACTGATACTCACTGTATTCAGCTGTGTGGTGTCTCTGAAGTGTGTATCAGATTAGTAGAGTTAAATGTCTTTGTCTTGGTTCCCGCGAGAGACGCTGATTTTAGTCATTTTAAAAACGTCCTGGATGAGTCTGAGTTCTCGCGAGGCCGCTGCTTCAGTCAGTGCGTGGAAAATGAAAGGGTATGTATTTCCACCTAGTGGTTCAGGTAGGAATTGCAGGGAGCTCCTCTTCCTGGATGAAACGCTAGCTGGAAATACAGAAATTAAGCTCATTTGTTTAACGCCATCGATCAGCTCTCGGGATCTGCTAAATTGGAGAAATATCGGCCGATCATTGATCTCATATTTTGATTAAAAATCGGCCGATACCAAAACATAGCCGATCGATCCTTCCATCTCTATCACACACACTAACACACCCCCATCACGTCAGTGTCACTGCAGCACTGAGAATAACCCACCTCCCTAATAGTATCTGCTCTGTGGTGGTCCTGTGGGGGTCCTGATCATTAAAGAACAGAGTAATAAAGTATACAGAGAATCAGATAAACTACAGTCTGTAAGTGGAGCTCCTGTATGGTCAGTGGAGCTGATACAGTGGACAGTGAGTGGAGGTCCTGTATGGTCAGTGGAGCTGATACAGTGGACAGTGAGTGGAGGTCCTGTATGGTCAGTGGAGCTGATACAGTGGACAGTGAGTGGAGCTCCTGTATGGTCAGTGGCGCTGATACAGTGGACAGTGAGTGTAGGTCCTGTATGGTCAGTGGAGCTGATACAGTGGACAGTGAGTGGAGCTCCTGTATGGTCAGTGGAGCTGATACAGTGGACAGTGAGTGGAGCTCCTGTATGGTCAGTGGAGCTGATACAGTGGACAGTGAGTGGAGATAGAAGGAGATGGTGTTAATGTCATGGCTGATCGGTTTGTATGCTTTACAGTTCAGTAACTGTTCACTAAAAGCTTCTCCTCTACATATATTTGTGGGAATATTTGTCCCAAATAAGACAACCATGTAATCTCTGTAGGGAGATAAAATAGCCTGTAGTTAATGATAAGGTACTCAGTGCTGGGAGGTTATTGCACCAGCAGTAGATAAACATAAAATGACCTTTTCAACTTTTAATTATTGACAAGAGTAACAAACACAACAGCAGAGTCTGCAGCCTGTTTAAGAGTTTCATTATCATATGTACAGTATAACAGGTGGCTACACTGAACAATGTAATTTTAAGGTGCGCTTAATGATTAATAAAGTATTAATAAGCAATTTATAATCATCCTGTTGGCATTTAGTAGACCCCTAATAAATGGAAGCATATCATTTGTAAGTGTCTTTACTAATAAATCTGCCAGACTATAACTATTAAGTGGAACTTCATCTGTAAGACCTTCATTAATGAATTTGCAAGACCGTAACTAAAGTAGACCGTATTCATTCTCATAGGCTAAGCACCACTAATGGACACTCCTGTTGATTTCATATTGTTTTAGATACTGAAAATATATAAACATGACTTAAAATGAAATTCGCTGCTTAATTTGCTTTAAAATAGACGATTTTAATTAAATTGACAGAAAAACCCGAAATCACTATGGAAACTTCTGAACGCTACCGTGTGATGTCACTGGTGGACAACAGTGAACAGCGCTGCGGTACAACAGCACTATGACTGACTGGGACTGAGAATGTTCCAGAACTGCTTCTTCAGATTCTGATGATATTTCTGAATTTGAATGTGAAAGAGCTGTAATGTAGAAATAGACCACCATATCACTTAGTCCTGATACTTTTAGACCACCATATCACTTAGTCCTGATACTTATAGACCACCATATCACTTAGTCCTGAGACTTTTAGACCACCACATCACTTAGTCCTGATACTTTTAGACCACCATATCACTTAGACCTGATACTTTTAGACCACCATATCACTTAGTCCTGATACTTTTAGACCACCATATCACTTAGTCCTGAGACTTTTAGACCACCATATCACTTAGTCCTGATACTTTTAGACCACCATATCACTTAGTCCTGATACTTTTAGACCACCATATCACTTAGTCCTGATACTTTTAGACCACCATATCACTTAGTCCTGATACTTTTAGACCACCATATCACTTAGTCCTGAGTGTAAAGAACTGTGTAAACAGTATCTAGAGTGTAAACAGTATCTAGATAAATAACCAACATTAGGCATGACAACAGCCTAGCAACCAGCCTAGCAACCAGTTATACTCAGATATAGAGGTACAGTTATTGTAGTAAATATGATTAAAGTGGAACTCGCTCTCATACGACTCTATACATCTTTATAACTCAGCTACGTTAGCTTAGCATAACCACCAAACTTAGCAAGTGGAGCTAATGTTAGCTAACATCAGCTAAGCAGGCTCAGTAACTGAGCTTACCTGGTTTATCTCCACGTACACGGAGGCTCCTGAACTCCTCTCACTGGTTTCCTACACGCCCATATTATTGGAACAGCGCCAGATTAAGATCCAGTCGTCGTGTAAGCCTACGCCCCATAGTGATAATCTTCAGACTGAGATGATCTACAGCTGACGGAGTGAGAGGACGGTTTAGTCCACTTTCTGGACATTTGGGGGTCTTTGGGGTGTTTGTGGTCAGGGGTCCACTGTACATCCAGTTACTGCAGCCAGAAACAACACCGCCTTTCTGTCATTGTGTATTACCATAAGTGCGTCTTCTAGTGTTGTTGTCCACCATCTACGTCACACGCATAACACATACGGCAGTTTCTGAACAGTGGGCGGAGCTTAACAGCCTTTTAAAAATAAAATGTTTTTTGACTTTTAATAATCACGAGTTAGGATCTCAAACTCCGCTGTAGTTTAATATTTTCTTTTTAGCTGCCTGACTTTTATGAAGTACTTATAAATAATAATATGTTATAAACTGTTGAACCATTTCACTTTTTCAGCAACATACAATAAAGTACTGTAATTGAACTGAACATTGTTATGGTAAATTTTATTGTAAGTTAGTGTAAAATTACAGTATAAAAGTTTTCACAGTTTATAAAGTATGACGTTTATGAAACTAGCACGGTTGGTGTATTCAGATCGTTAGTAGCTGCACATATTCCTCAATTATAATGTCACTGAAAGACAAATACACTTTTAATTGGAAGTTTATAGTGAAGTAACTTTTAAATCTTTACTCAACAAACGCTTTACCACTAATTTACAGAAAAACTTTTCAATCCATAATTTATACATTTGTACATTTATAACACATTTCTAGACTTCCTTATAAATGTTATGCTTCTGTTTGTTATTGTATTATTAATTGCTTATCAGTAGTTAATAATTTGTTAGAATAAAGTCTTACCGAATTCAGTACCAAATCTTTACCATGTTTTTGATGGTCTTGATAGAGAGAGATGAACCCGGTAATAGATAATGTCTCATCGTCATTGATCACCAAAATGTCGTCCGTGGGGTTTTGTAGTCCATTAGTTGTTTCACTTTCAACAAGTGTAGTGATCACTTGTTAGAGTCACAAACCTGATTAGAACTGATGTTGATCTTGAAATAAACGTTGTATATCATCGCTGTCCAAAGAAAATCACGTGTCTGTTTTTTTAGGGTTTTGAACACAACATATGTCCTTTATATTTTGTATGAATTTTTAATTAATTGAAATAAAACCTCTGTACATTAACTAACACTGGCTATGTTTACATGCAGAGATTTTCTGTAATCCAATTGACTTCATTCTTATTCTAGATTGAGACTGAGGTGTTTATATTAGGGGTGTGTTTAAAAAATCTGATATAAATCGATCTTCATTTGAATAATCTGATATCGATTTGTATAAACCCGAGAGCAATCTTTAAAATTAGCATTCCAGCCCCCCCTGGAATTACCTCAATCGGACTAGTCTATTCAGATTGAGGTGTATACATGAACGTTTTCTATTCTGATTGAGCTATTAGTCTAATTATTAACGGCTGCATGTAAACGTAGCCACTGAGAGTTAAGAATGTTTTTGTCCTCTACTATAAAGTTACTAAGTAAGTAAAATGAAGTAAAATGAAACTTGAATATGAGGTTTATGATGTTTTATGCGGTGACATTAATAAAGTTGATTTCTTTCACAGTTCTTTGTACTCCAGCAGGAATATGGAAGAATCCAAGGAATTCCTAAATGTGCACCAAAGCAAAATTAAACAGCATGTGAGAAATGTTAATAGTTTGGTTGACTTCCTCTCTGAGAAGAACATTCTTACTGAGGAAATGGCCAATAAGATCTACGCTGAGAAAACCATCCAGGCCAAAATGCGTAAAGTTTACAGCCATCTGAACTCCAACAGAGGATACGAGTTGACGCTGGAGTGGTTGAAGGAGAAGGAGCCTGATATGATTAAAGAGTTGGGTAAGTCGGTTTGTAATTGAGTAACATTTTAAATAAAATAATAAAATATTAATGACCAAAATGTCCAAAATATGTTGCAAATCGTTGCTGTCTGAAGAAAATCAGGTTTCTCCATTATTTGTGATTTTTAGTCAATTTAAAGTCAATAATTGGTTACACTGTATCATGATTCATCATGAATGGACCAATAGAAATGCAAATCCAAAATAGCTTGGAAAAAAATCTGGGCCCATTGACTTGCCTTGAAAGTAAAGTATGTTTTTGGCCTCTCCTGTGAAGTTGCCATTTTGGAGATATTAGATGAAATACAAACAATGAACGTTTTCAAAACATTTTCTTGTTCTTTTTCTTTTGCTTCTGATTTTCGGTATATTTTCAGAGGAGGCGGGTTTTAGAAGAGGGCGTTTATCTCTATTGGTCTGCTGATTTGGAGTGACATGTCTTCTGAAGATGTAAACATGGTGGAGCACATCATGCCCAGTGTAGATCTGCCAGAGAGAATATTCTGAGCAGTGTTTATCATGTTTATAATGTAGCACATGCTCAGTGTCCTGTGTCGAGCTGTGTAATGTGTATATATATTAGAAATTGAAGTATATCAGTTTAACTGAGCTTCAAATTATATGAGCAATAGAGAGCGGAGCTGAACAGCCTCTTCTAAGACCCGCCCCCGTTAAAAAGTGTGAAAAGTTAGAAGCAAATAAAATAATAATAATATCAGCAAATTAAATCAGAATAAATAAGAAGTAGGTTAATTTTAAACTTTCACTATTTCCATGTGCAACATGTTTTGGACACTTTCATCTTTTATAGTTTGCTAGTAGATTTTATAGATTACTAATAGATTTTATAGTTTACTAATAGATTTTATAGTTTACTAGTAGATTTTATAGTTTGGTAATAGATTTTATAGTTTACTAATAGATTTTATAGTTTACAAGTAGATTTTATAGTTTACTAGTAGATTTTATAGTTTACTAATAGATTTTATAGTTTACTAATAGATTTTGTAGTTTACTAGTAGATTTTATAGTTTACTAATAGATTTTATAGTTTACTAGTAGATTTTATAGTTTGGTAATAGATTTTATAGTTTACTAATAGATTTTATAGTTTACAAGTAGATTTTATAGTTTACTAATAGATTTTATAGTTTACTAATATATTTTATAGTTTACTAGTAGATTTTATAGTTTACTAATAGATTTTATAGTTTACTAATAGATTTTATAGTTTGCTAGTAGATTTTATAGTTTACTAATAGATTTTATAGTTTACTAATAGATTTTATAGTTTACTAGTAGATTTTATTGTTTACTAATAGATTTTATAGTTTGCTAAGAGATTGTATAGTTTACTGGTAGATTTTATAGATTACTAATAGATTTTATTGTTTACTAATAGATTTTATAATTTGCTAATAGATTTTATAGTTTACTAGTAGATTTTATAGTTTACTAATAGATTATATTGTTTACTAATGAATTTTATAGTTTACTAATAGATTTTATAGTTTACTAGTATATTTTATAGTTTACTAATAGATTTTATAGTTTACTAGTAGATTTTATAGTTTACTAGTAGATTTTATAGTTTACTAATAGATTTTATAGTTTACTGATAGATTTTATAGTTTACTAGTAGATTTTATAGTTTACTAGTATATTTTATAGTTTACTAATAGATTTTATAGTTTACTAGTAGATTTTATAGTTTACTAATCGATTTTATAGTTTACTAGTAGATTTTATAGTTTACTAATAGATTTTATAGTTTACTAGTAGATTTTATAGTTTACTGGTAGATTTTATAGTTTACTAGTAGATTTTATAGTTTACTGGTAGATTTGTGTTTTTCTTTAAAACTTTGTCACAAAATTGATTTATAGTGTTTACACAGTAACATTGTGGTTATTTTGGTTTGTCATGTATGAAATCACTGACAGACATTTACTTACATTTACTCAAACAGAAGAGAACAGCAATGCAGACCATACAGAACCACCAAGTAAGTTACTGTAACATTTCAGAGATTTGGAGTTCAGTGATATGAAGTGTCTGTGTTTATACTTTGTTATTCTGTTTGTTTAAAGCTGATTTAACTCTCCTCTCTGATGAACATAGGAAAGAGGGTCAGAAGCTCTGCAGAAGCTGTGGATCAAGTGGACAGTGAACCCAATATTCCAAGTAAATTCTTACATTTCTTGTACATCATGATATATATATATATATATATATATATATATATATATATATATATATATATATATATATATATATATATATATAAATCAGTAGTGAACCGTGACCCTTAAGCCTCGGGCCTCTCCCCCCAAAACCCCCCCTCCTCAAACCACCATATGACAAATAATTACTGTTTCCTCTCCTAATAAACTGCAAGTTAGGAAACAAAAAATGAGACGACAGAAATACAAAAAACAATAACATCTGTACAACATAGACAACTTCAAATCAAATCAAATTTATTTGTATAGCCCTTTTAACAACTGATGTCGTCACAAAGCAGCTTTACAGGAATTTAGTGATAAGAAAAGAGCATAAATAGGCAGAAAGAGGAAAATAACACAGAAGAAAATCATAGAAATCATAGAACAAACATAGAAAACCCCCCAGTGAGCAAACCATAGGCGTCAGTGGAGAGGAACAACTCCCTCAGAAATGGAGGAAGAAACCTTAGGAGGAACCAAGACTCACTAGGAGGAGACCCATCCTCCTCTGATCAAACTACTCAAACAGTACCATTATACTGACTGTACCACCTTGTACTTCTGTTCAGCTGCTCAGGTGGGCTTATATAATCATAATATGACATCACTAAGATTAATTGTAGTACAGATGAAGAACAGTGAGAGTAATGATGACAGTAATTAAGGTAGAAGGTTAGTGGGAACTAGTTAGAGTCCATGTTAATTTAAATAGAGTCTGTAGTGAAGGTTAGGCAGCTAGTCTGAGGCTAGGTAGCTGGTATGACATGGGGAACAGCAGGGCCCAACGATCAGTCTGGTGGATGACTTGGGCGGCAGGGGAACCTGGCGGTCGGTCTTCTATCAGTGTCAGTCAGGACAGGTGGGAAGTCATACTGGGAAAAGATAAAGAGATAGAATTAGCTCTGTTTCGGTGTATGGAGATAGGAAGAATGTACAACAGAGTGTGTCTAACGACTCCAGCAGGTCTGACTATAGCAGAACTAAAAGGAGAGAACCAGAAGGTAACACAACAACGGGGGCACCCGGTAACACTGGCATCCCACCGCTCCATCGTCCACTTCTTAAGCAAAGCTATGGTTCCTCCTTATAAATAACTGAACATCACACAGCTCCGTCTGCGCTTCAGAGGAACATGTAGACGACGCGCCCGAGGAGCGACACATTAATGTCAAAACTCGAGTGTGCGTGTTTATGAAAATTGCGCATGTGGTTCCTCTTTCTGTTCTCACGAGTGAAACATTTACACTCACAAGTGAAACATTTCCGTGCTCAAAAACAAAACACAAAACACAAAACAAACAAAATGATTAAAAAAAAAGTCTTTATATCAGTACAACACACACAGCAGTCACTAGCGACACACACATCCATCAGAGAAGTAGAGATGTTTCATTATGTCGTTTTCTTAAACAGCATCAACAGCGCAGACGCAATCAAACCAGCTGACACGGCGGCCTAGTCAATCAATCAATCAACCTTTATTTCCACTCGGAAGTACATTGAGGAAGACCCTCATTTACAATGTAGCCGAGCATTACAATTTCACAAAGGGATTGGGAAAAAAAAAAATAAATAAATAAATATATATATATATATATAATAAAACAAAATTAACTTCTATATAGGAACATTAGAAAAGTTAAAAAATTATGTAAACAAAGTGACAAGAAAACTATGATGAATCATAAAAGAAGATGCCAACAAAATAAGAGAATAAAATAAAGAATAAGACAGGAATAAACAAATAGCTAAACAGGACATAACCCTAAGCCTAACCAAAAGTAAGATTTTAATAAAAAAGAGTGAATAATAAAAAAAAAACTGAATAAACACAGGGGTAATAACTCTAAAATAGTAAAAGAAATAATATTAATGCAAAATAAAAATGGTAAAATAAGAATAAAAAATAAAATAATAATAATAAAGAAATAATAATAAATAATTAAATAAATAAATAAAATAATAAAAAATCAAGGAACAGAATATATGATAAGAGAACAAAAAGCTCAGTTGAAACAGTCACAGGTTGTCTGAAGGTAGTCAGAAACTAAAAGTTTAAAATGATTGAGTGACCCCAGCGAACTGAGCTAAACAACGTTAACTCATCATCAAGTAATTACTTCTGTCCTCTTGGATGAAGTGGTTGATGGCAGGGTCATGCAACTGATCCTTTGCTTTCAAACCCATTAACACATTTCTCAGTGGAGATCAACGCCCAATCTGACAGTCGGGTCTGTCCAGTCGTGTTCAGCTTCTGCTCCCTGATCGAGCCCGTCATCCAGGGGTATCTCGCGTAACTGCTGGAGTTTAAATGCCTCTTAAAAGCCTTCACACCAAATTAAGCTCTGGTGTAAATCGTCTGATTAACTCCAACCTCTCGTTAAAAGTTAATCTAGAAACAGCTTGGATAACAAATTTGCAAAGGTGTCCTCTGTAGTGGTAGTGCTAGCTTTGGCTTCCAGCGAACTAGCTAGCGGTGCTAGCCTAGTGCTAGCTAACTGTTTCTCCTGCTAGCATCGCCACAGCGGGCGAAAATGATCATACAGTTAAGCCCCGCCCACTTAGAGGGAAGATATGATTGGTCAGTTTTACTGTCATTTGAAATTGCTATGGTGCTGAAGTATAACTGCCTGGCCCCCTCTGTACTTGAACAGCGGGACCACCAATCACCAACATTCTGCGGAGTCATCACAGTCCTTATAGGAGGAGACACAGACTCACAGGCTTCCACTTAACCCCTCACACTCCAACACAGATTAAATAGAAACGTTTAAATAATTTACTTACTATATTTTTGTAATTCTTTAGATATTGATTGTCAAACAGAGAGGGCGTAGAGAGCCACGACGGTTCCCCACTGATATATATATATATATATATATATATATATATATATAAACTTAAATCTCAAGCAAAACATGCTAATAAAAGTGTATAAACAATCTATTAATCTATTAAGTTTTGTTTAAATCTTACAGATCTGAAATGTTTGTCCACCTTTCCAAAATTTGAAGAGTGGGTCTCTAAAACCAGTGAAGACCTAATTGCCACATTGAAAACCAAACTTGCCAATGGTGAAATAGATGCCCTGGAAACAGAACTAAAGGATAAGAGGCTGAAAAAGGGGCTGTATTTCAGCGTGAACGACATTATGAACATTAACAAAAACACAAAGCTCAAGTTATTTTTTGAAACATGTAAAGATGCCAAGTTCCCTGACCTTCCAGTAAAGTTATTTTTTGTAAAGGATCAACAGCAGGCACCGTCAGCAACTGAATCCATAACTGAGAAAGACGATGAAAGTTGCCCTGATGATGACAGTGCCTTGGGATCTTCATACAGTTCATCGTTCGGCAGCAGCCTACAACATTTTTCTCAAGTGGAGGACCTCTTTAATACCTACGATAGTACCCAACTAACGAATGCCTTGCATAATGTGAAAACAACAACTGAGAGCAAACCTCAAAATGCTAATTTGCCAATTACAGCTGCTCCATGTCCGTCTACAACTTTGAATGTAGCAGGAGACGATCCCATGCAGAGAGAAGGTCCACAGAAGAATCTTGATCCTAAGCCCCCTGCAACATTCAAGGACCCTGGCCTGCCATCACAAAAAGAATGTGAAAATGGGTCGCTTATCCATGCAGATGGAGATATTACACCATCTGATGAAGCCATGGACATGCAGGAGATGCCATATGAGCTAAACATACATTCTGCTGGAGAACTGTTTACACACAAACCTTGTGTGGCAGAGTCAATACGGTCCATCTCTTTGGGAGTGGCAGCAGATGATCCTAATTTAGAGAAACCTTTGGACATGCAGGAGAGTGAAGCAAACATGCTATGTGATCCAAAAGTGTCCAACAATGAGCCCCTTGTTAAATATGGCTGTGAAGGTGTGGTAGACAGTATAAAGCAAGTTGGAGTTCCACAGATGGTCTGTGATCCGGGATCTGATATTACAAATCAAAGACAAGAGCTTCCTGAAGCCAATTGCCAAAACGGTTTACAGGTTCAAAAGCAACATGAGGACAAATGTGATGTGGCTCTGCAGGAAGGAATGGACATCAAGGAAACTGGGTCTGAACCGCACATGCGTCTTCAGTCAAATGTTCTGAAACGAGCAGAAGATCCTCAAGTTGATCTTTGTCAAGGGCCTGACTGCAAAGATCAACATCTAGAGCAACCTTCGCGTGTGCAGGAGAGTGAACCAAACATACGATATGATTTAAAGCTAACCAAACCTGGCCCATTTACAGGAGAACCTTTTCATTCCATCTCTCTGGGAGCATCAGCAGATGATCTTATGCAGAGTGAGGACCCGGGATGTACCCAGGAGAAGAGAGATTCTCACTCTGTACCTCTGGGTGAAAAGACAGATATGGTACCTCAAATGTCCTTTTTACAAAAGCAAACCAGTGATCTCTGTGATGCTGTGAGGCCTGATGGAAAAGATCATCCTCTTCTAAAGAAACATTTGGACTTGCAGAAGAGTGACCAAAGCTTGCATTGTGACCCAGAAGTGGCCAACAATGAGCCCCTTGTTGAGTATGTCTGTGAAGGTGTGGTAGACAGTATAATGCAAGGTGGAGTTCCACAGATGGTCCATGATCCTGATCCCCTCACTGAATTTAAGAGCCTAGACCCAAGGGAACGCCCAAGATCTGATGTTACAAAGCAAAGACAAGAGCTTCCTGAAGCCAATTGCCAAAATAGATCACAGGTTCAAAAGCAGCATGAGTACAAAGAAGATGCGCCACTGCAGGAGGCTACTGATATCAAAGAAATTGGGCTTAAACCACACACACCTTCTCCGAAGTCAGATGTTTCGAAGCAAGCAGAAGATCCTCAAGTTGATCTTTGTCAAAGGCCTTATGGCAAAGAGGATACACCTTTAAAGGATCCTTTGAGTGTGCAAGAAAGCGGACCAAGCATGAGATATGACTCAAAGTTTATCAAAAATGGCCCATTTACAGCAGAACCTTTTCAATCCATCCCTCTGGAAGCAATGCAGGAGAGTAAAGCAAGGATGCAGCGTGATCCAGAAGGGGCCAACAGGCAGCCCCTTGGAGGTGTGGTAAACAGTGGAGTTCCACCTATGAACCGTGATCCAGATTCCTTTGAGGGCACAGACTTGGCATTTCAAAAGGAACGTAGGGTATCTGATATTCCAAAGCAAAGTCAAGAGCTTCCTGAAGTGCAGAATGGATCACTTGCCCAAATGCAGTATAAACCATCGTTACAGGAAGCCATGGACATGCAGGAGACATCAGTTGAGCCAAATATACAGCCTGCTGGAGAGTTGCTGAATGGCATGTCATTTGCAGTAGAGCCATTACCCACCACTCTGGGTTCGGCAGTAGTTAATTCAGTGCAAACTGAGGGCCTAAAAGCTACAGAGGAGCAGAGTACATCTAGGTCCATACCACTGTTTGACAAGAGAGATGTGCCATCGCAAAAGTCAAATGAGCCAAAGCAAGATCATCAAGCTGCCCCTTGTCCAAGGCCTGATATAACAGATAGAACATCACTACAGCAACATCCGGACTTCCAGAGTAACGCAAACATGCAGTTTAACACAAAAACACCAGCCTCTGACGGTCTCAGTGCTTCCCATACTCCTCAGGGACAAGATGGGAATGGTACAGGATTGACAGGCATTTCTGAGGCATTTCTGAGGCCCTCATACAGAAATTCTGGATTTTTTTCTTTAGACCTTGATGATGGGCAAGCTGGCTTCTGTAGTACACCATTAATCAACTCTACAAAAACAGCACTGAAAGCTAAAAAGAAGCAACAGCAGGACAAAAAAAAGCTTAGCAAAATAAAGGAACAGCGCAGGCTGCTGTATGAGTGGGCAAAGAAAAGACTCCCCAGAGGACGAGAGGCCGAAATAAAGGAAGTGCTCGACCGCATTTCAATCGAAAACCAAGTCGAACACAGAGAGTACCCGTGCTTTGTTGCAGAGAACGTCATGCTGTACGAGGACCCTGAAAGTGGAGAAAGACAGATCATCGTCATTGATGATAAAACGAGCTCGGAAAAGAACCAGGGAAAGAAAAAGAAACCCCTCCCGAAGGAGACTAAGACTTGGCTCAATTATCACATGTGGGTGTGTGGTGTTCAGAAAGCTGTGCTCCTCAGTCAGGAAGAACAGGAGGTTCCGTTTGATGAGAAGTTTCTGGAAGGGATTAAAACCCAGTGTGAGAAGTTTGTATTTGAAGCTCTCGCTCCGGCTCTAGCAGTGTTCAAGAACGTGCAGAGACAAGAGAGGTTATATTCCCTCATCAACAATCACTAAAGATTCTTAAATGGCCTCCACACAGAGATTCCAGTTCTGCTAGTTCCTTATTAAGGGTTTGATCATGTTCAATAGAATAACGCCATGTCTTTCTCAGGAGCACAGAATTGTCCATGAAAACATTTCATTTCTTACATCATGTACGTACAGTTATATATGTTTAATGGTAATGTTGAATTCAGATGGTCCTCACCCTCAACAACTTGTAATTAACTGTTATTCTGGAGGTCATCATCTCTTGGGAGCTGTGATGGACCAATGCCAGCTTGGTTTACTGTGAACATGGAGATGCATCACAACTCAAAATCAGCTACATTTAAAATTAAGTTTACTGCTTGTATTGATGACTTTGCCAGTTGCTCAAGCACAAAGTCGTTGTGGTAAACTAGAAAACTCAAGTTTGCAAAGACTCATGAAGACACTGTCTCAAAACCTACAGCATAAACAGTGTAGACACGTAGACTGTCCCAATTATTAGACACCTTCTACTGAGGTTCCTTCCTTTGGCTGAATTGTAAGGAAGCATTGAACGGTTCCTCAGCTGCTAAAACAATCCCATGATGCAACACAAGCAAAACCTTTCCAACATGGTGGACGCAAGTGGAGCTCTCGTCTTCTGACTACAGCACATCGGAGCTTGCATCTATTTCACTACTTCAGAGCAAAACCTTCAACACTTCAGTGAAACCCCCGAGAGGAGAACCCATGGAGCTGAAACGCTGTCTCTCTCTAACTAGAGCGTCTCAGTGATCAGTCTTATGAGGACAGATGAGGAGAGAACACTGATACTTACACAGCTGATCCAGAGTCAGTGATACTTACACAGCTGATCCAGAGTCAGTGATACTTACACAGCTGATCCAGAGTCAGTGATACTTACACAGCTGATCCAGAGTCAGTGATACTTACACGGCTGATACAGAGTCAGTGATACTTACACAGCTGATCCAGAGTCAGTGATACTTACACGGCTGATACAGAGTCAGTGATACTTACACAGCTGATCCAGAGTCAGTGATACTTACACAGCTGATCCAGAGTCAGTGATACTTACACGGCTGATACAGAGTCAGTGATACTTACACAGCTGATCCAGAGTCAGTGATACTTACACGGCTGATACAGAGTCAGTGATACTTACACAGCTGATCCAGAGTCAGTGATACTTACACAGCTGATACAGAGTCAGTGATACTTACACGGCTGATACAGAGTCAGTGATACTTACACAGCTGATCCAGAGTCAGTGATACTTACACGGCTGATACAGAGTCAGTGATACTTACACAGCTGATCCAGAGTCAGTGATACTTACACAGCTGATACAGAGTCAGTGATACTTACACGGCTGATACAGAGTCAGTGATACTTACACAGCTGATCCAGAGTCAGTGATACTTACACAGCTGATACAGAGTCAGTGATACTTACACGGCTGATACAGAGTCAGTGATACTTACACAGCTGATCCAGAGTCAGTGATACTTACACGGCTGATACAGAGTCAGTGATACTTACACAGCTGATCCAGAGTCAGTGATACTTACACGGCTGATACAGAGTCAGTGCACTACATAGGCAGCTCAGTAGGTTTTGAGACAGAACTCATGTGTCATAACTGCTTTAAGTACATTTGCTTAGTGAGGTGTGATGCAGCTGTGTGGTGTTGGGTCTGGGGGCTGGACACCTTTGAGGTCTTTCTCTTTCCTTCTTCACATCCAGACTGAGTCGCTGCAGAGTAATCTGTCAATCATGATGATGCTTTTACTCCTGGTGCTCATGTAATGATCTCCTGGTCTGGAAGCCAGGTAGCCTGTTTCTTTTGGAGGGGGGGGGTTCTTTGTTTATGTTTATGTTAGGGACTTACACTATGACTTTGTGATTTCTTTGTTTTATTTTGGTTTGTTTCTTTTGGGACAGAAATCTGTACGTTTATTTTGAGCTGTGACCATCATGTCTACACTTCCTTAAAATCAAGTAAAACTTTTGAACACTAATACTGTCTCAGTGTGCTTGGTCTGGAGAATTGCAGTGTGTGAAAGTCTTAGCCCTCTGATAGTTTCAAAGCCTTCATCTGATCAATAAGTGTGTGTTCACCAGTAAGAACAGCAGATCTGATTAGAACAGGTGTAAATAATCATACATACAATAGAAAGTAACATGAATATGTTATTGTGAGAGAAGTAGATCAGATCTTGATCCAGTTTGAAGAACAAAGTTAGGTTCCAGATTTCTCCTGGACGCCCCAGACATTGTATGAATGTGTTCAGTTCCTTCAGCAGCAAATCTTGATTTAGCTTAATGAAGTACTGAGCAGTCAAAGCAGGTATTAGATCAGAACTGATAATAATACTGGGTTGTTTAGGAGAAGCTTGGAAAGAGTTAAATAAACACACTGACGTATGGAAAACATTACTTACTCTATTAATACTGATTAATATTTAATAATAAAGTGTAAAAGCTCTACTTACTCCATTAATACTGATTAATATTTAATAATAAAGTGTAAAAGCACTACTTACTCTATTAATACTGATTAATATTTAATAATAAAGTGTAAAAGCTCTACTTACTCTATTAATACTGATTAATATTTAATAATAAAGTGTAAAAGCTCTACTTACTCTATTAATACTGATTAATATTTAATAATAAAGTGTAAAAGCTCTACTTACTCTTTTAATACTGATTAATATTTAATAATAAAGTGGAAAAGCTCTACTTACTCTATTAATACTGATTAATATTTAATAATAAAGTGTAAAAACTCTACTTACTCTATTAATACTGATTAATATTTAATAATAAAGTGTAAAAGCTCTACTTACTCTTTTAATACTGATTAATATTTAATAATAAAGTGTTTACTGAGTAAATAAAAACTTCCTGGCTGTAAAATTAGCTTTTAAAATACATTAAGGTCCCCAAGTGACTAAAACGTTTGCACATTGATATGCCACATGACAAAATCATAAACAGGACTCCTACCCCCAGAATTCCTCTGAGGATCATGTGACTCAGTCTTCCTTGCCAGAAACCAATCACAGCCCACCTTTCATTCAAACTTATCTGATTACTGGTTCATTTCCCTGTTTAAGCTGATTGGTTTCTGTTCAACTTTGTGAAGCGTTATTGTTTTATGGCTGCCCATTTCTTGTTTCTTAATTTGTGATTTCTGGATTATTCCTTTGTATTCGTATTTCTGGATTATTCCTTTGTATTCGTATTTCTGGATTATTCCTTTGTATTCGTATTTCTGGATTATTCCTTCGTATTCGTATTTCTGGATTATTCCTTCGTATTTCTGGATTATTCCTTTGTATTCGTATTTCTGGATTATTCCTTTGTATTTGTATTTCTGGATTATTCCTTTGTATTTGTATTTCTGGATTATTCCTTTGTATTCGTATTTCTGGATTATTCCTTCGTGTTGATGCCACCTTTCGGTTGTTTTTACTGTTTTCTGATTTTGACCCTGGACTGTATCATTACTCTGTTTATGGATTCTGCTCTTTGCTTTAAAGCCTCTAAAACCTAGTTTTAACATCTAGCCCAGTCTGTTGAATAACATCAGTGGATTCCCAACACTGTTAAGGGTTGTGTTGATGATTTGGGTTAGAGTGAAGACTGTGTTGAGGATTAGGCTGAGGTTGTAGGCTGAGGTTGAGGTTAGCAATAATTAAGGTGAAGTTATTAGATACAAGTATGTTGCTTCTGGAAGGTTTCCATACAAACTTTCACATAAAAGTAGATCAAGTGAACCAAATTAAACAAATGTGATACAAATATTATACTTGATTATTTATTTATTTATGAAAATGATCAGTGTTTATATCTGGGAGGGTGAAAGTGTGTTAAACTCCAGGATTATCAGATAATCTGAAGGTGAAATTAGAATGAGGTGTGTTCAGTCAGTGGGATGATGATCAGGTGTGAATCCTTTTCTAATTTAAGAGCTGAGATCTACCAAAGTCGGATCTTCAGAACACAGGAGATTCTGAGGAACCTCAGAGCACCATCTGTTGATGCTTGTCAGGCTGGAAAGGGTTACAGTACCATCTCTAAAGAGTTTGGACTCCACAGTCAGACAGATCGTGTACAAATGGAGAAGATTCAGGACCCTCGTTACCCCCCTCAGGAGTAGTCTGCCAACAAAGAGTGTAGCTGTCTGTGAGGTCACAAAGGATCCCATGGTCACTTCTAAGCAGCTAAAGGCCACAGTGGCTAATGCTAATGATCATGAGTCCAACATCAGGAGAACACTGAACATCAACAAATTCAAGGAGACTTTATTCTCATTCGCAACACATGTGGTACACGAGATGGAATGAAATTGAGTACCCAAGGTCCCAGTTTCCCCCCAATTCAAATATCTCGTATAAAATATAAAAGAGTAGGAAATACAATAGCACACAAAGACCCTCCTCATTTAAGCCCCACTGATCAGACTGTGAATCTGAAGGAAAGCTTTAAAAATGAAGACGAAGCAGCTTTCCAAGGTGATCAGAGATGAAGATATTGACGTACAAGACATTAACGGCCTTCAAAACGATATGCATGTGTGTGGAGATCCCAGAGAGCACTGGGGGATCACCGGTGTGGAACTGGAAGCTGCATCCCTCCGTCAAAACTCAGCGTCCCTAATCCCTGACATATTAGGGAGGTGGGTCATTCTCAGCATTGCAGTGACACTGACGTGGTGATGGTGTGTTAGTGTGTGTTGTGCTGGTGTGAGTGGATCAGACACAGCAGTTCTGCTGCTGGACTGTTTAAACACTGTGTCCACTCACTGTCCACTCTATTAGACACTCCTACTACTTGCTGGTCCACCTTGTAGATGTAAAGTCAGAGACAGTAGCTCATCTGCTGCTGCACAGTTTGTGTTCCTCTAGTTCTTCATCAGTGGACACAGGACGCCGCCCACAGGACACTGCTGTCTGGATAGTTTTGGTTGGTGGACGATTCTCAGTCCAGCAGTGACACTGAGGTGTTTAAACACTCCAGCAGCAGCACTGCTGTGTCTGAACCACTTACACCAGCACAACACACTAACTAGAGAATTTTTGAGACTTCTGTCTCAACTTTTTTAGGAACATGCAGGCATCGATTTCACAATAAGCATATATATATATATATATATATATATATATATATATATATATATATATATATATATATATATATATATTTCATTAATTCCATATATATTAGCGTTTCTTCCATATCATTCATTCTTATATCACCCTTTATTTTAAATATAACAATGATGCTTCCATATATAATGCTATTATTACATCATCACATATTTCCTGTTTGGCTTATATATATATATATATATATATATATATATATATATATATATATATATATATATATATATATATATATATATAAAAAACACATTTTTTCTGATAAAATTATTTCCCCTACTGTTAAACACAAACCAACCACAAGATGGCAGCAGTGCTACAGAAACTCTAGGAAACCTGATGGGACTGCTCATTGTGTCTTTCCAGACAGGTTTTATTTGTACTTGGATTAAACAACTAGGTGATGCTGCTTCTACAGAAGTCCTACCCAACAACTCGGCAGGTAAGTAGCATTACAGGTACAATTGAAAGTAAAATAACAAACTCATAACTATTTACAGTAAAGTAACAATCTTAAGTGTATTCTCTTATAAACACTTGCTTTTTAGATACTTCAAAGGAAGTTCAAGCCAGACCTACTTTATTAAGATCAAAGGGCGACATTTCTCGTAAGAAGATTAAAACAGGAATAAAACTTAAGTCTCTAAACGAAAATTCGCTGATAGCTTCTTCATTTATGTCGGATTTGTGCCACCACATGGTCCTGTGGGGGTCCTGATCATTGAAGAACAGAGTAATAAAGTAAACAGTGAATCAGATGAACTACAGTCTGTAAGTGGAGCTCCTGTATGGTCAGTGGAGCTGATACAGTGGACAGTGAGTGGAGGTTCTGTATGGTCAGTGGAGCTGATACAGTGGACAGTGAGTGGAGGTCCTGTATGGTCAGTGGAGCTGATACAGTGGACAGTGAGTGGAGGTCCTGTATGGACAGTGGAGCTGATACAGTGGACAGTGAGTGGAGGTCCTGTATGGTCAGTGGAGCTGATACAGTGGACAGTGAGTGGAGGTCCTGTATGGTCAGTGGAGCTGATACAGTGGACAGTGAGTGGAGGTCCTGTATGGTCAGTGGAGCTGATATAGTGGACAGTGAGTGGAGGTCCTGTATGGTCAGTGGAGCTGATACAGTGGACAGTGAGTGGAGGTCCTGTATGGTCAGTGGAGCTGATACAGTGGTCAGTGAGTGTAGGTCCTGTATGGTCAGTGGAGTTGATACAGTGGACAGTGAGTGGAGGTCCTGTGTGGTCAGTGGAGCTGATACAGTGGACAGTGAGTGGAGGTCCTGTATGGTCAGTAGAGCTGATACAGTGGACAGTGAGTGGAGGTCCTGTATGGTCAGTGGAGCTGATATAGTGGACAGTGAGTGGAGGTCCTGTATGGTCAGTGGAGCTGATACAGTGGACAGTGAGTGGAGGTCCTGTATGGTCAGTGGAGCTGATACAGTGGACAGTGAGTGGAGGTCCTGTATGGTCAGTGGAGCTGATACAGTGGACAGTGAGTGGAGGTCCTGTATGGTCAGTGGAGCTGATACAGTGGACAGTGAGTGGAGATATGAGGATCTCACAAAAGTAAGTACACCCCTCACATTGTTGTGAATATTTGATTGTATCTTTTGATGGAACAACACTGAAGATATGACACTGTGATACAATGTACAGTAATCAGTGTACAGGTGGAGGAGCGCAAGGTCTCTAACGTCCACCAGCTCCGTGATGTCATCATGGAGGAGTGGAAGAGGATTCCAGTGGAAACCTGTAAAGCTCTAGTGAACTTCATGCCCGACAGCTAAGGCAGTGGCGGCAAATAATAGTGACCACACAAAATATTGATTCTTTGGGCACAATTTACCCATTTTCACTTTTATTACTCACATTTGTTACCAGCGGTTTAGATATTAATGGCTGTGTATTGAGTTATTTTGAGAGCACAGCAACTTTACACTGTTCTACAAGCTGTACACTGACTATCCCCCAGTGAGCAAGCCAGAGACAACAGTGGCAAGAAAAACTCCCTCAGACTGGAGGAAGAAACCTTGGGAGGAACCAAGACTCACTAGGGGAGACCCTTCCTCCTCTGGTCCAACAGTATCTACAGTCTTTGTGGAAAGTGGGCGTGAGCTGAAACAGTCCCATCCTATCTCAATGCTGGTACATCTGGATGATCAGTGATGTAATTAAGAGTGCAGCAGTTAGCACAGATGAACAGGAGAGCTGGTTGGTGAAGGTGAGGAGCAGAGCTGCTTGGTGATGCGTGAGGAGGAGAGCTGGTTGGTGATGGGTGAGGAGGAGAGCTGGTTGGTGATGGGTGAGCAGGAGACCTGATTGGTGTTGGGTGAGGAGGAGAGCTGGTTGGTGATGGTGAGGAGGAGAACTGGTTGGTGATGGTGAGGAGGAGAGCTGATTGGTGTTGGGTGAGGAGGAGAGCTAGTTGGTGATGGTGAGGAGGAGAGCTAGTTGGTGATGGTGAGGAGGAGAGCTAGTTGGTGATGGTGAGGAGGAGAGCTGGTTGGTGTTGGGTGAGGAGGAGAGCTGATTGGTGTTGGGTGAGGAGGAGAGCTGGTTGGTGATGAGTGAGGAGGAGAGCTGGTTGCTGATGAGTGAGGAGGAGAGCTGGTTGGTGATGGTGAGGAGGAGAGCTGGTTGGTGATGAGTGAGGAGGAGAGCTGGTTGGTAATGGTGAGTAGGAGAGCTGGTTGGTGATGGTGAGGAGGAGAGCTGGTTGGTGATGGTGAGGAGGAGAGCTGGTTGTTGATGGGTGAGGAGGAGAGCTGGTTGGTGATGGTGAGGACGAGGCCCTGATGGTCAGTCTTCCAACAGTGTTCAGCAGGACAGGAGGACAATCATTATCTGAGGAAGAGACAAAATGAGTTCTAATCATGAGTATGACTTTAAATATACTCCTGAGCAGCAAAGTAGGTTCAAAAAGACTGTTCTGGATTCTGGAACGTCCTCAATTCATGATGCCCTACCAATTAATACCAATTAATATTAATTAATGCTAATGAATACCTATTAATACCAATTAATACTAATTAATACCAATTAATACTAATTAATACCAATTAATACCAACTGATACTAATTAATACTAACACCTTTATTTATTCATTTTTAAACCAATTAAATATAAAACCAAACCATACCTTTTATTTTTTCTTTCATTGTTTAGTCTGCCATGTGTAGATACGCCAGGTTTGTCTTGGGGGGACACTGTGTCTCTCAGTGATGGAGGTCGGTTCCTACACAGAGAATTACAAAACATTAATAATCACCAAATATATCCTGCAGGTATCTAGAACTGCACTTGCAGAAGATCATATAGTTACGAGCCGGTCTAGGTCAGGCCACAACCTTAAACACATACAAGCAGTGCTGCAATAATAACGAGACCCATACGCCAATGTAGTATATGTACCTATATGAGCTTTTCATGTATGGAATATACGACCATATGAAGAAAAACATATGAATGTAAACTAAAGATGAAACCTACCAGAAACTGGAACAGTGGACTCCTTACTGGCTGGAGGGCTGATGCTGGGAGCTGGCTCGTTACTGGCTGGAGGTGCTGATGCCAGGAGCTGGCTCGTTACTGGCTGGAGGGCTGATGCCAGGAGCTGGCTCATTACTGGCTGGAGGTGCTGATGCTGGAGTGGTCCTCACTATCAGGGTACATAGTGAGACTGTGTTGAAGAAGTCAGTCCCAGCACATGTGTCCTCACTGTCCCTCTGCATCTCACTTCTTCCAGAATCGAAGAAATCGAAGAAAGCTCTTCTTCTCTTTCTTCTCTTTCTTCTCTTCTCCACTGCTGTCCTCCATGGAGCTATGGCTTTGGCTCTCCTGCTCACTCTCGTAGCAGCAGCTCGCATCTCCTGCTGTGCTGCTAACGCTGTCCCTGCTCTCTCCTTCACTTCTGACTCTCCTCTCCTTTCTCCTCTGCTCCTCTCTGAATTTGGCAGACTCCTCAGCAAAGACCTTCAGAAGCTTCGCCTCCAGCTGGAGCTGAAGTAAAGCCTTGTCTTTGACCAGCTCCTGTTTGTCTCTCTCTCTTTCCTCCCTCACCCTCTTCCTCTCTTTCTCCAGCTCCATCCTCATGTTCTGCAGCTCCCTCTGACTCTCCTTCCTTATCCTTTCTTTCTCTTTCTCCCGCTCTCGCAGTCTGTCCTGCTCTCTCTCTTTCAGCTCGCTCTCCATCTTTTCTTTCTGCTCCTCCATCTTTTGCTCCACCTCTCTCCACAGCTCCTCCATCTCCCTCGTCCTCACTTCATCTCTCTCCTTGTAGGCCTTCAGCTGTTGTTTCTCCTGATTTCTCTCCGTCCTCATCCACCACATCTCTCTTCTGAGCTCGAGCTTCTCAGCTTCTTCCTCCTGCACGTATTCTGCCGTCCATTTCTTCTCCTTCGTCCTCTCTACCTCCATCATCTTCCTCTCCTCCTCCATCTTTCTCCTTTCCTCCTGCATGAGCTTGCTCTCCTTCTGCAGCTCTTTCAGTCTCTCCTCTACTTTCTCCATACACTGCTGCAGTTCTTTTCTCTCCTCCGCTCTCTCCCTCTCCAACCTTTCCCTGTACTCCTTCATCTCCTCTCTTTCTGTTTGTCTCTCTGTCTGCAGCATCTTCTTGTATGCTGTCACCTCTTTTCTCTCCTCCAGTCTCTGTCTCTCCATGTTCTCCCTGGCTTTCTCCATCTCAGAGAGCAGCTTGTTCAGCGCTCTTCTGTCTTCCCTCCAGCTCCTCTTTCGTTTCTCCTCCTCCAACTTCAGCTTTTTCTTTTCCTCCTCCATCATCTCCTTCTCCCTTAGCCACTCCTCTCTCATCTTCTTCATCTCCTTCACTATCATCTCCTTCTCTCTCAGACACTCCTCTCTCATCGTCCTCATCTCCTTCATCATCTCCTCCTTCTCTCTTGGCCACTCCTCTCTCATTATCTGCATCTGCTTCTTCATTTTCTTCATCCAGTCTACACCTGTGCTCAACTGCTCCACCTGTTTCTTCCAGGATTCTTTCTCCTCCCTCATCTTCCTCTCGCTCTCTCTCTGCCACTCTCTGAGAAGATCTTTGGACCGCAGTTCTATTTCAGTCCTGTTAAACTCCCTCTCTTTCAGGAGTTTCTGGAGAACCCATGTTCTCTCCTCGTTCAGCTGGTTTTCCATCAGCTGCTTATTGTAAGACATCACTGGGTGAAGAAAACAGAAGGAAGGAAAATTAAACCTTGAACAACTTCATGATGAAGAAAAGCTCCCAGCTCAACATCAGCTCACCCATAAAATAATCTCTCTCAGGGTTTAGATAGTAAATGCAGGTATACAGTCACATACAGAACCATCACAACTCAAACACCTGAACTGTCTACTGATTCTTCTTCCAGTTAAATTCTCCTTTTCTACGACGCTAAACGTCTCGTACAGGAACCAGAACGTGTTTCACTGCTGTTATGATTTAAACACTCTTTTTAGTGAGATTGTAACAAATAGAGCTTCAGAAAGAAACCAGGTTAGCCTACTTCTGATGCAGATGTGCGTCCTCTCAGTCTCGCAGTAGAAATAAAGTTCTTTCTCTTGGAGTCGAGTTTTTATAGAGACAGTCTGTGTCCCCTGCAGACAAATGGAACTTCAGCACAGCGCTCGATGATGTCATCCATTGTTGCATCATCGTCATCTCCCAACGGTTACCATGGAGCTATGACATCACAATGGAGAGCTCTGCTGAAAGTGCAGACTGAGTGAGATCTTAAATATACGTTAGTGTTGATGAATGTGAGAGAGAGTGTTTATTCAGGGATTGGGATATTTCTATTGGTACATATTGGAATGTGTGTGTACGTCTGTTTTAGTATTTATCTACATCTGGGTCCACCAAGCAGTCACAACATTAGAACCACCCCACCCCGCCCTTAACACCCACACCCACCATCCACCCCACCAGCCCCATACCCTGTATAAGTACACCCCACATCCCAGCAGGGCTGGAATAGGACAAAATCGGCCCCTCATAATTATTGAAGCAGAAACGACTAGTAACTTAATATAAAAGCCTCTAACTTGCTTACAGATAAGCTGCTCCTCAGTCTGCTCTTAATGAATTTAAGGGTGGGAAATGACCGTTCACAGACTATCTGGGTAACTTAGAGGGTCAGTAAATACTTGTATGCAAGACCAAGATGATACGCATCTGTGAGCAAGTTGAATCTCAACACAGGGGGCAGTTTTTGCAAGAGGCACAGCTTTTGTTGATCATTTTCATCTCCTCCTTGTTTCCATCAGGTCTTTCCTCCACAGTCTTGGATGCATATTCCTCCAGTGGTGATTGTTTGAGTCTTTCCCACTGGCTTACCAAGCTTTTCAGTTCTGACTGCAGGGTGTCAACTGTTGCTGAACTGTCAAATTTAATCAGGCACCTGCTGAGATCTCGGAGTGCTAGGGTTGTTGGGGTCCAGAAATGATAAGTCTGTATATAGGCTGCCACGTGCCAGGAATCTTCTCTGAATAGCCTCAATAACTGTGTCCATTATTGGGTTGTGGACATTTACCTCATAGGTTTCCAATGCGTCGCTGGATGTCTCATCCTGGGACATCTCTCCTGGCATGGCTTTTTTCTTTTTAGGTCTCCTCTGAGGTAGTGAAGCCTCCACGTGTTGAAATCCCTTGCTATCTGTTTTAGGGCCTCGTGTAGAGATCACCATCCTGTGGGCAGAGAGGATGTCCATTCCTCCTGTTTGCAGGTACTTTGACAATGGTGTTGTCTGCTCACATATTCTCATGAATAATTGTCTCATGTCTGAGAAGGCCATCTTTGTATCCCCTTGCTTTGGTCCCAACATTGCCTTCTGCTCTTGACAGCTCTTGACTGGCTGACAGTGTACACAAAACATCAACGTAGAGACAGTCCTGGGGTTTTCCAAACGAACCAAACATCTTCTTTAAAGCGTCATGCTTTGTCCACTAGCGTGTCTCTCCAATGGGGGCTACGCACCTGTGTCTGTTGCTGTGGTTTTCTTTTTTCCATATGTTCATCCTCTGATGAGATTCCCTGATGAACACTGCTGTTTCACTAAGAAGATGAAAAAGTGATCCACTCTCAATCATTACTTCAGAGGTATCAGAGAGAACCAGATTCAGGACATGTGCATAGCACCCAAGCCCGCAGTGGCTAATCAATTCAGGAGGATTCCTGAGGGGCCGGCTCATGTCAGTCCTGGGTTTGGGCTGGTTGGAAGCAAAAAATAATTTATCTAAACTTCATTCTCCATTCATCTATTTTTTAATTCTCTATTTATCTACGTATTCATTCTCCATTCATCTATGTATTCATTCTCTATATATCTATGTTTTCATTCTCTATATATCTATGTATTCATTCTCTATTTATCTATGTATTCATTCTCTATATATCTATGTATTCATTCTCTGTTTATCTATGTATTCATTCTCTATATATCTATGTATTCATTCTCCATTTATCTATGTATTCATTCTCTATATATCTATGTATTCATTCTCTATTTATCTATGTATTCATTCTCCATTTATCTATGTATTCATTCTCTATATATCTATGTATTCATTCTCTATATATCTATGTATTCATTCTCTATTTATCTATGTATTCATTCTCCATTTATCTATGTATTCATTCTCTATATATCTATGTATTCATTCTCTATATATCTATGTATTCATTCTCTATTTATCTATGTATTCATTCTCTATTTATCTATGTATTCATTCTCTATATATCTATGTATTCATTCTCTATATATCTATGTATTCATTCTCTATTTATCTATGTATTCATTCTCTATATATCTATGTATTCATTCTCTGTTTATCTATGTATTCATTCTCTATATATCTATGTATTCATTCTCCATTTATCTATTTATTCATTCTCTATATATCTATGTATTCATTCTCTATATATCTATGTATTCATTCTCTATATATCTATGTATTCATTCTCCATTTATCTATGTATTCATTCTCCATTTATCTACGTATTCATTCTCCATTTATCTACGTATTCATTCTCTATATATCTATGTATTCATTCTCTATTTATCTACGTATTCATTCTCCATTTATCTACGTATTCATTCTCTATATATCTACGTATTCATTCTCTATATATCTATGTATTCATTCTCTATATATCTATGTATTCGTTCTCTATATATCTATGTATTCATTCTCCATTTATCTATGTATTCATTCTCTATATATCTATGTATTCATTCTCTATTTATCTATGTATTCATTCTCCATTTATCTATGTATTCATTCTCTATATATCTATGTATTCATTCTCTATTTATCTATGTATTCATTCTCCATTTATCTATGTATTCATTCTCTATATATCTATGTATTCATTCTCTATATATCTATGTATTCATTCTCCATTTATCTATGTATTCATTCTCTATATATCTATGTATTCATTCTCCATTTATCTATGTATTCATTCTCTATTTATCTATGTATTCATTCTCTATTTATCTATGTATTCATTCTCTATATATCTGTGTTCATTCTCTATATATCTATGTATTCATACTCCATTTATCTATGTATTCATTCTCTATATATCTGTGTTCATTCTCTATATATCTATGTATTCATTCTCTATATATCTATGTATTCATTCTCTATATATCTGTGTTCATTCTCTATATATCTATGTATTCATTCTCCATTTATCTATGTATTCATTCTCTATATATCTATGTATTCATTCTCTATTCATCTATGTATTCATTCTCTATTTATCTATGTATTCATTCTCTATTCATCTATGTATTCATTCTCTATTTATCTATGTATTTATTCTCTATATATCTATGTATTCATTCTCTATTTATCTATGTATTCATTCTCTATTTATCTATGTATTCATTCTCTATTTATCTATGTATTCATTCTCTATTTATCTATGTATTCATTCTCTATTTATCTGTGTATTCATTCTCCATTTATCTATGTATTCATTCTCTATTTATCTATGTATTCATTCTCTATTTATCTATGTATTCATTCTCTATTTATCTATGTATTCACTCTCCATTCATCTATGTATTCATTCTCTATTTATCTATGTATTCATTCTCTATTCATCTATGTATTCATTCTCTATATATCTATGTATTCATTCTCTATTCATCTATGTATTCATTCTCTATTTATCTATGTATTCATTCTCTATATATCTATGTATTCATTCTCTATTTATCTATGTATTCATTCTCTATATATCTATGTATTCATTCTCTATATATCTATGTATTCATTCTCTATTTATCTATGTATTCATTCTCTATTTATCTATGTATTCATTCTCTATTTATCTATGTATTCATTCTCTATATATCTATGTATTCACTCTCCATTCATCTATGTATTCATTCTCTATTTATCTATGTATTCATTCTCTATTCATCTATGTATTCATTCTCTATATATCTATGTATTCATTCTCTATTCATCTATGTATTCATTCTCTATTTATCTATGTATTCATTCTCTATTCATCTATGTATTCATTCTCTATTTAACTATGTATTCATTCTCTATATATCTATGTATTCATTCTCTATTTATCTATGTATTCATTCTCTATTTATCTATGTATTCATTCTCTATATATCTATGTATTCATTCTCTATATATCTATGTATTCATTCTCTATTCATCTATGTATTCATTCTCTATTTATCTATGTATTCATTCTCTATTCATCTATGTATTCATTCTCTATTTATCTATGTATTCATTCTCTATATATCTATGTATTCATTCTCTATATATCTATGTATTCATTCTCTATTTATCTATGTATTCATTCTCTATTTATCTATGTATTCATTCTCTATTTATCTATGTATTCATTCTCTATATATCTATGTATTCACTCTCCATTCATCTATGTATTCATTCTCTATTTATCTATGTATTCATTCTCTATTCATCTATGTATTCATTCTCTATATATCTATGTATTCATTCTCTATTTATCTATGTATTCATTCTCTATTTAACTATGTATTCATTCTCTATATATCTATGTATTCATTCTCCATTTATCTATGTATTCATTCTCTATTCATCTATGTTTTCATTCTCTATTTATCTATGTATTCATTCTCTATTTATCTATGTATTCATTCTCTATATATCTATGTATTCATTCTCTATATATCTATGTATTCATTCTCTATTCATCTATGTATTCATTCTCTATTCATCTATGTATTCATTCTCTATTTATCTATGTATTCATTCTCTATATATCTATGTATTCATTCTCTATTTATCTATGTATTCATTCTCTATTTATCTATGTATTCATTCTCTGTTTATCTATGTATTCATTCTCTATATATCTATGTATTCATTCTCTATTTATCTGTGTATTCATTCTCTATTTATCTATGTATTCATTCTCTATTTATCTATGTATTCATTCTCTATTTATCTATGTATTCATTCTCTATTTATCTATGTATTCATTCTCTATTTATCTATGTATTCATTCTCTGTATATCTATGTATTCATTCTCTATATATTTATGTATTCATTCTCTATTTATCTATGTATTCATTCTCTATTTATCTATGTATTCATTCTCTAAATATCTATGTATTCATTCTCTATATATCTATGTATTCATTCTCTATTTATCTATGTATTCATTCTCTATTCATCTATGTATTCATTCTCTATTTATCTATGTATTCATTCTCTATATATCTATGTATTCATTCTCTATTCATCTATGTATTCATTCTCTATTCATCTATGTATTCATTCTCTATATATCTATGTATTCATTCTCTATATATCTATGTATTCATTCTCTATTTATCTATGTATTCATTCTCTATATATCTATGTATTCATTCTCTATTTATCTATGTATTCATTCTCTATTTATCTATGTATTCATTCTCTATTTATCTATGTATTCATTCTCTATTCATCTATGTATTCATTCTCCATTCATCAGTCTCACAGTCACTCACAGTGTAGTGCTAACCACTACACCACCGTACTAACCACTACACCACCGTACTAACCACTACACCACCATACTAACCACTACAACTCCATACTAACCACTACACCACCGTACTAATCACTACACCACCGTACTAACCACTACACCACCATACTAACCACTACACCACCATACTAACCACTACACCACCGTACTAACCACTACACCACCGTACTAACCACTACACCACCGTACTAACCACTACACCACCATACTAACCACTACACCACCGTACTAAACACTACACCACCATACTAACCACTACACCACCGTACTAACCACTACACCACCATACTAACCACTACACCACCTTACTAACCACTACACCACCGTACTAACCACTACACCACCATACTAACCACTACACCACCGTACTAACCACTACACCACCATACTAACCACTACACCACCGTATTAACCACTACACCACCATACTAACCACTACACCACCGTACTAACCACTACACCACCGTACTAACCACTACACCACCTTACTAACCACTACAACTCCATACTAACCACTACACCACCGTACTAACCACTACACCACCGTACTAACCACTACACCACCGTACTAACCACTACACCACCGTACTAACCACTACAACTCCATACTAACCACTACACCACCATACTAACCACTACAACTCCATACTAACCACTACACCACCATACTAACCACTACACCACCGTACTGACCACTACACCACCGTACTGACCACTACACCACCGTACTAACCACTACACCACCGTACTGACCACTACACCACCGTACTGACCACTACTCCACCGTACTCTCCACTACACCACCATACTGACCACTACACCACCATACTAACCACTACACCACCGTACTAACCACTACACCACCATACTAACCACTACACCACCATACTAACCTCTACACCACCTTACTAACCACTACACCCCCGTACTAACCACTACACCACCTTACTAACCACTACACCACCATACTAACCACTACACCACCATACTAACCACTACACCACCATACTAACCACTACACCACCGTACTAACCACTACACCACCATACTAACCACTACACCACCATACTAACCACTACACCACCATACTAACCACTACACCACCATACTAACCACTACACCACCATACTAACCACTACACCACCATACTAACCACTACACCACCGTACTAACCACTACACCACCGTACTAACCACTACACCACCATACTAACCACTACACCACCATACTAACCACTACACCACCATACTAACCACTACACCACCGTACTAACCACTACACCCCCGTACTAACCACTACACCACCGTACTAACCACTACACCACCGTACTAACTACTACACCACCGTACTAACCACTACACCACCATACTAACCACTACACCACCTTACTAACCACTACACCACCATACTAACCACTACACCACCATACTAACTACTACACCACAGTGCTGCCATTATGACTGATTTCAGAGTTTGCTAAAGGACTTTTGCAAAGATTTATTGTAGTTTTGTTTTGAAAATTAATAAAGCGTGTTCTTTATGTCTTGGTGTTACATACAGATTTTCACCAACTGTGTTGTTTATCTCATTATTATATAGAACTGAAATATCTGTAATAAATGAAAGAAATAATTAATAATCTTGAACTGAATCATAAAGTATGGCTCCTATTTCATTGTGTGAGTTAATCTGTATGTTTTGCATGAAAGTTGGAGCCGCCCTCTCAGAGACAAGTCTTTATTCTCCAGAAATCCTTTAAATATATCCAACCACCAGGTGACTTAGACACACTGCAGGTGCACTCATCAGCAGGCTGACTGTCTGTTTAAGGTAAGTATCGCTTTTTTAAGTGATTACAGGTTAAAAAGGTGAATGACTATTTAATCATACTCTGTACTGTTGGAGTTTAGTTTATGCTGAAGGTCGTCAGGAGTGAAGGTAAAGTTAGATACGGATATAAAGATGTATTTATATGACATAGAGGGACTGAATTTGGAAAATCAGGAGGTTTGGAGGTAGAGATCCAGGTGCTTTCTAAGAAACCAGCCCCTGTTTTGATATAAACCTTTAAAATAATGGATAAAATCCTACAGCAGGATAGAAGTGATCACACAGAGCGACGAGGAATCACCGAAATGAAAGTGAAAGTGATATCTGCAGTTTCTCTGAAATTAAAACAAATCTTGTTATCTTCTTATGAATAGACTTTTCAATCAGATAAAGAGTAACCATTTGCCCAAAGAGAGCACTCCGCCATTTATAAAACAAACAAACTGATATACGTACAAACAGTCTCTCTCTCTCTCGCATAGGAAAGAGGCTCAGAGACTCTGCAGAAGCTATGGATTCCGTGCCTGGTGAGTTGGATAACACCTACTTTTACAGTCTCTTAAGTTCTTGGTATGAACCAGCTAAGTCAGACATACAAACTCTAACGTACTAGATAATTCTTTTGGGTAAAATGATGGCAGATTCCAAGACATTACTGTGAGATTTTTGCTATGTATAGTATTTTATGTAATGTAGTCGTATCTTGCTGTTTACCATTAGTAAACTATGTTTATAAACTGATGTTTTAGTGGGGTAGTGGGCTACACTTTTTTTTTAACCAGAGGTAACGGCAAAGCCATTTTAAGAGAGATATGGGCACTTCCTATAGACCACTTTATCAGGAAGTTCTCCAAGAACTCTCTCTAGTTATGAGAGGTGGAGCTGATTGGTTTATAGGCCTTAAACCTTTCTTTCTTTCATTTATTTATTTTATTTTAATTTATTTATTTTCCGTTTAATTTCTCCATTCCTTTTCCTTTCACACAGCTTCTCTTATCTTCTCTTCTCTTTTTTTTTCTTACCCACCATGTGAATGCTACCATGCAAAGGTGTGGTGAGTAGCTACTGTTTGTCCCTAGCTTAAGTAGGGCTTACACAGGTGCAGTGAGTTGTCAGTAACTGGGACTGGGACTTGGAGTTCCCAGAGCCAGTGGTGCCTTTCCGCTCTCGCCCTCTGCTGGCGACTGGTGGCACTGGCTTAACCCTTGCAGAAAATCAGCCAGAAAGTGACTGGATTTTACCTAGTATGCTCATATCATTAGTACAATGCAGTAACTCAGTGTTTCGAACGTTGTTTTTTAATGATTATTCAGTTTAGTACTTAGTTTAATAATCACTACTGACTACTGATAAACTCATTTACACCATCAAACATCCTCATTATTCTTTTAATGTTCATTCAGTTCAGAACTCAGTTTAATAATCACTACTGACTACTGATAAACTCATACCATCAAACATCCTCATTATTCTTTTAATGTTCATTCAGTTCAGAACTCAGTTTAATAATCACTACTGACTACTGATAAACTCATTTACACCATCAAACATCCTCATTATTCTTTTATTGTTCATTCAGTTCAGTACTCAGTTTAATAATCACTACTGACTACTGATAAACTAATTTACACCTTTAAACAGCCTCATTATTCTTTTAATGTTCATTCAGTTCAGTACTCAGTTTAATAATTACTACTGACTACTGATAAACTCATTTACACCATCAAACAGCCTCATTATTCTTTTAATGTTCATTCAGTTCAGTACTCAGTTTAATAATCACTACTGACTACTGATAAACTCATTTACACTATCAAACATCCTCATTATTCTTTTAATGTTCATTCAGTTCAGTACTCAGTTTAATAATCACTACTGACTACTGATAAACTAATTTACACCTTTAAACAGCCTCATTATTCTTTTAATGTTCATTCAGTTCAGTACTCAGTTTAATAATCACTACTGACTACTGATAAACTAATTTACACCTTTAAACAGCCTCATTATTCTTTTAATATTCATTCAGTTCAGTACTCAGTTTAATAATCACTACTGACTACTGATAAACTCATTTACACCATCAAACACCCTCATTATTCTTTTAATGATCATTCAGTTCAGTACTCAGTTTAATAATCACTACTGATAAACTCATTTACACCATCAAACATCCTCATTATTCTTTTAATGTTCATTCAGTTCAGTACTCAGTTTAATAATCACTACTGACTACTGATAAACTTATTTACACTATCAAACATCCTCATTATTCTTTTAATGTTGATTCAGTTCAGAACTCAGTTTAATAATCACTACTGACTACTGATAAACTTATTTACACTATCAAACATCCTCAATATTCTTTTAATGTTCATTCAGTTCAGAACTCAGTTTAATAATCACTACTGACTACTGATAAACTCATTTACACCATCAAACATCCTCATTATTCTTTTAATGTTCATTCAATTCAGTACTCAGTTTAATAAAAGCCAAAAACCTTCACTTTTAATGTGAATCAGTGGAACCAGAATTGTTTCCTAGTTAATCTGGAGCATTTCTATTGGTCCATTCATAATAAAACTGTCACAGAATATAAACAGCAGCTGTTGAGTTCAAATGATATTATAAGAATAAAAATTTTAAAAAAGGGAGATCTATGTTTTTCTTTGGACAGTGTCTATATACTGGCTGTGTTGTAGTCAGTGCCACTGAATAAAAAACGTATCAGATATGCAGCACCTTAAAGATGGTAAGGCTTTTAGCAGCCTTACTGCTGGATGACGTTCCAGGGAATGCATAGTCGTGGAATGCTGGCATGTCGTTAGCTGGTTAAACGAACCTCAGATGTATTAAATACACCAAGGTCATGTATTATTAACCATAAAGTGATTGTGCAATCTGTTTACATCATTGTTTTCTGATTTTTAAACAGATCTCAAGGTTCTGTCTACCTTCGCCAGACTGGAAAAATGGGTGTCCACTTCAGAAAACAGCCAACGCCTGATTGAAGAGCTGGAGAAGAAGCTTTCTGATGTTGAAATGGAGGCACTGGAGGAAAAACTGAAGGATAAGAAGCTGAAGAAAAGCCTGTGCTTCAGTTTTAGTGATATTAAGAAGATTGACATTAACCAAAAGCTTCAGACCTTTTTTGATGACAGTCAGGGTGCGAAATTCCCCGATCTCGCAGTAGGATTGTTTTTTGAGAAAGACAGAGATCAAGGTGGAAACGTCCAAAGGCTTGATGAAGAAGATGATGGCTCTCTAGAGGACGCCTCCATGGAGCCTGGCAGTGCAGGTGTGGCAGTACAGAGCAGTGACACACACACTGAAGGTCCGGCAGCCAAAAAAGCTAAAAGGGCTCACATTGTGAAAGACAGCAAAATGAATGAACAGTACAGGCTGCTGTGCGAGTGGGTGAAGAAGAAATGCACCGCTGAGGGAGAAGCTAATGAAATATTTGGCCGCATTTCAGTTGAAAACCAGGTAGAACACAGCGAGTACCCATGCTTCATTGCAGAAAAGGTCATGGTGTATACGGACCCCCACACTGGAGATAAACAGATCATCTTCCCTGATATCAAAAACGAGGCTGCCAAGAAAAACGTCCCAAAGGAGATCAAAACTTTGCTCAATTATCAAATGTGGGTGTGTGGCATTCAGAAAGCGGTGATGATCAATCAGGAGGAAAGAGTGATTAGTTCTGACCCCACATTTTATCACCGCACTATAACCCTCTGTGAAAGACTGGTGTTCGAGGTCTTTGCTCCGACTCTAGCCGTGTTTAAGAAGATGCAGAGAGAGAAGCTAGACTCTCTCACTGGAAATCTCTAAAGATCTCTTCAGTACTCACAGCCTGACCGGCACCTTTTAACAGCGTTCACTGATGATCAGTCATATTTGTTGTTGTGATTTTGGGATCTTTGAGTTACACTGGGTGTGTCTCAAACCCTAGTGAGTGTGTAAGTAGGCTGTCTAGGTAGTGAGTGTGTAAGTAGGCTGTCTAGGTAGTGAGTGTGTAAGTAGGCTGTCTAGGTAGTGAGTGTGTAAGTAGGCTGTCTAGGTAGTGAGTGTGTAAGTAGGCTGTCTAGGTAGTGAGTGTGTAAGCAGGCTGTCTAGGTAGCGAGTGTGTAAGTAGGCTGTCTAGGTAGTGAGTGTGTAAGTAGGCTGTCTAGGTAGTGAGTGTGTAAGCAGGCTGTCTAGGTAGCGAGTGTGTAAGTAGGCTGTCTAGGTAGTGAGTGTCTAAGTAGGCTGTCTAGGTAGTGAGTGTGTAAGTAGGCTGTCTAGGTAGTGATTGTGTAAGTAGGCTGTCTAGGTAGTGAGTGTCTAAGTAGGCTGTCTAGGTAGTGAGTGTGTAAGTAGGCTGTCTAGGTAGTGATTGTGTAAGTAGGCTGTCTAGGTAGTGAGTGTGTAAGTAGGCTGTCTAGGTAGTGAGCGTGTAAGTAGGCTGTCTAGGTAGTGATTGTGTAATTAGGCTGTCTAGGTAGTGAGTGTGTAAGTAGGCTGTCTAGGTAGTGAGTGTGTAAGCAGGCTGTCTAGGTAGCGAGTGTGTAAGTAGGCTGTCTAGGTAGTGAGTGTGTAAGTAGGCTGTCTAGGTAGTGAGTGTGTAAGTAGGCTGTCTAGGTAGTGAGCGTGTAAGTAGGCTGTCTAGGTAGTGAGTGTGTAATTAGGCTGTCTAGGTAGTGAGTGTGTAAGTAGGCTGTCTAGGTAGTGAGTGTGTAAGTAGGCTGTCTAGGTAGTGAGTGTGTTAGTAGGCTGTCTAGGTAGTGAGTGTGTAAGTAGGCTGTCTAGGTAGTGAGTGTGTAAGTAGGCTGTCTAGGTAGTGAGTGTGTAAGTAGGCTGTCTAGGTAGTGAGTGTGTAAACAGATTACTGAGACGCTCTAGTTAGAGAGAGACTGCGTCACGGCTTGTTCCGCCCACTGCAGCACGCCACCGGTGGTTTAGCTGGTTGCTAAGATACCAGCCGGCATCCAAAACAATAGCCAGAGGCTTAAAAATCCGCTAGCATAAATGCTAATGTCTGGAGTATAAAGTGTAAATGGTGAAGGACTCGTTACAGAGTTGATAATAAAATACTGTTTTGTGTGATTATATGAGCAGAAACACATTAAAACTCCAGAGAATCAAAATAACTCACATTTTAAAACCACTTCACTGCTCCTAGATTAGCCTGCACTGCATCATGGGACTGTTTTAGCGGCTGAGGAAGAGTTTGATGATCTTAAAATCAGGTGTAAATAAGGTTCCTCAGTAGAAGCATGTTTAAGGTATGTAAGAATTGGGACAGTCTACATGTAGGGAGCGCATACTATGATGTAACATGCTGCCTATGTAGGAGCTCAGTAGGATTTGAGACACATCCAGTATGTTCTTCTACACTATAAAATAAATGAACATGGATAGTCCAGATTAGTCACATGGTTTGCAGGAGAGGGACAATATTAATGGAAGTGGGTCATTTCGTAGCACTTCTTTTGCAGCGTTCGTCATTCATTAACACAATGCAAAATTCTAGCCAGAACACTTTAGTACGACAGCAACTATATATATATATATATACTGTTTATGAGTTCTTGTACTTCTATTTTTTTCTGAGATCATGTTATAATGGTGGTTTAATCATTTTCTATTTAGTTGTGTATGCTTGATTATACTGTGTTACACTGCAATCATTCTGGCTGAATTTTTTTATAAAATTGATTGAAGCTAATCTCTTCTTGCTGTTCAACCCAAGAAACAAAAGATAACTACATTTTGTCTGAATTAGAATACACTGTCAATTTGATTAAGAACAAAAAGGCTGCAAAAATAACTCATCTCTCGTCTCCAGTGGAATTATTTGGTCACAGTTGATGGTGGAAAATCTAGGAGGTAAGAAATTTCACTAAGTGACATGTGCAATGAGTGTAAAGACCGACCACATGGCTAACTGCGTGATTATATACACCTGTGGCTATAAAACTGAATAAAACTGAATGAATTCAATGTAGTATATTTTTCTTGCTTTTGAACTTGACTGAATAGCTCCCTCTGGTGGTGCATATCAGTCACTGTACTGTCACTGACTTTGGGTAATCTTGGTCATTTCCATAAGGTAGTGAGTGAGCTTGAGCAGTTGCTAGTCCGTACAGCAAACAGTTTTTCTACCACAAGCTCTCCAACCTCATCGTTGGCGCTCGCACAAAGTGTTGCTGATAGGCCGTGGCAAATGTCACCAGGCCACCATGCTACTCCAATGGCAGGTGCTTGCCTCGAGTAACATCGCTGTCCAAAGAAAAACAAGTTTTTCCAATATGGCAACTTCATAGGAGAGGCCACAAACCTCCATTCATCATGAAATTTTCATACAATGTAAATGACAGCTATCGTACTGAAATGATGTAGAAAAATAAAAAATACAAAAAATTATTAATAGTGCCTATAGAAAGTAATCAAAAGGCAAATCCTTGCCCTTTGTCATGTTATACCATGAAAATGCAAGTAAGTATACTTTTTTTTCAACTGTATTTAAACATTACAATCTCCATAATAAAAAACGAAATAACACATATTATTATAACTTAGTTACTAAAATACTTGGATCAGTAATCAGCCCATTAGAGTAACCTTGCTCAGGTAAACCAGTCACCTTGCAGATCACACACCAGGTTAATGGGCCCACACCTGACATCAATTGTATTGGTTTTAATTACACCAGAATAAAACCAGCTTGATTCCACTGCCAGTAGTGTAGCACAAAAACTCACCATGGTTAGTAAGGTGCTTTCAAAAGGTCTCTGTGATAAAGTCATTGAAAAGGCACAAGTTAGGAAAAGGATACAAGAAGATTTCAGTGGCCTAACTATCCCTGTGAGTAACGTTCAGAGCATTATCAAGAATTGGAAAGTGTATGGCACCACCAACACCTTGCCAAGATCGAGCTGTCCTTCCAAACTGGATGGCCGAGGATACTGATCAGGGAAGCTACTACAAGGCCAATGACAACTTTGAAGGACTTACAAGTATGTATGGCTGTGATTATTCTTTTTATTATTGGTTATTCTGTGCATGTGACAACAGTCTCGCAAGCTATACACAAAGATGGCCTGTATGGCAGGGTAGCAAGAAGGAAGCCGTTACCAAAAACTGAAAATAACAAAGCAGTGGTTTAGAGCTAGGAAGATAAATGTCCTACAGTGGCCAAGTCAGAGTCCTGACCTAAATTTAATTTAAAAAAATCTATGTATGGACTTAAAAAAGACCACATAATCTGACTGAACTTTCTGAATTTTACAGGGAAGGATGGGCAAATATGTCCCAATCTAAGTTTGCACAGCTGGTAGCGGCATATCCAAATGACTGATGGCTGTAATTAAAGAAAAAGGGTGAAGCTACATAGGACTGAATCAAGGTGCTGATCACTTTTCCAATCTTCAGAACTGTTTCCTTTATTCTTATTATTTAAATGTTGTAAAGCAAAATGTGTCAATAGACCTGGAAAAAATATAATGGTTTTGGGAGTTTTGATTTCAAGCTGTAAGATTAAAAAGGTGATTAAGAAAGGGGTATTAAGATTTTCTATAGGCACTATATATGTTTTCCTTCAGACAGTAATGATATGTACTTTGCGTGTTCTTCTATGAGAGTTAATTTATTATCTCATAGTAAGTGACCCAAAACATGACCGCTTCGCCTGATTCTGATCTTCTGATCCTGAAGGCAGCATATGTTCTCCAGAATGTGTTCAGTGTTCACCCTGACCACCACCACCCAGCCTCCTCCACCGTCATGAAAGATGCTACGTTTAGAGTTGTACGCTGGTGACCATCTGGATATCTTTTTGTCTGGGAGACTTTAAATCGTTTCCATAAACAATCTGAAAGGTCGACTCCTCAGATCACAATACATGTTTCCACTGAGCGGCAGCCCGTTTCAGATGAGCTCCAGAGTCCAGAGAGGCCAGCAGTGTTTGTGAACGTTACAGATATGTGATTTCCACTGTGTGTAGTTCAGTCTTAAGCTGCATTTGTAGAGTTCGATAACTGAGTGATTTTATCACAGAAACATTTTTAATGAAGACTCCAACTTTTAGATGTGGTCTTCATTTGTGGTTTAGTGCTTTTCCTTTAGGCACTGAGATTTCTCTGGAGTTCCTGAATCAGTTAATGACATTCTGCTCTGCAGAGAGTACAGTACCTTTAACTCTTGCAATTCCTGGCTGAGGAACCTCACTAATTACATTAACTATTAGATTTTTCAGTAAAGCGTTCAGCCTCATAAAGGACTCTGCCTTCCCCTGGACGCTTCTTTCATATCCAAGCATGACCGCATCACTCAGTTTTGGAGATGTTTTCAAATATTATATTTGAATTTATAGTCTTATTTGCTCCTGTACCAACTTTTTTGGAACACGCTGCAGGCATCAATTTCAGATCAATGACACTGATCAAATAACTACACATTGTGTCTTTGTCCTGGTTTTGTTCAAATACACATCAAAGCAGATAAAAAAAATGCTGCTTTCTGTCTTCATTTGCATTTTACATACAGTCCCAGCTTTTTTTGGGGAAGTGAGTTTGTACATTTCGTCACTCTCCAGAGAAAAACATCCAGCAGTGAGGTGGATAAAAGGTATTGTGTATCTGCGGCAAATACAACACAAAAACCATGTATCTCCATTTATCTCCACTGCTCTTTATATTGTGTGAGAGGTTCATGATAAATGGGCCAATAGAAATGCTCCAAAACAGCTCAGAAACAATTCCAGCTCCGTTGACTTACATTGAAGGTAAAGAAGGATTTTGTCCTCTCCTGTAAAGTTGCCATTTTGGACATACTTGTTTTTTATTGGACAGCGACGATTTTTTTTACTACCCCCACTGTTAAACACAAGCCAACCACAAGATGGCAGCAGTGCTACAGAAACATCCAACATCTGTTTTATCCCGCTAGTCGGGATCATGGTGTTGGCTGGAGCCAATCCCAGTGTCATCGGGCAAAGGCAGGGTACACCATGGACAGGTCACCTCTCCATCGCATGGACAATGCACACCCACGCATACACACTCACACCTACGGGCAGTTTAGAGTGAGGATCCTAACATGCATGTGTTTAGACTGTGAGAGGAAACTGGAGTACCTGGAGGAACCCACTCAAACACTGAGAGAACATACACACTCCACACAGAACCACCCGGACCGGGAATCCCACCTGGATCGTCCACAAGTCAAACATATCTGGATTGAACAGCTCAGTGATGCTGCTTCTACAGTCCTGATCAAAGAGAACGGCGTGGCAGGTAAACAGTATTACAGGTGCGAGTTAAAGTAATGCGAATTTGTTTCAGACTTCAGAACGATGTGATGCTCAAGCAAGACTTTTCACTTTATTAAGATCAAATGAACACAGGGGCTTATTTTATGCCACACAAAGAAGAAAAAACAATAACAATGGTTAACAAGTCACTCAACTAAAACCAAGAACTGCGAGAGAAAGAATAATGCTGATTAAAAATGATGCTGTAATGAACACAATACCAATAACACGGCAATGAAAGACTCTCACTATCCACCAAGTTCACAATGATGCGTACAAACACAGCCAGGGAGCGTTCCATATCTTCACCCTTCTCAGTCTGGTCTACTCGGGGGCTGGATCGAGAAACGCTCTGACGGAAAGAAATCGGAGGCCTGTTCATCAGTCTGGAGGCAAACCTGCCGCCGCGCTCTTCTGAACTAACAAATGCATCCTTCGGTTTGAGGAACCCGCGTGTGACCTCTGTGTGCCGTAGCTGTTTAGGGCCCGAGATGCACCTATAAGCATAGATTTTGAGGGAACGCCAGCGTCTGGTGGCTGATGGTGGCGTCCACCGGGCCGTAGAGGAGCTGCTGGTTTGGTGGGTTGGTTTAGGGTTTGGTCGGTCTCTAAGCCAGGCTGGACCTGCTGGTGTGAAGCGGATGCGGTTGTTCAGGTCGGTGACGGACACGGTGGTGACTGACATGAGCGTTGCGCGGGGCGGACGGGACCTCAGGAGGCGTCCGAGGGCACGTGTTCCTCGAAGCCCTCGCTCTCCCTCACCAGCGCCCTCTCCAGGATCACCCGGCCTTCCTTGTAGCGCTGGCTGTCCTCGGTGGCGAACTCGTAGATCCAGCCCAGCTTGCTGTTGCAGTTTTTGCAGCTCACGTCTCGCACCATGTGTCTGCCCGTCAGCATCACTCGGTCCTGCACCTCGCTGTACTGCAGGTTCACCACCTGCACGAAAAGGAAAGGTCAGATCACCGTGACAACAAAAGTTCTCCTCACTGATTTGGTTGTGTTTGGGTTCTATTACAACAGATTAACATCTCAGTTCTCCTAAAACCGGCCAATGTGCTCACATTGGTCAGCTCGCCCACTCTGTTCTGACTGGACACCCGCCAGAGTGGTTGAAAGCTGCAGCGGCATCCTGCCACAAGCCAATAAGGACTGTGTTACGTGATGACATCACAGTGTAACAGAGAAAAGGGCTGAAATGAGGCGTTTCAGAGGCTGGGTCTGGTACTGCAACCTCACTGGCCACATTTTAAGCCAATGTGAAATACTACATATATGTAGGAGTGCTGGTAGGAATCTGAAAACTTTAAACATGGACCCTGTTCACACCTGTTCCTTAGTAGAACCTGTAGAACATCAGCAGACTGTACACTACCAGCTGAGCTTTGGTAATGATGCGTGAAGGTACTGCATCTTGGCTTTCAAAGCACAACTCTAGTATAGAAGAGTACAGTACAGTGTAGTGCAGTATAGGATGTAGCATGTATGTTCAAAACCCAATAAAACCTCCACAAAACACTCAGATATTAGATATTACTCATATGAAATCTGGAGAAATTTGGGTTGTGATTGATGCTGTTCCCGGACTGGAAAAAGAAGTAGACTTCACCTACAGTTAAACATTTACATTACAGTGGCTTTTAGGGCTGTGTATTGGCAAGAACCTGTCGATATGATATGTATTGTGATACAGTGATCACGATCCAATATACTGCTGAAAATGGTCAGTGGTCACTGTCTGCCAGACATTTTTGCATGTAAACTGTTATTTAATAATCAGTACTGTGTTGTTGGGAATCGATACAGTATCACTAAACCTAATATTGCGATATTCAATATTTCGATATTTTCTTACACCCCTAGTGGCATTAATGTATAACAGAGAGTATCCATACTCTTGATTTACTACTTTCCTTTTAACAAAATGCAGCTGTTACTGCATGAGTTTCCTATTTCTTAAAAGTTAACTGTCTGATTTATATTTTTAGTGCCTCATTTTTTTAGTTTCCACGTTTTCTCTGAAATGCCAACATACAGTTATGGCACAGCAGTGCGTTAACACTGGAGAGCACAAGTGCACCAGGGATACTGTGTATATATACAGAAAATTCTTATCGAGTTCTTATTTACAAGCATTTTAAAGAAGAAAACATATTAAAATGACAGTCCAGAAACAAAACTAATTCAACTAGTTTTCATCTTCTCACATGTAGCTGACCATTCCATACATGTCTGGTTTACAGAACTATATGTAGTTTTTGCTCCAGAGCTCAGAGGCTAAAGAGACATTATAATACTTAAAAGCTCATTTTTTCCAGGCAGAAAGCTAAATATATATATACACACACAGGTAATATATACACACACACACACACAGGTAATATATATATATATACACACACACACACACAGGTAATATATATACACACACACAGGTAATATATATATATATATATATATATATATATATATACACACACACACAGGTAATATATATATATACACACACACACACAGGTAATATATATATATATACACACACACACACACAGGTAATATATATATATATATATATATATATATATATATATATATATATACACACACACACACAGGTAATATATATATATATATACACAGGTAATATATACACACACACACAGGTAATATATATATATATATATACACAGGTAATATATACACACACACACAGGTAATATATATATACACACACACAGGTAATATATATATAGACACACACACACACACACAGGTAATTTGCCAGTGAAGGAGCTGCAATCAATCACAGGCAGAACGTCACCTTGTTGAAGAGGAAGGCGCGGCCTGTCGCTCCAGTGAAGCGTGTGGAGATGAGTTCGGAGCGGTTGGTCAGAATGGTGTCACAGTTGGCGCAGGAGAAGAGACGGGTGCCTCCGATGTGGTCGAGGAAGATACGCCCCATTGCACTGTCAGCAACGACGAGACACACAGTCAGTCAGTCTGTTTAGTCTGGCAGTGCAGTCAATATCACAGGTGAGCACAAAGCAGAGAGGAGTACACGACTATAAACACAAGTACTGTTTAGTTCTGTTGTGTCACAGTATTAAAGTAAGCTGGTGACGTAGATACACTAGTATAGATGTGATTATGGTTGGTTGTAACCACCAATTAGCATGACGACATTTGCATAAAGACACTGTTTGATTACATTCATTGATTGAATCTCCTTTAATACAGCTACACCACTCAATGAGCTGGATGACTCAACACAGTCACACGGATGACTCGGATTTAGTTGAAAAAACTGACAATATTAATATAAATAATAATAAATAGAACTGTAGAAAATTAAATTAGTAATATATGGACACCAGTAGCAATGTTTAAGCTGCTGCTGCTCTGAAATGCCAGACACAACCAAGACAGCAACAAGACAGTCATTTTATTATTAAGAAAGTGACCACTGCTGAAGGGCTGGACGGCAGAAAACACAAAATCCACATCAACAGGTGGTCTGCAGGGTCTGTAATTATATATAGTTATTAATATTTCAGCTCTAATAAACTTAAACGGTGCAGCAGTTACATTCTGACGCAGCTTCTTATTCGAATCTCCGGGTCCACCTTAAATGGCGAACAGTTACATTCTGGAGCCTGCACCTTTTAAGGTGGAACGGGGGAATTCCAATCAGACGCTGAGTTCAGGCTCGTCTTTCTCTGGGTTTATTATTTAAGGTGGAACAGGGGATTAGTATCAGACGCTCTAATAAGAAGATAACTTCAGCCATGTCTTTCTTTAGGTTGACTATTTAAGGTGGAACTGGGAACTAGACTCAGACTCTAACTTCAGCCACGTCTTTCTTCGTGTTTACCGTTTAAGGTGGACCGGGGAATTCTGATAAGACGATAACTTGAGTCTGGTCTTCAGGGTCGCGTTAAGTAAACGGGTCCATGATGTAACATGTAACAACAATCTATGACGACGTCTCACCTTTTGGTTGTTTGTCACTGAATCCGTTCGTTTAAAGCTGAAATCTCACTCCAGCAGACACGAATCCTCCCCCCGCCTCGCCTCTTCGTCTCCTCTGTCCTCTATTTTTAGCTCTTTGTCTCTGTTTTCTCTCTTTTTCTCCACTCTCCTCTCTCCTCTCGCTGTTTTGTTGTTGATGTTGCTCTCAGCTGTTCCGCAGGCCGCGTCACTTCCGGTGCTGCGTCTAAAACCGTTCTCTTGGAAAAAGCGCACCCCCACTCTGCGCATGCGTGGCACATGTATATGCATATTCATACGTACTGCGGAAAGAGCTGTTTAATTTATTCTCCTGATACCAGAAGAAACTGTCAGGTGTTTCTAATAAAGTGGTCAGTTAGTGGAAGCACAAGGCAAGCGTTTCTAATATAGTGGCCAGTTAGTTGAGGAATAAGGTGGGTGTTTCTACTAAAGTGGCCAGTTAGTGGAATCACAAAGCAAGCGTTTCTTATATAGTGGCCAGTTAGTTGAGAAATAAGGTGGGTGTTTCTAATAAAGTGCTCTGTTAGTGTATGGACAAGGTAGGTGTGTCTAATAAAGTGGCCAGTTAGTGGAAGCACAAGCTAGGTGTTTCTACTAAAGTGGCCAGTTAGTGGAAGCACAAGCTAGGTGTTTCTACTAAAGGGGCCAATTAGTGAAAGTACAGATAGGTGTTTCTAATAAATTGGCCAGTTAGTGAAAGTACAGATAGGTGTTTCTAATAAAGTGGCCAGTTAGTAGAAGTACAGATCGGTGTTTCTAATAAAGTGGCCTGTTAGTGAAAGTACAGATAGGTGTTTCTAATAAAGTGGCCAGTTAGTGGAAGTACAGATAAGTGTTTCTTATAAAGTGGCCAGTTAGTGGAAGTACAGATAGGTGTTTCTAATAAAGTGGCCTGTTAGTGGAAGTACAGATAGGTGTTTCTAATAAAGTGGCCTGTTAGTGGAAGTACAGATTGGTGTTTCTAATAAAGTGGCCAGTGAGTGGAAGTACAGATAGGCATTTCTAATAAATTGTGCAGATACTGCTGAACCTTCTCTCTGTATGGGGTGACTTCAGGGTGACCTTGAGTTTCTCTAATCAGCTAAAAATCAGCAGCAGCAGCTCAGAGTGCGGACAGCGTCTCCTCTCTTATCTGGGACGAGAGAGAAAAACACAATGAGCAATAAACCAGCTCAGTGCTGCGTATCAGACTGATAGACTGTACAGCCATACTATCACCTGCAGGGTCACTTACAGTAACACTCTTCTGCAGATGTAGGAAGTAAACAGGTTCATTCTCTGTGTGTTAATGAGCACAGATTTATAGTTTCTGGAGTATTTTCAAAATATTTTAAAAATGTTTCTAATAAAGTGGCCAGTTAGTGGAAGTACAAGGTGGTGTTTCTAATAAAGTGGCCAGTTAGTAGAAGTACAAGGTGCTGTTTCTAATAAAGTGGCCAGTTAGTGGAAGTACAAGGTGGTGTTTCTAATAAAGTGGCCAGTTAGTGGAAGTACAAGGTGGTGTTTCTAATATAGTGGCCAATTAGTGGAAGTACAAGGTTGGTGTTTCTAATAAAGTTGCCAGTTAGTGGAAGTACAAGGTGGTGTTTCTAATAAAGTGGCCAGTAAGTGGAAGTACAAGGTTGGTGTTTCTAATACAGTGGCCAGCTTGTGGAAACATAAGGTAGTTGTTTCTGAGAAAGTGGCCAGTTAGTAGAAGCAGGTAGGTGTTTGGAATAAAGAAGATGAGATTGAAGATCATTAGGAAGGAGAAAGTCTACAACTGATCAAAAGCTACAGAGAAAATGTGAGCCTTAACAACCACCCGGAAGACCCAGAACACCCACCAACACTGTCCCCATCAGATAAACAGGACTTTTGTCTTTGAGATTTAGGAGGATATCAAGCTGCTTCAGTTCTGAGAACAGCCACATGTGTTTCTGTGCTTCCTTCCACTGTGAGAAGACACCTCAGCACTATGGGGTCTGAAAGGATGTGTAGCTGATCAAGAAGCTCCTCACTGAGAACAGAAGGAGATACAGACACATCAAACAAAGAAGCTGAACACTGGACTGACCACCCCAGAGTCCAGAACCTCAACACCACTGGACGTGTTTGGGGTTGTTCGGGTGGTGAGAAACAGAAGCAGCTTCTGGGACTGAACTTTGGAGGGAATCACTAAACGCTCAAACATCTACATATTTAGGAAATGAAATAAAACAAAGTCTAATGCTGAACCACTGCCCATCCTTCCTTGACCAGTTGCCCCTGTCTGCTTTCATTCTGGACCAGTTTACCCACCATGGAGCTCCTGCTGTCCAGTGCTTTGTGGAAAGTTTCACGTACATGATGCTGAATTGTATTGCATACAATTATAAATCTTTCTTTTCGTATTGCCAGAGGAGGATGGGTTCCTCTTTTTGGTCAGGTTCTTCTCCAGGTTTCTCCTCTTGCTCTGAGGGAGTATATAAGTTCCTGCGCCCGGGCCCTTCCTGTTTCCTAGGCCGTTCCTGTCCCTGCGCCGGGGCCCTTCCTGTTTCCTAGGCCGTTCCTGTCCCTGCGCCCGGGCCCTTCCTGTTTCCTAGGCCGTTCCTGTCCCTGCGCCCGGGCCCTTCCTGTTTCCTGGGCCGTTCCTGTCCCTGCGCCCGGGCCAGGTTTGTCTGTCCCCATTCCTGTCAGTCTGTCCATCCTCGTCCCAGTCACTGTATCTGTTCCTGTCCCTTTGTCATTTTTTTGTCCAGTCCTTTGTCCCATCATCTGTCCAGTCATCTGTCCTTTCTCCTGTGTTGTCCCCTGTCCAGTCTCATGTTCAGTTCCCGGCCCAGTCTTGTGTTCGTTCTCCTGTCCAGTCTGGTGTTCTGTCTTCCATTCAGTCAGTCAGACTTCTGTTTTGTCTCAGGCCATGTCTTTGGTTTTGTCTTCCGTCCAGTCACCTGTTTTGTTATCTTTCCAGCCCCCTGTCCAGCATTGCGTTGTGTCACCTGTTTCGTCTGACGTCCAGTCCCATGTCAAGTTCCCTGTCTGATGTTCTTTCTAGTCTTTGTCTTGTCTGGTTTGTGTCCTCTCCCTTAGGCTCCAGTGGCGTGTTCACTTTTGTGTTCGATGCTTCCTTAAAATCAGGTCTAAATAAGGTTCCTCAGTAGACAGTATGTTTAAGGTATGTAATAATTGGGACAGTCTACATGTCGGGAGCGCATACTATGATGTAACATGCTGCCTATGTAGGAGCTCAGTAGGATTTGAGACACAGCCTACATCTCCTTCTAGTGTGCCCAGGTGTTGTTGTGTAGTCATGTTGTCCAGTTGGTCATGTTGTTTCCAGTTGGTCGTAGTAAGTCTCTGTTTTCGTGTTATCTGGTCGGTCTGTTCATGTTTCTTTTGTTTCTTTTCTCCTTCGTATGTTCATCTCTGTTCATTTCTCTCATGGACTTACTTAACTTACATATCAGTTTTACAGCAGCTACCAAATTATACTCGTAGTAAGTGACTAATAAATATAAATATGAGTCCGACTGGGTTAATATAAACAGTTAATATAAGCAGCTGATTCGCTGAGAGTCACTGAGAGGCTCCTTTTCTGTTTGAGTTCTGTTGATTCGGTATCTGCAGCAGAGCTTTAAGATTAAACCTATCTTATCTTTTATCATCGTCCTGGCGATAACCCATCACCATGTTGTCCAACTCCACTTAAACTTTAGCTTCATTAAAACATATCAGTCGGGCCAAGGGGCGCCTAAACACTGCCTGTCAAAAGTTAGTTAGCCAGTGGCCACGCCCACTATTTCCAGGTGTTAAATCACTTTTGGACTAGAAGAGTTTAGATATGTAATCTTTACAATTTCACTCTAAAATATGGTTCTTCTAGGGTTCTGTAGTAAAGATACTGGTTCTCTATAGAACTGTTAACACCTAATGAACCATTTGTATGTGTCAGTGGTTCTATGCATGGAGTAAATTGTTCTTCAGATTGGTGGGGAATAGGTTGTGGCACCACAAAGTGTTCTGCTACACAATATCAAGTCTGCAACCACAATTATGAGTTTTGAGATCTTCAGTTTTTCCTTTTTTAAAACGCCCCAGATGTTCTCTGTGGGTGACCAGTGGTCTGGACTGCAGGCAGGTCAGTTTTGCATCTGGACCTACCTTCCCTGAATAAGACGTTGTCTGGATGCAGCCTCTCCTCAGTCCGTCCTAACTGAGCTCAAGCCCAGAGAAGTCGGCGGTGCTGTTTCTGGATCTGGATATATCCGGTTTCTTCTTTGCATGATTGTCTTTTAACTAGGACCAGTGAAGTGTTCCTGAGCCCATGCAGTGACTTCGCTACGGAATCAGGTCAGTGCCTTCCGAGGGTCCAAAGATCACCACCATCTAGTACTGGTCCTAGAACTTGTGTACAGAGATTCTCTGGATCTTTTAACGATATTGTGTGTTTAGATGACGATCATCTCCAAGTTCTTTTGCACATCATCCCAACTTTTCTGAAGAAGTTTGGAATCCAATGTACACATCTGTGGAGCTGTAGAGCCGAAGCTTTGCAGCAGAAAGGTTTTGTTTATCATTTGAACACCACAGCTGGCCCAATAGGCATGCTCCACAATAACTAAATAATTAAAATATTAATATTTGAGACAAAAGTAAAACATTCTGGTTCTATTGACTTACATTGAAAGTAAAGCCAGTTTTGTCCTCTCCTGTAAGGTTACTATTTTGTAGAATCTAATTTTTAGAAATAAGGCTAAATGAACTCTTGATGGTCGGTGAACATGTTATGTCTCTGTGAAGTTCTCACTCTATCTCTATCTTCTCTCTATTGTCCTTCTTTATCTCTTCCGATTGTATACGGTTCATTTATCAGCCATAACTGGCTCTTACAGCACACAGGGAAACGAAGCTCCTCCCACTGTAGCTGATAAAAGCTCTTTACCTGAAATTGTCCATCACACTCACAGGACGAGAAGCAGCAGGCAGTAACAGGACGATGGACGCTCGCTGGACGGTTGTGTTCTGTTTACTCTCAGGTTTGTGTTTAAACTTTAAACTTTAAACTTTATCTGTCTTCAGTTTTGCTGAGACCACGTTTTACATTTCATTTCTTTCTATAATATATATATATATATATATCCAATGAAAAAGAAATACCTCCAAACCGGCCAAAAACGTACTTCACTTTTAATGTAAGTCAATGGAAATGGAAGCAGAAGCTATTTTTGAGCATTTCTATTGGTCCATTAACCATGAAACCTTTAGAGGATATAGAGAGCAGCGGTTGGGTTTGAATGATTCAGAAAACAAAAATGAAGATATATGTTTATATATATATATATATATATATATATATATATATATATATATATATATATATATATATATATATATATATATAAACTACTGCTCAAAAGTTTGGGAACACAGTGAAATGTTCTTGTTTTAATGGAGGATCTTCTTCCTTAACACAACAATGGACTGACGGGTCTCTAAAGAAAGTTGTTTCTTTCTGGTCATTTTGAGTCGGTCAGCAAGCCATCAACTGCTGATCTTCAGATACTAAACTAACCTAGAATGTTGTTCCCTTTTATACTCACTTATTAGTAGAATGTTTTTCAGCTGTGATCACAATTGATCAAGAGTGTCCTAACAACCAATTAGTCCAATAACATCCTTAACTTGGATTGGTGGTCGTACCAGGAGATTTAGACAGAGGACTGAGAATTACTGATAATAGACTATATGTAAAATAAGCCTCTATACAAAAATAGACTTTAATACAAACATTTTTATTCTTTAAAAATCATCTGATACATTTACATTAATTGTGAAATGAACAATATTGTTTGTGAATTTCATGAAAATTGCATGAAATTAAATTCTAAAGTGATTCTAATCTTTTGAGCGGTAGTGTACATTGCTGTGAGGATTTGATTGAGTGTTAGTGAGGTCAGGTACTGATGTTGTACATTGCTGTGAGGATTTGATTGAGTGTTAGTGAGGTCAGGTACTGATGTTGTACATTGCTGTGAGGATTTGATTGAGTGTTAATGAGGTCAGGTACTGATGTTGAACATTGCTGTGAGGATTTGATTGAGTGTTAGTGAGGTCAGGTACTGATGTTGAACATTGCTGTGAGGATCTGATTGAGTGTTAGTGAGGTCAGGTACTGATGTTGAACATTGCTGTGAGGATTTGATTGAGTGTTAGTGAGGTCAGGTACTGATGTTGTACATTGCTGTGAGGATTTGATTGAGTGTTAGTGAGGTCAGGTACTGATGTACATTGCTGTGAGGATTTGATTGAGTGTTAATGAGGTCAGGTACTGATGTTGAACATTGCTGTGAGGATTTGATTGAGTGTTAGTGAGGTCAGGTACTGATGTTGAACATTGCTGTGAGGATTTGATTGAGTGTTAGTGAGGTCAGGTACTGATGTTGAACATTGCTGTGAGGATTTGATTGAGTGTTAGTGAGGTCAGGTACTGATGTTGAACATTGCTGTGAGGATTTGATTGAGTGTTAGTGAGGTCAGGTACTGATGTTGAACATTGCTGTGAGGATTTGATTGAGTGTCAGTGAGGTCAGGTACTGATGTTGAACATTGCTGTGAGGATTTGATTGAGTGTCAGTGAGATCAGGTACTGATGTTGAACATTGCTGTGAGGATTTGACTGAGTGTCAGTGAGGTCAGGTACTGATGTTGAACATTGCTGTGAGGATTTGATTGAGTGTTAGTGAGGTCAGGTACTGATGTTGAACATTGCTGTGAGGATTTGATTGAGTGTTAGTGAGGTCAGGTACTGATGTTGAACATTGCTGTGAGGATTTGATTGAGTGTCAGTGAGGTCAGGTACTGATGTTGAACATTGCTGTGAGGATTTGATTGAGTGTCTGTGAGATCAGGTACTGATGTTGAACATTGCTGTGAGGATTTGATTGAGTGTTAGTGAGGTCAGGTACTGATGTTGAACATTGCTGTGAGGATTTGATTGAGTGTTAGTGAGGTCAGGTACTAATGTTGAATATTGCTGTGAGGATTTGTGACCATACACTCTCACCATACACTCACACCAACACCAGCACTCTCACCATACACTCACACCAACACCAGCACTCTCACCATACACTCACACTAACACCAACACTCTCACCATACACTCACACCATCACCCACACTCTCACCATACACTCACACCGTCACCAGCACTCTCACCATACACTCACACCATTACCAGCACTTTCACCATACACTCACACTAACACCAACACTCTCACCATACAATCACACTAACACCAACACTCTCACCATACACTCACACCATCCCCCACACTCTCACCGTACACTCACACCGTCACCAGCACCCTCACCATACACTCACACCATCACCAGCACTTTCACCATACACTCACACCATCACCAGCACTCTCACCATACACTCACACTAACACCAACACTCTCACCATACACTCACACTAACACCAACACTCTCACCATACACTCACACCATCCCCCCACACTCTCACCATACACTCACACCGTCACCAACACTCTCACCATACACTCACACCATCACCATACACTCACACCATCACCAGCACCCTCACCATACACTCACATAATCAATAGCACTCTCACCATACACTCACACTAACACCAACACTCTCACCATACACTCACACCAACACCAGCACTCTCACCATACACTCACACTAACACCAACACTCTCACCATACACTCACACCAACACCAGCACTCTCACCATACACTCACACTAACACCAACACTCTCACCGTACACTCACACTAACACCAACACTCTCACCATACACTCACACTAACACCAACACTCTCACCGTACACTCACACTAACACCAACACTCTCACCATACACTCACACCATCCCCCACACTCTCACCATACACTCACACCGTCTCCAGCACCCTCACCATACACTCACACCATCACCAGCACTTTCACCATACACTCACACCAACACCAGCACTCTCACCATACACTCACACTAACACCAACACTCTCACCATACACTCACACCATCCCCCCACACTCTCACCATACACTCACACCGTCACCAGCACTCTCACCATACACTCACACTAACACCAACACTCTCACCATACACTCACACCATCACCATACACTCACACCATCACCAGCACCCACACCATACACTCACATCATCAATAGCACTCTCACCATACACTCACACTAACACCAACACTCTCACCATACACTCACACCAACACCAGCACTCTCACCATACACTCACACTAACACCAACACTCTCACCATACACTCACACCAACACCAGCACTCTCACCATACACTCACACTAACACCAACACTCTCACCATACACTCACACCATCCCCCACACTCTCACCATACACTCACACCGTCACCAGTACTCTCACCATACACTCACACCGTCTCCAGCACCCTCACCATACACTCACACCATCACCAGCACTTTCACCATACACTCAGACCAACACCAGCACTCTCACCATACACTCACACTAACACCAACACTCTCACCATACACTCACACCATCCCCCCACACTCTCACCATACACTCACACCGTCACCAGCACTCTCACCATACACTCACACTAACACCAACACTCTCACCATACACTCACACCATCACCATACACTCACACCATCACCAGCACCCTCACCATACACTCACATCATCAATAGCACTCTCACCATACACTCACACTAACACCAACACTCTCACCATACACTCACACCAACACCAGCACTCTCACCATACACTCACACTAACACCAACACTCTCACCATACACTCACACCAACACCAGCACTCTCACCATACACTCACACTAACACCAACACTCTCACCATACACTCACACCATCCCCCACACTCTCACCATACACTCACACCGTCACCAGTACTCTCACCATACACTCACACCATTACCAGCACTTTCACCATACACTCACACTAACACCAACACTCTCACCATACACTCACACTAACACCAACACTCTCACCATACACTCACACCGTCACCAGCACCCTCACCATACACTCACACCATCACCAGCACTTTCACCATACACTCACATCATCAATAGCACTCTCACCATACACTCACACTAACACCAACACTCTCACCATACACTCACACCATCACCATACACTCACACCATCACCAGCACCCTCACCATACATTCACATCATCAATAGCACTCTCACCATACACTCACACTAACACCAACACTCTCACCATACACTCACACCATCACCAGCACCCTCACCATACACTCACACCATCACCAACACCCTCACCATACACTCACACCATCACCAGCACTTTCACCATACACTCACACTAACACCAACACTCTCACCATACACTCACACTAACACACACTAGCAGGTCAGTGTCATTGCTGTTCTGAGAATGATCCACCACCCAGAAATATCTGGACAGTAGCAGCCCTGTAATCAGAAACTGACCAGTGATGAATGGAGTGGAGGGGCAGACCAACTGTACAGTAACAGATCAGCTACAGCCTAACTGTACACCTACATAGTGGAGGTATAAGGTTGGTGTTTCTTATAAAGTGGCCAGTTAGCGGTAGTGCAAGGCTGGTGTTTCTAATAAAATGGCCAGTTAGTGGAAGCACACAGAAGATGTTTCTAATAATATGGCTAGTTAGTGGTAATGCAAGGTAGGTGTTTCCAATAAAGTGGCCAGTTAGTGGAAGCACACAGTAGATGTTTCTAATAAAGTGGCCAGTTGGTGGTATATGTGTGGTACATGAATAACGTTTGTTGTGTTGTGTTCAGCCTCAGGGCTGGTGATCAGTGGTTCCTTTCCTCAGAGTCTCCTTGAAGATCATGAAACTGAGGTGAGTTACAGAAGAATTTTAATATAAAAACATTGTAGTCATGGCACGTACACACATTCCACCTCTTGCTAATCTGTTTTGCTGTAAGATGCTACGTTAGGAAAGGTATAAATGAAAGATTATTTGGATCAGTGCCAAAGAGGGACCAGCGTTCATTTCTGATAAGATTAGAGTTTAAAAGCTGATTAAAAGCTACAAAGAAACTCCTGACAACCACCTGGAAGACCTACCAGCACTGTCCCTATCAGATAAGCAGCACTTTGATCTTTGAAGTCCAGCAGAACATCAGGCTCCACCATCAGATCAGAGAACATCCACAGCTGTTTCTGTCCACCCATCCACTGTGAGAAGACACCTCAACACTGTGGGTCTGAAAGGATGTGTAGCTGTTGAAGAAGCTCCTCACTGAGAAAAGGAGATACAGACACACCAAACAAAGAAGCTGAACACTGGACTGACCTCCCCAGAGTCCAGAACCTCAACACCACTGAGTGTGTTTAGGGTTATTTAGGTGGTGAGAAGCAGAAGCAGCTTCTAAGGCTGAACTTTGGAGGTGAGTCTGAACTGAAAGTGAGTCCTGAAAAGAGTGAAAGCTGGAATGAAGGTAAAGAGTGAAACACTGAACACTCAAACATCTGATATTGTATTTAGTTGTTGAGGTTATTTCCTGAAGAAAAATCGGTAATCAGAACGATACAGCTGCTTTGACTGGAAGTTAAATAAGTGTAGAGTCAGTCCTGACGGTGTTACATGTGTGTGTTACCACATATATAACCTCCTCGTCCTCCTGTGTGTATCTGTGTGTGCGTGTGTGTGTGTGTTATAGCTCTCCTGGCCTTGTCCTCGCTCTCCTGCTCACTCCAGTGCCGCTCTGTCAGGTAATTGAGCTGTAATCTGGAGCTGTGGTCTGATACAGGGTGCAGTGGGAACTGTTTGGCCTTGAAGTTTAGTAATGCTTTAACTTCAGTCAGATCAATCCGCACCAGGCATACAGTGTTAGTTTACAGTAAAGCACACTACAGGACCACTTCCTGTCCAGCACACTGCACTCCATTACAGGTCTCACAGCTAACAGTGTACAAAATTCTGAGAAAGCCCTGCTTCCCTCAGCTGGTGTTTGCCAGCCTTTCAATTAAGGCTATCTGATGAGCTAAAGCTAACACTAGCCAGATTTACAGTTTACCTGTACACAGGTAGGTGAGGGTAGTGATGGGGGCCTTACAAAAGGACTCTTATTGGTAAAGTGTAAGGTGGTTACCCAGGGGGGCAATTAAACCCTACTGTACAGAATGGAGGGCAGCAGTGGAGCCCACTACACTATACACTATAACCCACTACACTATACACTATAACCCACAACACTATACCAACCACACTATACACTATAACCCACTACACTATACACTATAACCCACAACACTATACCAACCACACTATACACTATAACCCACTACACTATACCAACCACACTATACACTATAACCCACTACACTATACCAACCACACTATACACTATCACCCACTACACTATACCAACCACACTATACACTATAACCCACTACACTATACCAACCACACTATACACTATCACCCACTACACTATACCAACCACACTATACACTATAACCCACTACACTATACCAACCACACTATACACTATAACCCACTACACTATACCAACCACACTATACACTATAACCCACTACACTATACCAACCACACTATACACTATCACCCACTACACTATACCAACCACACTATACACTATAACCCACTACACTATACCAACCACACTATACACTATAACCCACTACACTATACCAACCACACTATACACTATAACCCACTACACTACACCAACCACACTATACACTATAACCCACTACACTATACCAACCACACTATACACTATAACCCACTACACTATACCAACCACACTATACACTATAACCCACTACACTATACCAACCACACTATACACTACAACCCACTACACTATACCAACCACACTATACACTATAACCCACTACACTATACCAACCACACTATACACTATAACCCACTACACTATACCAACCACACTATACACTATAACCCACTACACTACACCAACTACACTATACACTATACCAACCACACTATACACTATAACCAACCACACTATACACTTTACACTATACAGTAAGCACGGCAGGGCTCCTCGCTGCTCTCTGCATCAAGCCTGGGGTTGTTGGTAGCAGTGATGAGTCCTTTCTCCAAACCTACCCTACTGATACGTCCTTCTGCCTTTATTAATTCATTGGTCTTATGCTTTCATTATTTATTTTATTTATCATTATTATTGTTCTTTTATTTCATCAAGTAACTAATTCCCCAGGTGGTCCTCCAGTGATGGACTGAGACTAGAGTAACTTAATAATGGAGAGTGTACAGTGTGAGTGGTGGGGGGTTCTAAGGGGGTTGTTTAAAATATGCTTTATTGTTTTTGTCTCTCTGCAGTTCACTCTGTGAGACCAGCAGACATCACTGTCCTCTCAGCTGTTGGACTTCCACACACACCTGGGTAACACACTAAGACACACACACACCTGAGTAACGCACTCACACATATCTGTGATATGAGCTGGTTAGTACAGTCTGTGATATGAGCTGGTTAGTACAGTCTGTGATATGAGCTGGTTAATATAGTCGGTGATATGAGCTGGTTAGTACAGTCTGTGATATGAGCTGGTTAATATAGTCTGTGATATGAGCTGGTTAGTACAGTCTGTGATATGAGCTGGTTGATATAGTCTGTGATATGGGCTGGTTAGAATAGTTTGTGATATGGACTGGTTAATATAGTATTTGATAGGGACTGGTTATTATGGTCTGTGATATGGGCTGGTTAATATAGTATGTGATATGGACTGGTTAGTATAGTCTGTGATATGAGCTGGTTAGTACAGTCTGTGATATGAGCTGGTTAATATAGTATTTGATAGGGACTGGTTATTATGGTCTGTGATATGGGCTGGTTAATATAGTATGTGATATGGACTGGTTAGTATAGTCTGTGATATGAGCTGGTTAGTACAGTCTGTGATATGAGCTGGTTAATATGGTCTGTGATATGAGCTGGTTAGTATAGTCTGTGATATGAGCTGGTTGATATAGTCTGTGATATGGGCTGGTTAGAATAGTTTGTGATATGGACTGGTTAATATAGTATTTGATAGGGACTGGTTATTATGGTCTGTGATATGGGCTGGTTAATATAGTGTGTGATATGGACTGGTTAGTATGGTATAGGATATGGGCTGGTTAGTACAGTCTGTGATATGAGCTGGTTAATATAGTATTTGATAGGGACTGGTTATTATGGTCTGTGATATGGGCTGGTTAATATAGTATGTGATATGGACTGGTTAGTATAGTCTGTGATATGAGCTGGTTAGTACAGTCTGTGATATGAGCTGGTTAATATGGTCTGTGATATGAGCTGGTTAGAATAGTCTGTGATATGAGCTGGTTGATATAGTCTGTGATATGGGCTGGTTAGTATAGTGTGTGATATGAGCTGGTTGATGTAGTCTGTGATATGGGCTGGTTAGTATAGTGTGTGATATGAGCTGGTTGATATAGTATGTGATATGAGCTGGTTAGTATAGTCTGTGATATGAGCTGGTTGATATAGTCTGTGATATGGGCTGGTTAGTATAGTGTGTGATATGAGCTGGTTGATATAGTCTGTGATATGGGCTGGTTAGTATAGTGTGTGATATGAGCTGGTTAATATAGTCTGTGATATGGGCTGGTTAGTACAGTCTGTGATATGAGCTGGTTAATATAGTCGGTGATATGAGCTGGTTAGTACAGTCTGTGATATGAGCTGGTTAAAATAGTCTGTGATATGAGCTGGTTAGTATAGTCTGTGATATGAGCTGGTTGATATAGTCTGTGATATGGGCTGGTTAGTATAGTGTGTGATATGGACTGGTTAGTATGGTATAGGATATGGGCTGGTTAATATGGTCAGTGATATGGGCTGGTTAATATAGTATTTGATAGGGACTGGTTATTATGGTCTGTGATATGGGCTGGTTAATATAGTGTGTGATATGGACTGGTTAGTATGGTATAGGATATGGGCTGGTTATTATGGTCTGTGATATGGGCTGGTTAGTATAGTCTGTGATATGGGCTGGTTACTATGCTCTGTGATATGGGCTGGTTAATATAGTATGTGATAGGGACTTGTTAGGATGGTATGTGATAGGGACTGGTTATTATGGTCTGTGATATGGGCTGGTTAATATAGTATGTGATAGGGACTGGTTAATATGGTCTGTGATATGGGCTGGTTAATATGGTCTGTGATATGGACTGGTTATTATGGTCTGTGATATGGGCTAGTTAGTATTGTCTGTGATATGGGCTGGTTAATATAGTCTGTGATATGGGCTGGTTAGTATAGTATGTGATAGGGACTGGTTATTATGGTCTGTGATATGGGCTTGTTAATATGGTCTGCGATATGAGCTGGTTAATATGGTTTGTGATATGGACTGGTTATTATGGTCTGTGATATGAGCTGGTTAATATGGTCTGTGATATGGGCTGGTTAGTATAGTATGTGATAGGGACTGGTTATTATGGTCTGTGATATGGGCTGGTTATTATGGTCTGTGATATAGGCTGGTTAATATGGTCTGTGATATGGGCTGGTTAGTATAGTATGTGATAGGGACTGGTTAATATGGTCTGTGATATGGACTGGTTATTATGGTCTGTGATATGAGCTGGTTAATATGGTCTGTGATATGGGCTGGTTAGTATAGTATGTGATAGGGACTGGTTATTATGGTCTGTGATATGGGCTGGTTAATATAGTATGTGATAGGGACTGGTTAATATGGTCTGTGATATGGGCTGGTTAATATGGTCTGTGATATGGACTGGTTATTATGGTCTGTGATATGGGCTAGTTAGTATTGTCTGTGATATGGGCTGGTTAATATAGTCTGTGATATGGGCTGGTTAGTATAGTATGTGATAGGGACTGGTTATTATGGTCTGTGATATGGGCTTGTTAATATGGTCTGCGATATGAGCTGGTTAATATGGTTTGTGATATGGACTGGTTATTATGGTCTGTGATATGAGCTGGTTAATATGGTCTGTGATATGGGCTGGTTAGTATAGTATGTGATAGGGACTGGTTATTATGGTCTGTGATATGGGCTGGTTATTATGGTCTGTGATATAGGCTGGTTAATATGGTCTGTGATATGGGCTGGTTAGTATAGTATGTGATAGGGACTGGTTAATATGGTCTGTGATATGGACTGGTTATTATGGTCTGTGATATGAGCTGGTTAATATGGTCTGTGATATGGGCTGGTTAGTATAGTATGTGATAGGGACTGGTTATTATGGTCTGTGATATGGGCTGGTTAATATAGTATGTGATAGGGACTGGTTAATATGGTCTGTGATATGGGCTGGTTAATATGGTCTGTGATATGGACTGGTTATTATGGTCTGTGATATGGGCTAGTTAGTATTGTCTGTGATATGGGCTGGTTAATATAGTCTGTGATATGGGCTGGTTAGTATAGTATGTGATAGGGACTGGTTATTATGGTCTGTGATATGGGCTTGTTAATATGGTCTGCGATATGAGCTGGTTAATATGGTTTGTGATATGGACTGGTTATTATGGTCTGTGATATGGGCTAGTTGGTATGGTCTGTGATGTGGGCTGGTTAATATAGTCTGTGATATGGGCTGGTTGATATAGTCTGTGATATGGGCTGGTTAGTATAGTGTGTGATATGGACTGGTTAGTATGGTATAGGATATGGGCTGGTTAATATGGTCAGTGATATGGGCTGGTTAATATAGTATTTGATAGGGACTGGTTATTATGGTCTGTGATATGGGCTGGTTAATATAGTGTGTGATATGGACTGGTTAGTATGGTATAGGATATGGGCTGGTTATTATGGTCTGTGATATGGGCTGGTTAGTATAGTCTGTGATATGGGCTGCTTACTATGCTCTGTGATATGGGCTGGTTAATATGGTCTGTGATATGGGCTGGTTAATATAGTATGTGATAGGGACTGGTTAATATGGTCTGTGATATGGACTGGTTATTATGGTCTGTGATATGAGCTGGTTAATATGGTCTGTGATATGGGCTGGTTAGTATAGTATGTGATAGGGACTGGTTATTATGGTCTGTGATATGGGCTGGTTGTGATAGGGACTGGTTAATATGGTCTTTGATATGAGCTGGTTAATATGGTCTGTGATATGGACTGGTTAATATGGTCTTTGATATGAGCTGGTTAATATGGTCTGTGATATGGACTGGTTATTATGGTCTGTGATATGGGCTAGTTAGTATTGTCTGTGATATGGGCTGGTTAATATAGTCTGTGATATGGGCTGGTTAGTATAGTATGTGATATGGACTGGTTATTATGGTCTGTGATATGAGCTGGTTAATATGGTCTGTGATATGGGCTGGTTAGTATAGTATGTGATAGGGACTGGTTATTATGGTCTGTGATATGGGCTGGTTAATATAGTATGTGATAGGGACTGGTTAATATGGTCTGTGATATGGGCTGGTTAATATGGTCTGTGATATGGACTGGTTATTATGGTCTGTGATATGGGCTAGTTAGTATTGTCTGTGATATGGGCTGGTTAATATAGTCTGTGATATGGGCTGGTTAGTATAGTATGTGATAGGGACTGGTTATTATGGTCTGTGATATGGGCTAGTTAGTATTGTCTGTGATATGGGCTGGTTAATATGGTCTGTGATATGGGCTGGTTATTATGGTCTGTGATATGGGCTTGTTAATATGGTCTGCGATATGAGCTGGTTAATATGGTTTGTGATATGGACTGGTTATTATGGTCTGTGATATGGGCTAGTTGGTATGGTCTGTGATGTGGGCTGGTTAATATAGTCTGTGATATGGGCTGGTTGATATAGTCTGTGATATGGGCTGGTTAGTATAGTGTGTGATATGGACTGGTTAGTATGGTATAGGATATGGGCTGGTTAATATGGTCAGTGATATGGGCTGGTTAATATAGTATTTGATAGGGACTGGTTATTATGGTCTGTGATATGGGCTGGTTAATATAGTGTGTGATATGGACTGGTTAGTATGGTATAGGATATGGGCTGGTTATTATGGTCTGTGATATGGGCTGGTTAGTATAGTCTGTGATATGGGCTGCTTACTATGCTCTGTGATATGGGCTGGTTAATATGGTCTGTGATATGGGCTGGTTAATATAGTATGTGATAGGGACTGGTTAATATGGTCTGTGATATGGACTGGTTATTATGGTCTGTGATATGAGCTGGTTAATATGGTCTGTGATATGGGCTGGTTAGTATAGTATGTGATAGGGACTGGTTATTATGGTCTGTGATATGGGCTGGTTGTGATAGGGACTGGTTAATATGGTCTTTGATATGAGCTGGTTAATATGGTCTGTGATATGGACTGGTTAATATGGTCTTTGATATGAGCTGGTTAATATGGTCTGTGATATGGACTGGTTATTATGGTCTGTGATATGGGCTAGTTAGTATTGTCTGTGATATGGGCTGGTTAATATAGTCTGTGATATGGGCTGGTTAGTATAGTATGTGATAGGGACTGGTTATTATGGTCTGTGATATGGGCTTGTTAGTATGGTCTGTGATATGAGCTGGTTAATATAGTATGTGATAGGGACTGGTTATTATGGTCTGTGATATGGGCTAGTTAGTATGGTCTGTGATGTGGGCTGGTTAATATAGTCTGTGATATGGGCTGGTTAGTATAGTCTGTGATATGGGCTGGTTAGTATGGTCTGTGATATGGGCTGGTTAATATAGTATGTGATAAGGGCTGGTTAGTATGGTCTGTGATATGGGCTGGTTAGTATGGTCTGTGATATGGGCTGGTTAGTATGGTCTGTAATATAAGCTGGTTAGTATGGTCTGTGATAAGGGCTGGTTAGTATGGTCTGTAATATGAGCTGGTTAGTATGGTCTGTGATATGGGCTGGTTAGTATGGTCTGTGATATGGGCTGGTTAGTATGGTCTGTGATATGGGTTGGTTAGTATGGTCTGTAATATAAGCTGGTTAGTATGGTCTGTGATATGGACTGGTTAGTATGGTCTGTGATATGGGCTGGTTAATATAGTATGTGATATGGGCTGGTTAATATGGTCTGTGATATGGACTGGTTAATATGGTCTGTGATATGGGCTGGTTAGTATGGTCTGTGATAGGGACTGGTTAGTATGGTCTGTGATAGGGACTGGTTAGTATGGTCTGTGATATGAGCTGGTTAATATAGTATGTGATATAGACTGGTTAGTATAGTCTGTGATATAGACTGGTTAGTAATACGGTGGTGCAGGTGTGTCTGATCAGATTTTGCAGTAATATTTCTATTATTTCTACAGGACGGTAGAGTCTGTCACCATGAAGCAGGTTCAAGGTGAGCTACTGACCTACTGACATCCGTATGTGTGTGTGTATGTGTGTGTGTGTGTGTGTGTGTGTGTGTGTGTGTGTGTGTGTGTGTGTGTGTGTGTGTGTGTTTGTCTGCGTGTGTGTGTGCGTGTGTGTGTGCGTGTGTGCGCGTGTGTGTGTGTGCTTCCCTAGCTGTAAAGAATAATAGATACTCATTGCAGAAGTCCACATAAATAACATACTAAATAATTCATAGTACATATTTAATCATTTAAAGGAGTTACTACTGTCATAGTACATACTGAATAATTTATAGTAGATACTGAATAATTCATAGTAGTTACTGAATAATTCATAGTAATTACTGAATAATTCTTAGTAGATACTGAATATTTATAGTTAATACTGAATAATTTATAGTAGTTACTGAATAATTCATAGTAGATACTGAAAAATTCATAGTAGTTACTGAATAATTCTTAGTAGTTACTGAATAATTTATAGTAGTTACGGAATAATTCATAGTAGATACTAAATAATACATAGTAGATACTGAATAATTCATAGCAAATACTGAATATATTCATATTAATTACGGAATAATTCATGGTAGATACTGAATAATTCATAGCAAATACTGAATAGTTCATAGTGGTTACTGAATAATTCATAGCAAATACTGAATATATTCATAGTAATTACGGAATAATTTATGGTAGATACTGAATAATTCATAGCAAATACTGAATACATTCATAGTTATTACAGAATAATTCATAGCAAATACTGAATAATTCATAGCAAATACTGAATATATTCATAGCAATTTTGGAATAATTAATAGCAAAAACTGGATATTTCATAGTAGTTACTGAATAATTTATACTAGATACTGAATAATTCATGGTAAATACTGAATAGTTCATAATAGTTACTGAATAATTTATAATAGAACAAAACTATATAATATATACTAAATAATTATAAGAGCTGTGAGAATTACTGAATGTGTAGGCTGCAGTTTAAGGGGTTTAGTGCAGGTTTAGAATAAATCACACTGTTAATTTGGAATTAAGGATTAAGGTTTGTTCCTAATATTCCTAATATTTTAATAAAGCATATATTGATGTATGCAGTGTCATTTTCAGCTCTAATAAAAGACCAAACTTACACGTTTAATTGTGGATCTGGAAGAAACTCCAGTCCTGACAGTGTTCACGGTCAGCTGAGCGGGTGTTCAGGGTCAGCAGTGGTATTAATCTGCTAATGAGGGCTGATATCAGTTCCTCCTGGCACTACTGTTTAATATCTTTATGAGGGTGAGGTTATCAAGGTTACCCCCGGAGACAGAACTTTACTCCTCACTCACTTTCACACAGACTGATAAACTACAAAGCAAGTGGAGATAGAGAGCAGAGAGATGTGTGATATAAGAAAATCACCTGCTTGTCCTTTATCTGTAGCGCTTCTGATCAAACAAGACTCATTTACACTTAAACTAATAAAATCATCACCAGCATCATCACAATAATCAAACATCATTATCATCATCAATAAGCACAGTGGTGTAGTGTTAGTACTGTGGTGGAGTGGTTAGTATGGTGGTGTAGTGGTTAGTACTGTGGTGGAGTGGTTAGTATGGTGGTGTAGTGGTTAGTACTGTGGTGGAGTGGTTAGTATGGTGGTGTAGTGGTTAGTATGGTGGTGTAGTGGTTAGTACGGTGAGTGTAGTGGTTAGTATGGTGGTGTAGTGGTTAGTATGGTGGTGTAGTGGTTAGTACGGTGGTGTAGTGGTTAGTACGGGGGTGTAGTGGTTAGTACGGGGGTGTAGTGGTTAGTAAGGTGGTGTAGTGGTTAGTATGGTGGTGTATTGGTTAGTATGGTGGTGTAGTGGTTAGTATGGTGGTGTAGAGGTTAGTACGGTGGTGTAGTGGTTAGTAAGGTGGTGTAGTGGTTAGTACGGGGGTGTAGTGGTTAGTACGGTGGTGTAGTGGTTAGTATGGTGGTGTAGTGGTTAGTATGGTGGTGTAGTGGTTAGTATGGTGGTGTAGAGGTTAGTACGGTGGTGTAGTGGTTAGTAAGGTGGTGTAGTGGTTAGTACGGGGGTGTAGTGGTTAGTACGGTGGTGTAGTGGTTAGTATGGTGGTGTAGTGGTTAGTATGGTGGTGTAGTGGTTAGTACTGTGGTGGAGTGGTTAGTATGGTGGTGTAGTGGTTAGTATGGTGGTGTAGTGGTTAGTATGGTGGTGTAGTGGTTAGTATGGTGGTGTAGTGGTTAGTATGGTGGTGTAGTGGTTAGTAAGGTGGTGTAGTGGTTAGTACGGTGGTGTAGTGGTCAGTATGGTGGTGTAGTGGTCAGTATGGTGGTGTAGTGGTTAGTATGGTGGTGTAGTGGTTAGTATGGTGGTGTAGTGGTTAGTACGGGGGTGTAGTGGTTAGTATGGTGGTGTAGTGGTTAGTACGGGGGTGTAGTGGTTAGTACGGGGGTGTAGTGGTTAGTACGGGGGTGTAGTGGTCAGTTCCATGTATATGAGAATAAGTTTGATATCAATAACATATTCTGATATGCTGCATCAGAATCTCTTGTGTCAGTGCTCTATGGCAGTCAGTCTGATCTTCAGCCGCTCATAAACAGCTCTGATCAGTAACAGTTATTGATTATGTGTAATAAATATGATTGAGTTTTTTTTATCATGTCTTAATCAGAACTGATGACCTTCTTCAATCCTGAGCTGATCAGCCTTTTACCTGAGGAAGGAAACTCTGACCAGTCCAGGTGAGCGACACTGTCACTGTCAGACCACAATAGGCGAGACACTCCCTGTCCGATAACTGGCCACTTTATAAGAAACACCAACCTTGTACAGCCATTAACTGGCCACTTTATTAGAAACACCCACCTTGTGTCTCCACTAACTGGCCACTTTATTAGAAACACCACTCTTGTGTCTTGTCTTGTTTGCAGGCTGCTGGCTGAGGAGGCTGAGGAGATGGTTTTCCTCCTGAAGCGTCAGCAGGTTGGTCTTCTCTCTCAGCTCTCTCAGCTCTTTAGCACTCAGCTTTTACAGTGTAATGCCTGTGTATGATGCCCTTGTATGATGTCTGTGTATGATATCTGTGCATGATGTCTGTGTATGATGCCCGTTTATGATGCCCATGAATAATGTCTATGTATGATATCCGTGTATGATGCCTGTGTATGATGCCCGTGTATGATGCCCATGTATGATATCTGTGCATGATGTCCATGTATAATGTCTGTGTATGGTATCTGTGTATGATGCCCATGTATGATGTCCATGTATAATGTCTGTGTATGATATCTGTGTATGATGTCCGTTTATGATGTGTGTGTATGATGCCTGTGTATGATGTGTGTGTATGATATCTGTGTATGATGTCCGTTTATGATGTGTGTGTATGATGCCTGTGTATGATGTGTGTGTATGATGTCTGTGCATGATGTCCATGTATGTTGCCCATGTATAATGTCCGTGTATGATGTCCGTGTATGATGTCCATGTATGATGTCCGTGTATGATGTCTGTGTAGGATGTCCGTGTATGATGTCCATGTATAATGTCCATGTATGATGTCTGTGTATGATGTCTGTGTATGATGTCCGTGTATGATGATCATGTATGATGTCCGTGTATAATGTCTGTGTATAATGTTTGTGTGTGTGTGTGTGTATGTGTGTGTGTTTATTAGCTCGCCCTCGCTGAGAGCCACTGGAAGCTGCTGTTTCTGTTTGTGCCGATCGACAGGCAGTGTTTGTGCAGTGAGCAGGTCAGAGTGAAGATCACACACACACGACTAACTCCAGCATTTTACAGCCTCATCTCTATCTGCAGCAGCACACATTTACTTAACCAGACACAGGAGCCGCACAATAAATCATATTTTTATTGTTACTGTTTTATTGTTATTAGTTTCTGCACTAAATTCAACCATCAAGCTAATGGACCAATCAGAAAACACACACACGCCCAGCTGTGACTCCACTGTCCCGAGCTACACACCTCTAAACCGACCTCTAAAAGCTCCCTCACAGAAAGTTATTACAGCAGATGTTATAAATATCTACTATGTAACTGCTACTGGCTGCTAAATTTCCTTCGAGATCAATAAAGTATCTATCTATCTAAATACACTGTCTGATTCTGAGACGCTGTTTATGATAGTTTAGAGAAGATCTCAGTCTTAAACTCCATTCATGGTGGAGGGATACATGCAGGACGCTGTGAGGTTCAAATAGTCCCCAAAGAAAACCTAGTATTTTCAGATCTTCCACATTTTACCATCAACATCCAGATAAACTCAGAAGACACGTGTAGCGTCACTGGTGGGTTTCATAGTAAATACAATGTGTAGATTTGTGTTGTAGACATGGAGACCCCTGGTTCCCATCACCACCACTGTAAACACCATCACCACCACTGTAAACACCATCACCACCACTGTAAACAACATCACCACCACTGTAAACATCACCACCACTGTAAACATCACCACCACTGTAAACACCATCACCACCACCACTGTAAACATCATCACCACCACTGTAAACACCATCACCACCACCACTGTAAACATCATCACCACCACTGTAAACACCATCACCAACACTGTAAACACCATCACCACCACTGAAAACATCATCTCCAACACTGTAAACACCATCACCACCGCTGTTAACACCATCACCATCACTGTAACCACCATTACCACCACTGTAAACACCATCACCACCGCTGTAACCACCATCACCACCACTGAAAACATCATCTCCACCACTGTAAACACCATCACCACTGCTGTTAACACCATCACCACCACTATAAACACCATCACCCTCACTGTAACCACTATCAGCACCACTGTAAACACCATCACCACTGCTGTTAACACCATCACCACCACTGTAAACACCATTAACACCACTGTAAACACCATCACCACCACTGTAAACACCATCACCACCACTGTAAACACCATTAACACCACTGTAAACACCATCACCACCACTGTAAACACCATTAACACCACTGTAAACACCATCACCACCACTGTAAACACCATCACCACTGCTGTTAACACCATCACCACCACTGTAAACACCATTAACACCACTGTAAACACCATCACCACCACTGTAAACACCATTAACACCACTGTAAACACCATCACCACCACTGTAAATAACATCTGAACACCAAACCCACCAAACAAAACAGATAATTTAATGGGGGTCTCCAAACTTCTGCATGAGGACTTGATATGAATGTATTTTACCTGAACTGATTCTGAAACAGTCTGGTGTTTTTTTCCTGTACAGAAATATTAATTTACTGTTGTTATTAATCACTTCTGTGGTTTCAGGTCAGTGTTTTAGTGAGAGAGGTGGACGCAGCTCTACAGGTGCTGCACTCTCAGGTGTGTATCTGTAAAGAACATCACTCACTCAATCACTCACTCACTCACACACACTGCAGCTGTGTGACTGTATGACTGTAAATGTGTGTGTGTGTGTGTGTGTGTGTGTGTGTGTGTGTGTGTGTGTGTGTGTGTGTGTGTGTGTGTGTGTGTGTGTGTGTGTTTACAGCTGAAGCAGGTCATCATCAGTGTGGTGCTCCTGGACACTCAGTCTAATAACAGACATCTCCAACAAAGCAGGTGATTTACACACTCTACACACCTTTACTGTCCAGCCAGGTCATGTCCTTAGAGGGGAATTCCATCCATTTTTTAAATTTTGGTTTGAGGTGTAAACAGAGTGTTTTGGTCTGTAATGGATCAGATTTGTTTATAGTGGTGGTGATGGAAACCAGGGGTCACCATGTCTACAACATAAATATATATATAGATAGATTTTTTCGGAGTTTAAGACTGAGATCTTCTCTAAACTATCATAAACAGCGTCTCAGAATCAGACAGTGTATTTATAACATCTACTGTAATAACTTTCTGTGAGGAGCTTCTAGAGGTGGACGTCTGGTTCCATTCACCACCACTGTGAACAGATCTGGTTCTGTAAGGTTCTGTAGAGCGCTGATCCACTCTGAACATCTCATGTATGTAATTATGAAGGAGTGTGATTACCCTCTGTGTGATGAGTGCCGTGAGTGAATGTGTGTATGTGTTTACAGGACGTGCGTCTGTCCAGCAGTACAGTCCACTGCAGAGCTTCGGTTGACCACGGCGATTTACTCTCATGTGCTGCTGGTAAGACCCCATTCAATAACATATAATCAATAATCAATAATCTGGAGATTCATAATTACATGTATGCTGTAAATAACTATTATTATTATTATTGTCATTATTATTATTATTATTATTATTAGTGATTTTGTAGCATTGTTATCTGACTGTATGCTCATCATCTTTATCATCTTCATCATCTTCTTCATTGTCTTCCTCATCTTCTTAATCACCATCTTTATCATCATCATCCTCTTTTTCTTAATCATCATCTTCATCATCTTCATCACCTTAATTACCATTTTTATCATCATCATCATCTTTTTCTTAATCATCATCTTCATCATCTCCTTAATTACCATCATTATCATCATCTTCATCACCATGATCTTTTTCTTAACCATCATATTCATCATCATTTGCTTAATCATCATCTTCATAATCATCTTCACCATCATCTTTTTCTTAATAATCTTCATCATCATCATTTGCTTAATCAACATCTTCATCATAATCTTCATCATCATCTTCATCATCATTATCTTCTTTTTCTTAACCATCATATTTGTCATTACCATCATCATCATTTGCTTAATCATCTTCATCATTATCTTCTTTTTCTTAACCATCGTATTCATCATCTTCTTCTTAATCATCATTTTCATCGTCATCCTTTGCTTAATCATCATCTTCATCATCATCATCATCTTTTTCTTAATAATCTTCATCATTTTCATCATCATATTTTCACCATCTTAATTACCACTGTTATCATCATCATCTTCATCATCTTTTTCTTAACCATCATCTTCATCATCTTCTTTTTCTTAACCATCATATTCATCATCTTCTTCTTAGTCATCATCAGCATCTTCATCATCTTCATCATCATCCTTTGCTTAATCATCATCTTCATCATTATTTTCACCATCATCTCCATCATCATCTTCTTCTTTGTTTAACTCTGAGAAGGAATGTGATGGTGGAAAAGTGCACACTCGTTTACTGTTTAACGACAGACACTGTTTCACGTATACTATCTCAGGAGAGGCCCCCGAGCAGGCCCCCCCATTCATTCCTCACCCCAGCTAAATCCTACTGTTTCCATTACCTAACTGCCACCACCCTCCGTCCACTTACCCAGGACAGATCCTCAACTCTAATACACAGCCTGCCTGACCTGCACTCCTCTATGTGTTGTTTATTCATCCCTCTTTTCTCCCTTAGACTTCCATTCATTTTCAGCCCAGGACGGTTCAAATCCATCACAGTTTTACTTGAGTATGTAGAACTGAGTGAACAGAGTGTGTCACCCTGCTGACTATTAGTATCACCCTGCTGTTCTCAGGAGTCTCTAGAGCAGCACCTGGTGGAGAAAGAGTGGTACAGCGACAGAGACGACTTCACTGTCCAGCTCCAGAGAGTTCCTCTATCAGACCTCATCCTCAACACGGTGAGCACAACGAGACGGTAGAAAGCGAGGACCCATATCAGAAAATAACTTTTAATGAAAAACATGCAAAATGTCCTGTTTCTAGTTGTGATGTCACAAAAACCCAACACGTTTAAATATATACCATCCTGTTTAGTCTACAGCAGTTCAGCCCTGCCCACCCACACTGGTTATAAAGAGAGTTTTAGTCTGGACTGCTTTTCAAATGTGGCAGAAACAGGACAGCCAACCAGAACACAGCTCATTTACATATATCAGTCTTGAAGACATAGTAACGAAAGCAGCCTGTTGAATTGTAAGGGATGAAGCGAGGATGAAAATGGTCATGTATACATAACAACTGGTACATAAAGCAAAGTAGCATGTGTAAGTGTACTTTAGGAGGAATATACAGTTCAAGATGTGGAGGTTATGAGCCCTTTAATGTAAAAATTTATTAGCCTGAATCAGACATAATATTAAAGGGCCCATATCATGGACAAACATGTTTGATGTACTATGTAGACATTGTTAAAGATAAAAAATACCACCCATTACTCAGTCTATACAATAATTATATGCAAACTAAATTGCAAAAATGGCCTGTTTAATGGCGCATTTAATTCTACTCTTCTAGTTAGTCTACCGCAGTTTAGCCACGCCCAGTGGCCAAGTATGTAGTATGTATACAATCCATTCCTCAGTTTATACAGTCCTTATATGGAAACTAAGCTAACCTGCTTCAAGTTCAATGTTATCGCAAAAAAGCAACACACACATCTATTTAATTCAATTATATACGCCTGTATATTAGACCACAGTGATTAAGCCACACCCATTCACACTAGTTATAAGGAGTGTTTCAGCCCAAACTGCTTTTTTAAATCAAGCACAATATTTATGCAATACACAAACAATCCTGTCCATTTCACAATTAATGTAAGTGTATCAGATGATTTTTAAAGAATAAAAATGTTTGTATTAAAGTCTATTTTTGTATAGAGACTTATTTTAAATATAGTCTATTATCAGTAATTCTCAGTCCTCTGTCTAAATCTCCTGGTACGACCACCAATCCAAGTTAAGGATGTTATTGGACTAATTGGTTGTTAGGACACTCTTGATCAATTGTGATCACAGCTGAAAAACATTCTACTAATAAGTGAGTATAAAAGGGAACAACATTCTAGGTTAGTTTAGTATCTGAAGATCAGCAGTTGATGGCTTGCTGACCGACTCACAATGACCAGAAAGAAACAACTTTCTTTAGAGACCCGTCAGTCCATTGTTGTGTTAAGGAAGAAGATCCTCCATTAAAACAAGAACATTTCACTGTGATCCCAAACTTTTGAGCAGTAGTTTATATATTTATATATATATATATATATATATATATATATATATATATATATATATATATATATATATATATATATATATATATATATATAAATATATATATATATATATATATATATATATATATATATTGTTCAACCAAGTCATTTACATATTTCAGCCTTAAAGGTACAGTAATAATTACCTTGAAAAAGCAGATGTGGACTATGGGCTCTTTAAGTGCTCCTGAGTAATCACAGAAGAGAATAAGCCACGTGATCTCTGTGTCTTTGTGAAGGATGGTGGAACTTCAGAGGAGAACCTGGAGTCACAGACGTATGAACTTGCTCTGCAGCTGTGGGAGAACCTGGTAAAGCAGAACACTACACTACACTACACTACACTACACTACACTAATCTGTCTGGCAAAAGTTAATGAGTTTATAGATGCAGTAAATATCTTCAGATATTCTTTGGACTAGAATTAACTCCTTTTGTTGATTTGCCCTTTTTATATGCCCAAGTGATGTTTATTTTATTGCAGAATTTGAAGTATACAGTCGTCCTTTACATTGTGTTCAAATTGGACCAATAGAAATGCTCTAAAACTGCTTTGAACAATTTCAATTCACTTACATTGAAAGTAGAGAGTGTTTCTGTCCTCTGCTGTAGAGTTATGATTTTAAAGATATTTGTTTCAGTTTGGACAGTGATGATATACTCATTTATAGTGTCTGTTATAGAGTTTACAGTACTCCAGATGAAATATGCTATTACTGTGTGTTATTTTGCAGATCCAGCTGGACGGTGAGCGGAGAGAGCTGAGAAACCGATTGAGGGTCCGATGCCCCAGCGAGGTAGGCCACGTTTATGCAGGGCTGTGGTACGCGGTACAGTCACGTCAGAAACTCAATCTGCTCTGAGTTTGTGGAAAGCTGGATGAACTTCACTGATCATGACAAGCATTTCAGAGACTTTTCAGGTTCTAAATAGCTGCTAACACTAATACAGTGATATTACCGGGGGGCTGGTGCCCGGCGCTGTTCTGCCAGGGCTTTAACAAGCTTAGTATTAATTGTAAAATGCTTTTTTAATATAATCTGAAATCAAACTTGACCTTTTAACCTCGTAAATTCACATTTTTGGTCATATTAAGCAAAAATTCAAGATTAATATTAGCCTATAATGTCATGTTCCCCTCCCACCTCATCCAAATCAAACACTGCAAACAATGATATCCTGGCAGGTACAGTTATATTAATTATATATGTGTTTTATATTAGGAGATTTTTAAAATGTGTTTTCTTTTTTACTTAGTATAATTAAAACACATCAAAATAAGTCAATAATCTTATAATAAGTTTAAAACAATCTCCAAATGAGAAACATAAGATATAACAACTACATATGATATAATATACATATTACCTGCCATGAGGAAGCTTTTATTTACTCAGTAAAACACTATTATTTAAATATTAAACAGTATTAATAGAGTAAGTAGTGCTTTTCATACGTCAGTGTGTCTGTTTAACTCTTTCCAAGCTTTTCCTAAACAACCCAGTATTATTATCAGTTCTCATCTAATACCTGCTTTGACTGCTCAGTACTTCATTAAGATAAATCAAGATTTGCTGCTGAAGGAACTGAACACATTCATACAATGTCTGGGGCGTCCAGGAGAAATCTGGAACCTAACTTTGTTCTTCAAACTGGATCAAGATCTGATCTACTTCTCTACAATAACATATTCATGTTACTTTCTATTGTATGTCTGATTATTTACATCTGTTCTAATCAGATCTGCTGTTCTTACTGTTCTCACTTACTGATCAGATACAGACTTTTACACTATCAGTTCAGGGGCCTCAGACTGTTACACTGTATATGTATGTAGCCTAACTGTTCTCTAAGGCTGACTTTACATGGTGAAACTTGCATGCAACAACTTGTTGTTTCCTGCAGCATAATTTCAACTGAAAGCAACAAAAGTTGCATGCAACACGTTCATTTACTATATAAGAAGTAACTATATAGAGTCTGAGTAGAGTCCCTGGGGCACGTGGTGGTACGTCGCATCCTGCCTGCAACTTCTCCACAGAAGAGGATTATCATGCTCAACATCTCGGTCAACACACATGGGGGGGGTCGGGTGGGTTCTCCTTTTTAACCCTTTTAAGCCTGTCAGACAATACAGTGAATGAAGTCTGAAAGTATTATGTTAGACGTGATCACATGACGTGCTAGCAGTGTTTGAATTTGTTGTTTCATGAAACTTGTTTAGTGAAGTCGAGGCGACTGCAACTGTTGCAGCTGAGTTTCAAGTGAGTTGCAGGACATTGTGCAACTCAGATGCAACTTAGTTTTGTGTAACTTTCAAGCAGCTAAAATTGCATGCACGTTTCAGCGTGTAAAGCCAGCCTAAGAATACGGAAGGTGGTTTTTGAGGGTCCTGATTTGTTACTGCAATCTCTCTCTCTCTCTCTCTCTCTCTCTCTCTCTCTTTGCAGGACCACCCGTTCATTAGAACAGAGAGGAATTCCCCGTCTGAAAGTGGGCCAGGATCTAGAGCAGCTATCGATGCTGTAAGTCCCTCCACATCTCACTAAATCATACATCAAAAGACGAATAAAACATTAATACTAGTCTTTCTGCTTCACACGCGGCTTCTGAGACTCAGGCTGCAGGAGAGAACACTAATACACTCTCTATGCTGCTTCTACTTGGAGCCAGTTACACTAGTGACTATAGTAATCAACCTTTTTCCTGCTCCATCATGCTCGTCAGGCATGTAGACCTAGTTCCTAATTCTCCCAAACTTAGTATTATTTACAGAAGTATTATTTACAAAAGTATTATTTACAGTTCTCAATTAATACCTGCTTTGACTGCTCAGTACTTCATTAAGCTAAATCAAGATTTGCTGCTGAAGGAACTGAACACATTCATACAATGTCTGGGGCGTCCAGGAGAAATCTGGAACCTAACTTTGTTCTTCAAACTGGATCAAGATCTGATCTACTTCTCTACAATAACATATTCATGTTACTTTGTATTGTATGTAGGAATATTTACATCTGTTCTAATCAGATCTGCTGTTCTAATGATATCTAATTCTCTTTTCTTGGGTTTAATGTCATTCTGCTGCGTTGGTTGAGCTCCTGTTCTGCTGGACTGTTGTTTAAACCGCTCACTCTGGAGCTTCAGCATCCTATTTTATACCAAAGTGTCCAAACAGAGACATAATAAGATGGATTCTTCAGTAGTTGCGAGGTTTCTTATTTAAGTTCCACCTTAAATGGTGCAGCTGGTATACTGTGGCACCATTTAAGGTGGAGTGGAACATTTGAGGGGGTGAGAGTTTCAGTCTCTGCTGGTAGATGCTGCATGTACTAAGATCTTTCACTACTCGGTGCAGCAGTGCTGCAGCTTTAAACGCCTCCGCTCAGTTCGGTGTTAGAAAAGATTCTTGTAGGCTACGTTCACACGAATGTGAACAAACAGCTGTCGACTGTCAAATCAGATTTCTTACCCTAACGTGACAATCTGATTTTTTGGAGCTGTGTGGACGCGTCAATCAGATTTGAGTCACTTTCACATGTGGGTTTTTCTTTCATTCTGGATCTGAACCTCTACAGTCGACAGCTGTGTGTTCACGTTACAGACATACAGCTCACTTACATTTGTGTAAGTGAACCGTCCACCAAGTCCGATCTGAACAAACTATCTGAATTGATTAACGAGGCTTGTAATGTGAACCTGTTTTTTCATACTACAGTTATTATTTTGCTACAGCTACAGTACTAATACTGGAGGCTACTGATGTGAGGCACACACACACTAGAGGGCAGTGAAACACTCACATACTCTACACACACACACACTAGTGAACAGACACACTAGAGGGCAGTGAAACATTCACATATACACACACATACACAAGTGAACAGACACACTAGAGGCAGTGAAACATTCGCATATATACACACACACACACTAGTGAACAGACACACTAGAGGGCAGTGAAACATTCACATATATACACACACTACACACACATTAGTGAACAAACACACTAGGGGGCAGTGAAACATTCACATATACACACACATACACTAGTGAACAGACACACTAGAGGCAGTGAAACATTCACATATATACACACACACACTAGTGAACAGACACACTAGAGGGCAGTGAAACATTCACATATATACACACACTACACACACATTAGTGAACAAACACACTAGGGGGCAGTAAAACACTCACATATACACACACATACACAAGTGAACAGACACACTAGAGGCAGTGAAACATTCGCATATATACACACACACACTAGTGAACAGACACACTAGAGGGCAGTGAAACATTCACATATATACACACACTACACACACATTAGTGAACAAACACACTAGGGGGCAGTGAAACACTCACATATACACACACATACACTAGTGAACAGACACACTAGAGGCAGTGAAACATTCGCATATATACACACACACACACACTAGTGAACAGACACACTAGAGGGCAGTGAAACATTCACATATATACACACACTACACACACATTAGTGAACAAACACACTAGGGGGCAGTGAAACATTCACATATACACACACATACACTAGTGAACAGACACACTAGAGGCAGTGAAACATTCACATATATACACACACTACACACACATTAGTGAACAGACACACTAGTGGGCAGTAAAACACTCACATACACACACTACACACTAGTGAACACACACTAGGAGCAGTAAAACATTCACATATACACTTATACTAGTGAACAGACACACTAGAGAGCAGTGAAACACTCACATATATACACACACACTAGTGAACACACACTAGGGGGCAGTGAAACTCTCAGATACATACACACTAGTAAACAGACATGCTAGGGGCAGTGAAACATTCACATATAGACTCATATTAGTGAATAGACGCACTAGAAATACTCACATACACACACACTAGTGAACAAACATGCTAGGTGGCAGCGAAACAGTCACACACACTCACACTAGTGAACACACTCTAGGGGACAGTGAAACACTCACATATATATATATATATATATATATATATATATATATATATATATATATATATATATATATATATATATATATATATATATATATATATACACACACTAGTGAACACACTCTAGGGGACAGTGAAACACTCACATATACATATATATATATATATATATATATATATATATATATATATATATATATATATATATATATATATATATATATATATATATATATATATATATATATATATACACACACTAGTGAACACACACTAGGGGCAGTGAAACTCTCACATATACACACACACACACACAAGTAAAAACACTAGGGGCAGTGAAAGACTTACATATACACACACACTAGTAAACACACACTAGGGGGCAGTAGTGAGCACACTTGCCCAGAGCAGTGGGCAGCCCTATCCACAGCGCCCAGAAAGCAGTCAGAGGTTCGGTGTCTTGCTCAAGGGCACTTCAGTCGTGTCCTGTGGGTTCATGGGATCCGACCGGCAACCAAGGCTGGTTCCCTAATCTCCAGACTGCCTCCATATTATTATTATTGTTATTATTATTATTATTATTATTATTATTATGGCATAAATAAATAAATAACATTTATTTTTCTACTCTATCTGGTGGTTATGGACTTTCCTGCTATCTACTGTCTCCTACTATGAATGATGTTCTGTGTTTAGTAGCTCTGATTATGATTCTGTATGCAGTTAGCTGAGGTTTGATTGATGTTCTATGTTTGTAGGTTATGGGAACCGAGCTGCCTTGTGAAGACTTCAGTCCCTCCAACACTTTACCAACATCAGGTACTGACTGACCGCAGCTGCGTCCACATCTGCAGTCCTGATTCAGCTTCTTTAGTCCTGTCCTGCAGTAAATAAGGCTAATGTAGATGACAGCACCAGTTAGCATGATGCTAACTGCATACACCAGTACCCACTGTCTTTGAAGTATGTTGAGTATCTATAATAGACTTTGTGGTTTCCGCCACTGTATGATACACTGTTATCTATAAACATGGACTAATGTGAGTTAGCATTGCTAAAAACATTAGCAGCAGTCAGACGGAGGCCTGTCTGTCTAAATTAGCATGTTAAGCTTGTTAACGTTGTTTTCCTCTGGTTCCTGTAGTCCACGCCGTGAGGCCAGCAGATATCCGAGTGGTGGCGGCTCTCGGGGACTCTTTAACGGTCAGTTAGAGGCTAACACTAAATCAGTACATCATCACTGTCCAAGGAAAATCAAATATCTCCACAACTGAAAAAAACTTTTCTTTTACTGTGAGTCAATGGAACCAGAATTTCTTGATGATTTTGGAGTATTTGTATTGGTTCATTCATCTTGAAACTTTCACGGGATATAAAAAAAACAGCTGTTGTGTTCAAATGATATTAATCCAGACGAGGATGACATGAAAGCTTAGAGACCTATTGGTCTGAACTATATACCATTTACACTAGCATTTAAATGTTCAGTGTCAGTATTTACGTCAGTAATTTGTTTTCTTTTATATAAATAATAAATATAATTTAATAACTTCTAATTGGTGATTTAGGCTGATTTATTAAAACTTTAGAAGATTTGAGTCGTTATATATGGTCATCTATAATTTATGAGCAGCAACAGCCACAGAATGCAATGTGATAAGATCCGGTAAATAATTCTATATTATTTTATATGATTTATATTTGATTAATTTTTAAAATAATAAAAAAAACAATTAAAAAATAATGAATTAATACAAATCACAGTAAACAAGAATTAGCCAAGTTTAAATCAAATATCTCACAGTGTTTTAGATAAGGCGTTTGTAATTTTATGCCCTGTTCTTCAGTGGTCAGGACCCCCACAGGACCACCACAGAGCAGATACTATTAGGGAGGTGGATTATTCTCAGCACTGCAGTGACACTGACGTGGTGGTGGTGTGTTAGTGTGTGTTGTGCTGGTGTGAGTGGATTAGACACAGCAGACACAGCAATGTCACTGCTGGACTAAGAATTGTCCACCAACCAAAACTATCCAGACAGCAGTGTCCTGTGGGCGGCGTCCTGTGTCCACTGATGAAGGACTAGAGGAACACAAACTGTGCAGCAGCAGATGAGCTACTGTCTCTGACTTTACATCTACAAGGTGGACCAGCAAGTAGTAGGAGTGTCTCATAGAGTGGACAGTGAGTGGACACAGTCCTTCATCAGTGCTCACAGGACGCCGCCCACAGGACACTGTTGTCTGGATAGTGGACAATTCTCAGTCCACTGAGGTGTTTAAACACTCCAGCAGCAGCAGCACTGCTGTCTCTGATCCACTCACACCAGCACAACACACACTAACACACCATCTCTTTGTCAGTGTCACTGCAGTGCTGAGAATGACTCACCTCCTTAATAGTACCTGCTCTGTGGTGGTCCTGTGGGGGTCCTGACTACAGTCTGTAAGTGTAGTATGGTCAGTGGAACTGATGAAGTGGGCAGTAGAAATGAGGAGCTGGTGTTGATGTTATGGATGATCTGTGTTTCTCCTGATACACTGTGTCTGTAGGCGGGGAATGGTGTTGGGTCAGCACCGTACAACCTACTGGACGTTCTGACACAGTACAGGGGCCTGTCCTGGAGGTGAGTGACCGATCACAGCAGTGTCTATATATTTATGATCCTCTAGAGTCATGTAGTAACAGCTCTGAGCCTTTAATGACCGTCATCTTTCTTTATCTCGTGTGTTTGCAGTGTTGGAGGAGACCAGAACATCTCCACGGTCACCACACTAGCCAGTGGGTCATCACTCTCAGTCTTTTCCTTTAATCACAGAGAGCAGCCAGTCAGACTGAATGACCTCTCACATATACACTGTGTACTCCCCCTACCTCAGTGTAGTGCATCAGCCACCACAGGTCCCTTGTACTTCCACTCACTGGCCACTTTATTAGAAACACCCACCTTGAATTTCCACTAACTGGCCACTTTATTAGAAACACCCACCTTTTATTTCCTATAACTGGTCACTTTATTAGAAACACCCACCTTTTATTTCCTATAACTGGTCACTTTATTAGAAACACCCACCTTGAATTTCCACTAACTGGTCACTTTATTAGAAACACCCACCTTTTATTTCCTATAACTGGTCACTTTATTAGAAACACCCACCTTTTATTTCCTATAACTGGTCACTTTATTAGAAACACCCACCTTGAATTTCCACTAACTGGCCTCTTTATTAGAAACACCCACCTTTTATTTCCTATAACTGGTCACTTTATTAGAAACACCCACCTTGAATTTCCACTAACTGGCCACTTTATTAGAAACACCCACCTTTTATTTCCTATAACTGGTCACTTTATTAGAAACACCCACCTTGAATTTGCACTAACTGGCCACTTTATTAGAAACACCCACCTTTTATTTCCTATAACTGGTCACTTTATTAGAAACACCCACCTTGAATTTCCACTAACTGGCCACTTTATTAGAAACATCCACCTTGAATTTCCACTAACTGGCCACTTTATTAGAAACACCCACCTTTTATTTCCTATAACTGGTCACTTTATTAGAAACACCCACCTTTTATTTCCCATAACTGGCTACTTTATTAGAAACACCTACCTTTTATTTCCTATAACTGGCCACTTTATTAGAAACACCTACCTTTTATGTCCTATAACTGGCCACTTTATTAGAAACACCCACCTTTTATTTCCTATAACTGGTCACTTTATTAGAAACACCCACCTTTTATGTCCTATAACTGGCCACTTTATTAGAAACACCCACCTTTTATTTCCTATAACTGGTCACTTTATTAGAAACACCCACCTTTTATTTCCTATAACTGGCCACTTTATTAAAAACACCTACCTTTTATTTCCTATAACTGGCCACTTTATTAGAAACACCCACCTTTTATTTCCTATAACTGGTCACTTTATTAGAAACACCCACCTTTTATTTCCTATAACTGGCCACTTTATTAAAAACACCTACCTTTTATTTCCTATAACTGGCCACTTTATTAGAAACACCCACCTTTTATTTCCTATAACTGGCCACTTTATTAAAAACACCTACCTTTTATTTCCTATAACTGGCCACTTTATTAGAAACACCCACCTTTTATTTCCTATAACTGGCCCCTTTATTAGAAACCCCTGGATTGTATTTCTATTAACTGACCACTTTATTAGAAACATCCACCTCGTATTTCCACTAACTGGCCACTTTATTAGAAACACCAACATTGTGCTTCTACTAACTGGCCACTTTATTAGAAACACATACCTTTTATTTCTAAAAACTGTCCACTTTATTAGAAACACCTACTTTGTACTTTCACTAACTGGCCACTTTATTAGAAACACTCACTTTCACAGTGTGTCTTGACTCTGTGTTTTGTCTGTGATGGTGTTCAGACATCCTGCGAGAGTTTAACCCCGCGCTGACCGGGTTCTCAGTGGGTAAGGGTGGACAGGACTCGTCACAGGCTTTCCTCAACCAGGCTGTTCCTGGAGGCAAAAGCGAGTGAGTCTCTTTACCGGGTCTGTCTCTAGATTTCTTTATGGTGATTGGACAGTGAAGTTGAGCTGCTCTCTGTTGTTAGTGACATGCTGAGGCACGCCCAGGCCTTGGTGAGCAGGATGAAGAGTGATTCTGTAAGTTCTCCTCCAAAAGGAATTTCATAATTATTTTCATTTCTGCAGAATTAAATGGTTATGATGTGACGAGGAGTGGGTTTGGTGCAAAATGCTCTGTTCTAGAGAAACTTGCTGAGTCAGAACCGTACACAGTGCTGGTGAATGGAACCAGACGTCCACCTTTAAAATCTCCCATTTTTAATTTGTCCTCATTAACATCACATGGCTTTATTCGCATTGTAGAAAAATTGGTGGAATTCCCCTTCAAACCCAGCAGGCTTGTAATACTACTAGTGTGTTATAATACAGTTTTAATATTTATCATCATTTAAGTTTGTGTTGTCTTGTTGTTTGTGTCTGATCAGCGCGTGGACTTCCACTCAGACTGGAAGGTGATCACTCTGTTCATCGGAGGGAACGACCTGTGTGACTCCTGCAAGAACTCAGTAGGTGTTCACAGTAACTGTGGAACTCTGTGGAGGAGAACGTCTGAGGCTCTGTGAAATGTTCAGGCTGTGATCGATCTCTCTCTCTCTCTCTCTCTCTCTCTCTCTCTCTCTCTGTACTTCAGATCTATCACTCTGCTGAAAACTTTGTGAAGCGTGTGCGAGAGGCGCTGGACTACCTGCACAGCGAGGTAGAGGATTAATAATCCATAACCGTCTGTTTTTAATGATATAGTCTATCAGCTCCATCAGCACCTGTATTTAAACATACGAGCTATTGTGAGAACATTGCACAAGAAATTCACCAACAATAGTCCCAATCCAGTGTCTACCAGTCTGTCTGTCTGTCTGTCTCTCTGTCTGTCTGTCTGTCTGTCTGTTTGTCTGTCTGTCTGTCTGTCTGTCTGTATTCTCTGTCTGTCTGTCTGTCTGTCTGTATTCTCTCTCTGTCTGTCTGTCTGTATTCTCTCTCTGTCTGTCTGTCTGTATTCTCTCTCTGTCTGTCTGTCTGTATTCTCTCTCTGTCTGTCTGTCTGTATTCTCTGTCTGTCTGTCTGTCTGTCTGTCTGTATTCTCTCTCTGTCTGTCTGTCTGTATTCTCTCTCTGTCTGTCTGGTTGTATTCTCTGTCTGTCTGTCTGTCTGTCTGTATTCTCTCTCTGTCTGTCTGGTTGTATTCTCTGTCTGTCTGTCTGTCTGTATTCTCTCTCTGTCTGTCTGTCTGTATTCTCTCTCTGTCTGTCTGTATTCTCTCTCTGGCTGTCTGTCTGTATTCTCTCTCTGTCTGTCTGTCTGTATTCTCTCTCTGTCTGTCTGTCTGTATTCTCTCTCTGTCTGTCTGTCTGTATTCTATCTCTGTCTGTCTGGTTGTATTCTCTGTCTGTCTGTCTGTATTCTCTCTCTGTCTGTCTGTCTGTATTCTCTCTCTGTCTGTCTGGTTGTATTCTCTGTCTGTCTGTCTGTCTGTATTCTTTGTAAGACTGTCTGTCTCTCTGTCTGTCTGTTTGTCTGTATTCTGTGTAAGACTGTCTGTGTTTGTGGATCAGGTTCCTCGGGCTATAGTTAATCTGGTGGAGCTGCTTCACATCATCCCTCTGAGAGGAATGCACGAGGACCCTGCAGTGAACTGCCCCACATGGCTAGTGCAGTGAGTGTGTGTTTCTGTGTTATTATTGATGGTTCAGTGTGCTCCAGGGTGGGAACAGTGGGCTGGTGCTGATATCATTTCAGTGAATGTTCTAAATTAGACTGTGTGAAAGTGTCTTTAAAGCTGATAAGAGTTCGGTCTGTTTTCTCTCAGGATCCTCTGTCCCTGCGTTCTTTTACCAAAACCTGGATCTAAAGCGCTGCAGGACCTGAACGATCTGAACAGAGCTTATCAGGTACACACACACAACAGCTCACACGTGTTACGTGTGTAAAGTTGTATCTCTGTTGTATATATGTAATGTGTGTATGTATAGTAAGTGTATTGCATACACACCCACCAGACACTTCATTAGATACAACTCACTGTCCACTCTATTAGACACTCCTACTACTTGCTGGTCCACCTTGTAGATGTAAAGTCAGAGACAGTAGCTCATCTGCTGCTGCACAGTTTGTGTTCCTCTAGTTCTTCATCAGTGGACACAGGACGCCGCCCACAGGACACTGCTGTCTGGATAGTTTTGTTTGGTGGACGATTCTCAGACCGGCAGGGACATTGAGGTGTTGCTGTGTCTGATCCACTTACACCAGCACAACACACACTAACACACCACCACCACATCAGTGTCACTGCAGTGCTGAGAATGACCCACCTCCCTAATAGTGCCTGCTCTGTGGTGGTCCTGTGGGGGTCCTGATCATTAAAGAACAGAGTAATAAAGTATACAGAGAATCAGATGAACTACAGTCTGTAAGTGGAGCTCCTGTATGGTCAGTGGAGCTGATACAGTGGACAGTGAGTGGAGGTCCTGTATGGTCAGTGGAGCTGATACAGTGGACAGTGAGTGGAGGTCCTGTATGGTCAGTGGAGCTGATACAGTGGACAGTGAGTGGAGGTCATGTATGGTCAGTGGAGCTGATACAGTGGACAGTGAGTGGAGGTCATGTATGGTCAGTGGAGCTGATACAGTGGACAGTGAGTGGAGGTCCTGTATGGTCAGTGGAGCTGATACAGTGGACAGTGAGTGGAGGTCCTGTATGGTCAGTGGAGCTGATACAGTGGACAGTGAGTGGAGATATAAGGAGGTGGACCTAATGAGGTGACCGGTGTAGATATGGTGTGTATGTACTGTATAATGTATCTCTGTCTCTTGTGTGTTGTAGAGGGGGCTTCTGGATCTGGTGGAGTCGGGCCGATATGATACACACTCTAACTTCACTGTAGTGGTGCAGCCTTTCCTGAGAGATATAACTCTACCACACACTACGGTCAGACTAACACACAGACTAATATGCTGTAGATACTGAATTATTAATAATAGTCTTTAATAGTTACCGGTTACTCAAATAATGTAATGAATAATTATTGTACATACTAAGCAGTTGGTAGAAGTGAAGTAACTCTCTCTCTTTCTCTCTCTCTCTCTCCTGAAGGATGGTCATCCTGACCGCTCGTTTTTCTCTCCAGATTGTTTTCACCTCAGTCAGAGAGCTCACACTATGATGGCTCGTGCTCTCTGGAACAACATGGTGAGATACATGTGTGAACTTAAGTGCACACCATCATTTACAGCTCTTCATTATTACTACTCTTCATTATTACACCTCTTCATTATTACACCTCTTCATTATTACTACTCTTCATTATTACACCTCTTCATTATTACTACTCTTCATTATTACACCTCTTCATTATTACTACTCTTCATTATTACACCTCTTCATTATTACACCTCTTCATTATTACTACTCTTCATTATTACACCTCTTCATTATTACTACTCTTCATTATTACACCTCTTCATTATTACTACTCTTCATTATTACACCTCTTCATTATTACACCTCTTCATTATTACTACTCTTCATTATTACACCTCTTCATTATTACTACTCTTCATTATTACACCTCTTCATTATTACACCTCTTCATTATTACTACTCTTCATTATTACACCTCTTCATTATTACACCTCTTCATTATTACTACTCTTCATTATTACACCTCTTCATTATTACAGCTCTTCATTATTACAGCTCTTCATTATTACACCTCTTCATTATTACACCTCTTCATTATTACACCTCTTCATTATTACTACTCTTCATTATTACACCTCTTCATTATTACTACTCTTCATTATTACACCTCTTCATTATTACACCTCTTCATTATTACTGCTCTTCATTATTACACCTCTTCATTATTACACCTCTTCATTATTACTGCTCTTCATTATTACTGTACTTCATTATTACTGCTCTTCATTATTACAGCTCTTCATTAATACTGCTCTTCATTATTACAGCTCTTCATTATTACACCTCTTCATTATTACTGCTCTCCATTATTACTGCTCTTCATTATTACACCTCTTCATTATTACACCTCTTCATTATTACACCTCTTCATTATTACTGCTCTTCATTATTACACCTCTTCATTATTACACCTCTTCATTATTACTGCTCTTCATTATTACTGTACTTCATTATTACTGCTCTTCATTATTACAGCTCTTCATTAATACTGCTCTTCATTATTACTATTCTTCATTATTACAGCTCTTCATTAATACTGCTCTTCATTATTACTACTCTTCATTATTACACCTCTTCATTATTACTACTCTTCATTATTACACCTCTTCATTATTACAGCTCTTCATTATTACAGCTCTTCATTATTACACCTCTTCATTATTACACCTCTTCATTATTACAGCTCTTCATTATTACTGCTCTTCATTATTACAGCTCTTCATTATTACACCTCTTCATTATTACACCTCTTCATTATTACAGCTCTTCATTATTACACCTCTTCATTATTACTGCTCTTCATTATTACAGCTCTTCATTATTACACCTCTTCATTATTACTGCTCTTCATTATTACACCTCTTCATTATTACTACTCTTCATTATTACACCTCTTCATTATTACACCTCTTCATTATTACTGCTCTTCATTATTACAGCTCTTCATTAATACTGCTCTTCATTATTACTGCTCTTCATTATTACAGCTCTTCATTATTACTACTCTTCATTATTACACCTCTTCATTATTACAGCTCTTCATTATTACAGCTCTTCATTATTACACCTCTTCATTATTACACCTCTTCATTATTACAGCTCTTCATTATTACACCTCTTCATTATTACTGCTCTTCATTATTACACCTCTTCATTATTACACCTCTTCATTATTACAGCTCTTCATTATTACACCTCTTCATTATTACTGCTCTTCATTATTACTACTCTTCATTATTACAGCTCTTCGTTAATACTGCTCTTCATTATTACTACTCTTCATTATTACACCTCTTCATTATTACTGCTCTTCATTATTACACCTCTTCATTATTACACCTCTTCATTATTACTGCTCTTCATTATTACTGTACTTCATTATTACTGCTCTTCATTATTACAGCTCTTCATTAATACTGCTCTTCATTATTACTACTCTTCATTATTACTGCTCTTCATTAATACTGCTCTTCATTATTACTACTCTTCATTATTACACCTCTTCATTATTACTACTCTTCATTATTACACCTCTTCATTATTACAGCTCTTCATTATTACAGCTCTTCATTATTACACCTCTTCATTATTACAGCTCTTCATTATTACACCTCTTCATTATTACTGCTCTTCATTATTACAGCTCTTCATTATTACACCTCTTCATTATTACTGCTCTTCATTATTACTGTACTTCATTATTACTGCTCTTCATTATTACAGCTCTTCATTAATACTGCTCTTCATTATTACTACTCTTCATTATTACAGCTCTTCGTTAATACTGCTCTTCATTATTACTACTCTTCATTATTACACCTCTTCATTATTACTACTCTTCATTATTACAGCTCTTCATTAATACTGCTCTTCATTATTACTACTCTTCATTATTACTGCTCTTCATTATTACACCTCTTCATTATTACACCTCTTCATTATTACTGCTCTTCATTATTACAGCTCTTCATTATTACAGCTCTTCATTAATACTGCTCTTCATTATTACTGCTCTTCATTATTACAGCTCTTCATTATTACAGCTCTTCATTAATACTGCTCTTCATTATTACAGCTCTTCATTATTACTACTCTTCATTATTACAGCTCTTCATTATTACTGCTCTTTATAATTACAGCTCTTCATTATTACACCTCTTCATTATTACACCTCTTCATTATTACTGCTCTTCATTATTACAGCTCTTCATTATTACACCTCTTCATTATTACACCTCTTCATTATTACAGCTCTTCATTAATACACCTCTTCATTATTACAGCTCTTCATTATTACAGCTCTTCATTATTACACCTCTTCATTATTACTACTCTTCATTATTACTACTCTTCATTATTACAGCTCTTCATTATTACACCTCTTCATTATTACACCTCTTCATTATTACAGCTCTTCATTAATACACCTCTTCATTATTACAGCTCTTCATTATTACAGCTCTTCATTATTACACCTCTTCATTATTACACCTTTTCATTATTCCTACTCTTCATTATTACTACTCTTCATTATTACTGCTCTTCATTATTACACCTCTTCATTATTACTGCTCTTCATTATTACTGTACTTCATTATTACTACTCTTCATTATTACTGCTCTTCATTATTACTGCTCTTCATTATTACTGCTCTTCATTATTACTACTCTTCATTATTACAGCTCTTCATTATTACTACTCTTCATTATTACACCTCTTCATTATTACTGCTCTTCATTATTACTGTACTTCATTATTACTGCTCTTCATTATTACTACTCTTCATTATTACTGCTCTTCATTATTACAGCTCTTCATTATTACTACTCTTCATTATTACTGCTCTACATTATTACAGCTCTTCATTATTACACCTCTTCATTATTACTACTCTTCATTATTACACCTCTTCATTATTACTACTCTTCATTATTACTACTCTTCATTATTACTACTCTTCATTATTACTGCTCTTCATTATTACTACTCTTCATTATTACACCTCTTCATTATTACTGCTCTTCATTATTACTGTACTTCATTATTACTGCTCTTCATTATTACTACTCTTCATTATTACTGCTCTTCATTATTACAGCTCTTCATTATTACACCTCTTCATTATTACTGCTCTTCATTATTACTACTCTTCATTATTACACCTCTTCATTATTACTACTCTTCATTATTACTACTCTTCATTATTACTGCTCTTCATTATTACTACTTTTCATTATTACAGCTCTTCATTATTACAGCTCTTCATTATTACTACTCTTCATTATTACAGCTCTTCATTATTACTGCTCTTCATTATTACTGCTCTTCATTATTACACCTCTTCATTATTACACCTCTTCATTATTACTACTCTTCATTATTACTACTCTTCATTATTACAGCTCTTCATTATTACTGCTCTTCATTATTACTACTCTTCATTATTACACCTCTTCTTTATTACTACTCTTCATTATTACACCTCTTCATTATTACTACTCTTCATTATTACTACTCTTCATTATTACTGCTCTTCATTATTACTACTTTTCATTATTACAGCTCTTCATTATTACAGCTCTTCATTATTACTACTCTTCATTATTACAGCTCTTCATTATTACTGCTCTTCATTATTACTACTCTTCATTATTACACCTCTTCATTATTACTACTCTTCATTATTACTGCTCTTCATTATTACTACTTTTCATTATTACAGCTCTTCATTATTACAGCTCTTCATTATTACTACTCTTCATTATTACTACTCTTCATTATTACAGCTCTTCATTATTACTACTCTTCATTATTACTACTCTTCATTATTACTGCTCTTCATTATTACACCTCTTCATTATTACTACTCTTCATTATTACACCTCTTCATTATTACACCTCTTCATTATTACTACTCTTCATTATTACTGCTCTTCATAATTACGGCTCTTCATTATTACTGCTCTTCATTATTACACCTCTTCATTATTACAGCTCTTCATTATTACTACTCTTCATTATTACACCTCTTCATTATTACTGCTCTTCATTATTACTGCTCTTCATTATTACACCTCTTCATTATTACAGCTCTTCATTATTACTACTCTTCATTATTACTACTCTTCATTATTACACCTCTTCATTATTACTGCTCTTCATTATTACTACTCTTCATTATTACACCTCTTCATTATTACTACTCTTCATTATTACTGCTCTTCATTTTTACTGCTCTTCATTATTACTGCTCTTCATTTTTACTGCTCTTCATTATTACTGCTCTTCATTATTACACCTCTTCATTATTACTGCTCTTCATTATTACTACTCTTCATTATTACAGCTCTTCATTATTACTACTCTTCATTATTACTACGCTTCATTATTACTACTCTTCATTATTACTGCTCTTCATTATTACACCTCTTCATTATTACTACTCTTCATTATTACTACTCTTCATTATTACTACTCTTCATTATTACTGCTCTTCATTATTACACCTCTTCATTATTACACCTCTTCATTATTACTACTCTTCATTATTACTGCTCTTCATAATTACGGCTCTTCATTATTACACCTCTTCATTATTACTACTCTTCATTATTACACCTCTTCATTATTACTGCTCTTCATTATTACACCTCTTCATTATTACAGGTCTTCATTATTACTACTCTTTATTATTACAGCTCTTCATTATTACTGCTCTTCATTATTACAGCTCTTCATTATTACTACTCTTCATTATTACAGCTCTTCATTATTACATCTCTTCATTATTACTACTCTTCATTATTACAGCTCTTTATTATTACTGCTCTTCATTATTACACCTCTTCATTATTACAGCTCTTCATTATTACTACTCTTCATTATAACTACTCTTCATTATTACAGCTCTTCATTATTACATCTCTTCATTATTACAGCTCTTCATTATTACACCTCTTCATTATTACAGCTCTTCATTATTACTACTCTTCATTATTACTACTCTTCATTATTACAGCTCTTCATTATTACTACTCTTCATTATTACACCTCTTCATTATTACTGCTCTTCATTATTACTGCTCTTCATTATTACACCTCTTCATTATTACAGCTCTTCATTATTACTACTCTTCATTATTACAGCTCTTCATTATTACTGCTTTTCATTATTACTGCTCTTCATTATTACTGCTTTTCATTATTACTACTCTTCATTATTACTGCTCTTCATTATTACACCTCTTCATTATTACTGCTCTTCATTATTACACCTCTTCATTATTACTGCTCTTCATTATTACAGCTCTTCATTATTACAGCTCTTCATTAATACACCTCTTCATTATTACAGCTCTTCATTATTACAGCTCTTCATTATTACACCTCTTCATTATTACTGCTCTTCATTATTACAGCTCTTCATTATTACACCTCTTCATTATTACTGCTCTTCATTATTACAGCTCTTCATTATTACAGCTCTTCATTAATACACCTCTTCATTATTACTGCTCTTCATTATTACAGCTCTTCATTATTACACCTCTTCATTATTACAGCTCTTTATTATTACTGCTCTTCATTATTACTGCTCTTCATTATTACTGCTCTTCATTATTACTGCTCTTCATTATTACTGCTCTTCATTATTACTACTCTTCATTATTACAGCTCTTCATTATTACAGCTCTTCATTATTACTGCTCTTCATTATTACTGCTCTTCATTATTACTGCTCTTCATTATTACTACTCTTCATTATTACACCTCTTCATTATTACAGCGCTTCATTATTACTGCTCTTCATTATTACTGCTCTTCATTATTACAGCTCTTCATTATTACACCTCTTCATTATTACTGCTCTTCATTATTACTGCTCTTCATTATTACTGCTCTTCATTATTACAGCTCTTCATTATTACTGCTCTTCATTATTACTACTCTTCATTATTACTGCTCTTCATTATTACTGCTCTTCATTATTACAGCTCTTCATTGTTACACCTCTTTATTATTACTGCTCTTCATTATTACAGCTCTTCATTATTACTGCTCTTCATTATTACTGCTCTTCATTATTACTGCTCTTCATTATTACAGCTCTTCATTATTACTACTCTTCATTATTACTGCTCTTCATTATTACATTATGGCTGTTCATTGTTCACTGCTCCCACAATCCTACTGCTTATATACAGTATAATCAGACATACAATACAAAGTAACATGAATATCTTATTGTGAAAGAAGTAGATCAGATCTTATGAGCCCTACAGTCTCTCAGTCCTTGCAGAGATGAAGTGCAAATGTTTGTGAGGATTATTTGGGACAGAGCTTCTCTCTCTCACACTCTCTTTCACTCTCTCTCTCTCTCTCAGCTGGAGCCGCTGGGTAATAAAACCCATTCTCAGGATTTCCTTCCAGGACTCTCAGTTAAATGTCCATCAGAGGTACCACATCTCTCACCACCTGTCTGAACTTCACTGCTACCTCTTTTACACATTCACTCTTCTAATTCTCTCGTTCTCTGTTTTCAGAATTCTCCCTTCATCCGCACCTACGAGAACAGCGATTACACGTACAGAGACCCGACTCCAGCACCGCCACCCGTCTCCGTAAGTACAGCAGCGCTCGTGTAGGGACACCAGGGCTGTGTGAGAAAGTCCTGCTGCACTGTTTAAGGTGAAATAAGAGAATTCCAACAAGAAGCTGGAGAACAGGAAGCACAGCTTCAGCCTGGTGTGAGATCAGAGCTCATCAGAGCTTTGGATGGTTCAGAGGTGCTGAGTCTCTGAAGAAGCAGAGCTCTGTAAGTGAGTAGGTTTATAGAAGCTCCTCTGTCACTGCAGTATCTCTGTGTACTGATATGAACCAGCTCTCATATACACACCTGCTCTGCAGACCTTCCTTCTGATTCGCTCAGTGTGAATAAAGCTCCACCCACATGGTGAGCACCAAGTGTAGGTACACGACCATGTGGAGTCAGCGAGCGGTGTAGAAGCTGAGATTACATCATGTTTGGCTTGCAGACCCTCACACCACTTACAGTTTATCAAGTACACAAACCTGGATTATGGATTTAAGGACCCTTGAAGTGATGATGCTAATGGCTCGGGCCAGAACATTAAGAGTAATGTGAATGCAAGCCAGCAGGGGGGGCAATCGTGCTCAGACACTGTACAAGGCATCTGGGCCCAGTGCGTGGACGACCTATATCAATGGGATCTGCGAAGGGCCAGTTTGGCTTGCTAATAGAAATAGAAGCATAGATTTAAATATACTACTCACTAAAAGGTATTACATGTTATTAAATGTTTATATACAGTGAATTGGTTTATACTGCTGTCCTTTAAAGATGTAATAACTGCTTTACAGCTGCAGTAGGGATGTTTTTGAAATGTCAGAACTAACAGTGAATTGTAGTGACTAGGAACTGATAGTGATTGATTGTTTTTCTCAGAATTGGGGAAGTGATTTCTCCTGCACGGACACCGCACCGTCCAGCAGTGTGCCCTCTTCAGGTGAGAGGATGAAGCACAGAGGTGTATGCTTGTTAAATGAGGAGTAGCAGCTTATTCATTAAACAAACTCTCACACAATCTGACTTAGTTCTATATTCAGTTCACAGACTGCGGCCGGCCGACATCTCCGTGGTTGCAGCACTCGGCGACTCTACAACTGTAAGTCCAGTTACTGTCCACTAACTGGCCACTTTATTAGAAACACCCACCTCATACTACTACTAACTGGCCACTTTATTAGAAACACCCACCTCATACTACTACTAGCTGGCCACTTTATTAGAAAACCCACCTCATACTACTACTAGCTGGCCACTTTATTGGAAACACCCACCTCATACTACTACTAACTGGCCACTTTATTAGAAACACCCACCTCATACTACTACTAGCTGGCCACTTTATTAGAAAACCCACCTCATACTACTACTAGCTGGCCACTTTATTAGAAACACCCACCTCATACTACTACTAACTGGCCACTTTATTAGAAACACCCTCCTCATACTACTACTAGCTGGCCACTTTATTAGAAACACCCACCTCATACTACTATTAAGTAGCCACTTTATTAGAAACACCCACCTTGTACATATACTAACTGGCCACTTCATTAGAAACACCTACCTCATACTACTACTAGCTGGCCACTTTATTAGAAAACCCACCTCATACTACTACTAGCTGGCCACTTTATTAGAAACACCCACCTCATACTACTACTAACTGGCCACTTTATTAGAAACACCCTCCTCATACTACTACTAGCTGGCCACTTTATTAGAAACACCCACCTCATACTACTATTAAGTAGCCACTTTATTAGAAACACCCACCTTGTACATATACTAACTGGCCACTTTATTAGAAACACCCACCTCATACTACTACTAACTGCTCACTTTATTAGAAACACCTACCTCATACTACTACTAACTGGCCACTTTATTAGAAACACCCACCTCATATTACTACTAACTGGCCACTTTATTAGAAACACCCACTTCATACTACTACTAACTGGCCACTTTATTAGAAACATCCACCTGATACTACTACTAACTGGCCACTTTATTAGAAACACCCACCTCATACTACTACTAACTGGCCACTTTATTAAAAACACCCACCTCATACTACTACTAACTGGCCACTTTATTTGAAACACCTACCTCATACTACTACTAACTGGTCACTTCATTAGAAACACCTACCTCATACTACTACTAACTGGCCACTTTATTAGAAACACCCACTTCATACTACTACTAACTGGCCACTTTATTAGAAACACCCACTTCATACTACTACTAACTGGCCACTTTATTAGAAACACCCACTTCAAACTACTACTAACTGGCCACTTCATTAGAAACACCCACCTCATACTACTACTAACTGGCCACTTTATTAAAAACACCCACCTCATACTACTACTAACTGGTCACTTCATTAGAAACACCTACCTCATACTACTACTAACTGGCCACTTTATTAGAAACACCCACTTCATACTACTACTAACTGGCCACTTTATTAGAAACACCCACTTCATACTACTACTAACTGGCCACTTTATTAGAAACACCCACTTCAAACTACTACTAACTGGCCACTTCATTAGAAACACCCACCTCATACTACTACTAACTGGCCACTTTATTAGAAACACCCACTTCATACTACTACTAACTGCTCACTTTATTAGAAACACCTACCTCATACTACTACTAGCTGGCCACTTTATTAGAAACACCCACTTCATACTACTACTAACTGCTCACTTTATTAGAAACACCTACCTCATACTACTACTAACTGGCCACTTTATTAGAAACACCTACCTCATACTACTACTAGCTGGCCACTTTATTAGAAACACCCACTTCATACTACTACTAGCTGGCCACTTTATTAGAAACACCCACTTCATACTACTACTAATTGTCTCATTGTCTCATTAACTTTCATTCAAAATGTTTTTTTTGTTTTCTGAAAATTCCAGTAGTCTAACACACATACAGAAGATCTACTCAGGCTGCTTGATGTTTGGCTGTGTGTGTGTTTCAGGCGGGGTTCGGAGCAAAGTCACAAAATTACTTTCAGCTCAACACGGAGTACAGAGGAGTTTCCTGGAGGTGAAGTTCTCACAGTCAGAACCAGCTGGATTACTCTGTACTGTGTTCTTATATCTGACCGTATAGCAACAATTAGGTGGAGTAACTGGCCACTTTATAAGAAACATCCACCTAATAATTTTACTACATGGACACTTTATTAGAAACACCTACCTTGTACATTCACTCACTGGCCACTTTATTAGAAACATGAAACATGTATGTGGGTGTTTTATTGCCACCTAGTTTGTGTGTTCACAGTGTGTGGGTGTGTGTGTTCAGTGTATGTGTGTGTGTGCCCCCTAGTGTGTCTGTTTAGTAGTGTGTGTATATGTCGGTGTTTAACTGCCCCTAGTGTAAGTGTTCACTAGTGTGTGTGTGTGTATGGGGGTGTTTTACTGCCCCATTGTCTGTGTGTTCACTAATGTGTGTGTGTGTGGGAGGGGGGGGTGTTTCACTACACTTTAGAGTGTGTATGTTCACTCGTGTGTGTGTGTCTGTGTGTGTGTATGTATGTGGATGTGTCACCGCCCCTAGTCTGTGTTTACTATTGTGTGTGTGTGTGTTCACTAGTGTGTTTATATAGAACCATAATATTTACCGGAGAACCTCTGAGGAACATCTTATTTAAGAATTAATTTCACCTCTCAGTCTACTCTGTATATGTAACTAATATGTAATTAGTATGTAATATGTAATTAATCAGTGATGTCACTCTAATGACGAGTAGTGTAAGTGTAATGAGTATATGAAATGAGTTGTGTGTGTGTGTGTGTTGCAGTATTGGGGGTGACACGGCCCTGGAGACAACAACTACACTGCCCAGTGAGTTTAACCCCGACTCTAAAACCCCTAAAACCCAAAGACCAGGCCTAAAATTGGTGATACAGATTCACCAGCCGTGTCAGTGCCACCACCAGAACAGCCTCCTCTCATCTTAAAGATCTCCAGAATCACAGGTTTTATGTCCCAACAGGACCTAAAAGAGCTCATCCAAGCTTTTCTCTCCAGCAGAGTTGATCACTCGTCTGTTTACTGAACGTCCCAAAAACATTAGATCAGATTCTACTTTCTGTCACTGTCGATGAAATAGAGTTAGCATCTAACCAGAAGTACACAATTATTATTATTTACATATAGAGTGCAGGACTGTCACTATTGTAGCAATACAGAGGGTACAAAATGTACAGTTAAGGAAAAAATGGTGCAAAATATCTGAATATAACTGAATATACACACACACACACATATATATATATATATATATATATATATATATATATATATATATATATATATATATATATGCGGAATGGTAATGCAAATACAGTTTGTATATACTGTGACGATAGTATGCAAAAAATTGTTAACCAGGAATGCATCACTCCAGCACTGAAATCTCTATTAATTTATAATTCTAACAGAATAAGGTTTAAAATTGTCTGTTTTTAGTTAAATATGTTTATATATATATTTTATACGTTTGTACATATTTCTAATGATGAGCTCTAATACTTATATTCAATTCTTATTGCGCTTTAACCTGAACTTTAATAACACTCAGATACTTTACTTCCCTTATTGTCTTTATGATCTCATATATTTTGCACTTTCTTTTAATTACGTGTGACTGTGTCTGCCAAGCCTCTCTGAGGTGTCTGATCTCAGGATGTGATAAGCTGTGTTATTTAATTTAATTCTTGTATTTTTCTTTATTTGTGTGAACAGTCACTGTGTATAAAGGATGCTGTACATGATGTGCTCTCTAGGTGTTATATTTGTTATTCAGGGGAGATGGATGTGCAGGTTATGAGCTGAACTAAATCTGGTCACATTTTAATTTTAAATATATATATATATTTGTTTTTTAGACATCCTGAGGAAGTTTAACCCGTCCATTCAGGGCTTCTCTACAGGACAGGGCACACTCGCAAAGAAAGGCTTTAACATGGCTGTGTCAGGAGCCAAAGCCTCGTGAGTACATCTGTCTTAAAAATAATAATAATAATCAACAACAATCATAACTATGTAATTTAGGAGTCATGAAACTGCTGTTTGAAAAAATGAAATAGCTTACACTATACACTATAACCCACTACACTATACCAACCACACTATACACTATAACCCACTACACTATACCAACCACACTATACACTATACCAACCACACTATACACTATAACCTATTACACTATACCAACCACACTATACACTATAACCACTACACTATACCAACCACACTATACACTATAACCCACTACACTATACCAACCACACTATACACTATAACCTACTACACTATACCAACCACACTATACACTACAACCCACTACACTATACCAACCACACTATACACTATAACCCACTACACTATACCAACCACACTATACACTATAACCCACTACACTATACCAACCACACTATACACTATATCAACCACGCTATACACTATAACCCACTACACTATACCAACCACACTATACACTATACCAACCACGCTATACACTACAACCCACTACACTATACCAACCACGCTATACACTATACCAACCACGCTATACACTATAACCCACTACACTATACCAACCACACTATACACTATACCAACCACACTATACACTATAACCTATTACACTATACCAACCACACTATACACTATAACCACTACACTATACCAACCACACTATACACTATAACCCACTACACTATACCAACCACACTATACACTACAACCCACTACACTATACCAACCACACTATACACTATAACCCACTACACTATACCAACCACACTATACACTATAACCCACTACACTATACCAACCACACTATACACTATAACCCACTACACTATACCAAGCACACTATACACTATAACCCACTACACTATACCGACCACACTATACACTGTAACTCACTACACTATACCAACCACGCTATACACTATACCAACCACGCTATACACTATAACCCACTACACTATACCAACCACACTATACACTATACCAACCACGCTATACACTACAACCCACTACACTATACCAACCACACTATACACTATAACCCACTACACTATACCAACCACACTATACACTATAACTCACTACACTATACCAACCACACTATACACTATACCAACCACACTATACACTATAACTCACTACACTATACACTATAACCCACTACACTATACCAACCACACTATACACTATAACCCACTACACTATACCAACCACACTATACACTATAACCACTACACTATACCAACCACACTATACACTATAACCCACTACACTATACCAACCACACTATAAACTATAACCCACTACACTATACCAACCACACTATACACAATAACCTACTACACTATACCAACCACACTATACACTATAACCACTACACTATACCAACCACACTATACACTATAACCCACTACACTATACCAACCACACTATACAGTATAACCCACTACACTATATCAACCACACTATACACTACAACCCACTACACTATACCAACCACACTATACACTATAACCCACTACACTATACCAACCACACTATACACTATAACTCACTACACTATACCAACCACACTATACACTATACTAACCACACTATACACTATAACCCACTACACTATACCAACCACACTATACACTATAACCCACTACACTATACCAACCACACTATACACTATAACTCACTACACTATACCAACCACACTATACCAACCACACTATATACTATAACTCACTACACTATACACTATAACCGACTACACTATACCAACCACACTATACACTATAACCCACTACACTATACCAACCACACTATACACTATAACCCACTACACTATACCAACCACACCATACACTATAACCCACTACACTATACCAACCACACCATACACTATAACCCACTACACTACACCAACCACACTATACACTATAACCTACTACATTATACCAACCACACTATACACTATAACCACTACACTATACCAACCACACTATACACTACAACCCACTACACTATACCAACCACACTATACACTATAACCCACTACACTATACCAACCACACTATACACTATAACTCACTACACTATACCAACCACACTATACACTATACCAACCACACTATACACTATAACCCACTACACTATACCAACCACACTATACACTATAACCCACTACACTATACCAACCACACTATACACTATAACTCACTACACTATACCAACCACACTATACACTATACCAACCACACTATACACTATAACTCACTACACTATGCACTATAACCCACTACACTATACCAACCACACTATACACTATAACTCACTACACTATACCAACCACACTATACCAACCACACTATACACTATAACTCACTACACTATACACTATAACCCACTACACTATACCAACCACACTATACACTATAACCCACTACACTATACCAACCACACTATACACTATAACCCACTACACTATACCAACCACACCATACACTATAACCCACTACACTATACCAACCACACCATACACTATAACCCACTTCACTACACCAACCACACTATACACTATAACCCACTACACTATACCAACTACACTATACACTATAACCCACTACACTATACCAACCACACTATAAACTATAACCCACTACACTATACCAACCACACTATACACTATAACCTACTACACTATACCAACCACACTATACACTATAACCCACTACACTATACCAACCACACTATACACTATAACTCACTACACTATACCAACCACACTATACACTATAACCCACTACACTATACCAACCACACTATACACTATAACCCACTACACTATACCAACCACACTATACACTATAACCCACTACACTATACCAACCACACTATACACTATAACCCACTACACTATACCAACCACACTATACACTATAACTCACTACACTATACCAACCACACTATACCAACCACACTATACACTATAACTCACTACACTATACACTATAACCCACTACACTATACCAACCACACTATACACTATAACCCACTACACTATACCAACCACACTATACACTATAACCCACTACACTATACCAACCACACCATACACTATAACCCACTACACTATACCAACCACACCATACACTATAACCCACTTCACTACACCAACCACACTATACACTATAACCCACTACACTATACCAACTACACTATACACTATAACCCACTACACTATACCAACCACACTATAAACTATAACCCACTACACTATACCAACCACACTATACACTATAACCTACTACACTATACCAACCACACTATACACTATAACCACTACACTATACCAACCACACTATACACTATAACCCACTACACTATACCAACCACACTATACACCACAACCCACTACACTATACCAACCACACTATACACTATAACCCACTACACTATACCAACCACACTATACACCACAACCCACTACACTATACCAACCACACTATACACTATAACCCACTACACTATACCAACCACACTATACACTATAACTCACTACACTATACCAACCACACTATACACTATACCAACCACACTATACACTATAACCCACTACACTATACCAACCACACTATACACTATAACCCACTACACTATACCAACCACACTATACACTATAACTCACTACACTATACCAACCACACTATACCAACCACACTATACACTATAACTCACTACACTATACCAACCACACTATACACTATACCAACCACACTATAACCCACTACACTATACCAACCACACTATACACTATAACCCACTACACTATACCAACCACACTATACACTATAACCCACTACACTATACCAACCACACCATACACTATAACCCACTACACTATACCAACCACACCATACACTATAACCCACTACACTACACCAACCACACTATACACTATAACCCACTACACTATACCAACTACACTATACACTATAACCCACTACACTATACCAACCACACTATACACTACAACCCACTACACTATACCAACCACACTATACACTATAACCCACTACACTATACCAACCCCACTATACACTATAACTCACTACACTATACCAACCACACTATACACTATACCAACCACACTATACACTATAACCCACTACACTATACCAACCACACTATACACTATAACCACTACACTACACCAACCACACTATACACTATAACTCACTACACTATACCAACCACACTATACACTATACCAACCACACTATACACTATAACTCACTACACTATACACTATAACCCACTACACTATACCAACCACACTATACACTATAACCCACTACACTATACCAACCACACTATACACTATAACCCACTACACTATACCAACCACACTATACACTATAACACACTACACTATAACCAACTACACTATACACTATAACCCACTACACTATACCAACCACACTATACACTATAACCCACTACACTATACCAACCACACTATACACTATAACCCACTACACTATACCAACCACACTATACACTATAACCCACTACACTATACCAACCACACTGTACTCAGATATCAGCCGTCTGTTTAGAGTCTGTTTCCATAAGTGAATCTGTCTGAATATTATTTTATAAGAAGTTCTGACACATCCTCCTCCCTGTCCATCAGTGACCTCCCCGCTCAGGTCAGTGCTCTGATTGAGGCCCTGAAGTCCAGTCAGGTAAGTGAGCTTTCAGTCAGTGTCGGTTTTTATATGTACAGTTTCAGTGGAGACAGATCAGAGAGACCCTCCGGGCTCTGTCAGTCTGTTTGGATTATAACTGGAAATGCATTAGAATCACTCTGATATGGAATGTGGAGTAGACGTATGATTATTAAAAATAGTGCTGAGATGTTAAATGAACCACTTCATGCATAAATAACTAGAAACAGATTCTGATAAATCTGAAAATCAGATTTATAGTTTTATAAAAAGCTCACTGTCCACGTATGTGCATTAGTGAAGTGGTAGAGTTTATATCTTTACACTCAGAATATCAATATTATGTAAGACAAATGTCTGTAAAGCACATTGAGCTGCCAAACGTAATCTATAAACAACAGCAAAAATAATTAAAAATAATAATTATTATACTTGTTCCTGTTGTTGTTATTGTTTATTATGATTGTTAAATTATTATTATTATTATTATTATTATTATTATTATTACAAGAACAAAAAAAATATCTTCTTAGGCCATACCATTAGTAAATTTTAAATGCATACTTTAAATAAATACAATAATAATCTGAATGATCTTCTGATGATGACATACTGCAGAATGTGAATTTTGAAATGGACTGGAAGCTGATCACTCTGTTAATTGGGGACAATGATCTGTGTCACCACTGCATGGACCAGGTACGTCCCTGTTTTCTCATACTATCAATATAATATGGTACTTATCACTAAACCCTACATTTACACTAAACCCTAACCCCTACATATACACTAAACCCTAACCCCTACATTTACACTAAACCCTAACCCCTACATTTACACTAAACCCTAACCCCTACATTTACACTAAACCCTAACCCCTACATTTACACTAAACCCTAACTCCTACATTTACACTAAACACTAACCCCTACATTTACACTAAACACTAACTCCTACATTTACACTAAACACTAACCTCCTACATTTACACTAAACCCTAACCCCTACATTTACACTAAACACTAACCCCTACATTTACACTAAACACTAACTCCTACATTTACACTAAACACTAACTCCTACATTTACACTAAACACTAACTCCTACATTTACACTAAACCCTAACCCCTACATTTACACTAAACACTAACTCCTACATTTACACTAAACACTAACCCCTACATTTACACTAAACACTAACTCCTACATTTACACTAAACACTAACCTCTACATTTACACTAAACCCTAACCCCTACATATACACTAAACCCTAACCCCTACATTTACACTAAACCCTAACCCCTACATTTACACTAAACACTAACCCCTACATTTACACTAAACCCTAACCCTACATTTACACTAAACCCTAACTCCTACATTTACACTAAACACTAACCCCTACATTTACACTAAACACTAACTCCTACATTTACACTAAACACTAACTCCTACATTTACACTAAACACTAACTCCTACATTTACACTAAACACTAACCTCTACATTTACACTAAACCCTAACCCCTACATTTACACTAAACCCTAACCTCTACATTTACACTAAACCCTAACCCCTACATTTACACTAAACCCTAACCCCTACATTTACACTAAACCCTAACTCCTACATTTACACTAAACACTAACCTCTACATTTACACTAAACCCTAACTCCTACATTTACACTAAACACTAACCCCTACATTTACACTAAACCCTAACCCCTACATTTACACTAAACACTAAGCCCTACATTTACACTAAACCCTAACTCCTACATTTACACTAAACTCTAACTCCTATATTTACACTAAACACTAACCTCTACATTTACACTAAACACTAACTCCTACATTTACACTAAACAC
>CM038707.1:48705738-48795738 GCA_021613375.1 Megaleporinus macrocephalus | reverse complement strand
GCTGAGCAGCTCGGAGAGACCGGAGGAGGAAGGCGGATGTGGAGGAGAACAGTTTGCTCCTCGGTACACGTTTGACAAAATGTAAAGCACAAGATTTACAGTAATTACTGGTACTTTACTGATACGTCTTAAAGGATGCTCTATTACAGAACACATATCAGAAAACGACATAAAGCCTGAATCTGCCACACTTTTCTTAATAGTTATTTTTATTCCATTCTACTGATATACTGTAAAAACAGCCTGTTTAGATTTTTTATTGCATTTGTGATTACAAAGAAAAAAATGTATCTGTCTTTGTCCATCTGATGACGAATAAACCTTGAAAGTGTATAGTGAGGTTGGTATAGTGTAGTGGGTTATAGTGTATAGTGTAGTTGGTATAGTGTAGTGGGTTATAGTGTATAGTGTGGTTGGTATAGTGTAGTAGGTTATAGTGTATAGTGTGGTTAGTATAGTGTAGTGGGTTATAGTGTATAGTGTGGTTGGTATAGTGTAGTAGGTTATAGTGTATAGTGTGGTTAGTATAGTGTAGTGGGTTATAGTGTATAGTGTAGTGGGTTATAGTGTATAGTGTGGTTGGTATAGTGTAGTGGGTTATAGTGTATAGTGTGGTTGGTATAGTGTAGTGTGTTATAGTGTATAGTGTGGTTGGTATAGTGTAGTGGGTTATAGTGTATAGTGTGGTTGGTATAGTGTAGTGGGTTATAGTGTATAGTGTGGTTGGTATAGTGTAGTGTGTTATAGTGTATAGTGTGGTTGGTATAGTGTAGTGGGTTATAGTGTATAGTGTGGTTGGTATAGTGTAGTAGGTTATAGTGTATAGTGTGGTTGGTATAGTGTAGTGTGTTATAGTGTATAGTGTGGCTGGTATAGTGTATAGTGTAGTGTGTTATAGTGTATAGTGTGGTTGGTGTAGTGTATAGTGTAGTGTGTTATAGTGTATAGTGTGGTTGGTATAGTGTAGTGGGTTATAGTGTATAGTGTGGTTGGTATAGTGTAGTGGGTTATAGTGTATAGTGTGGTTGGTATAGTGTAGTAGGTTATAGTGTATAGTGTGGTTGGTATGGTGTAGTGGGTTATAGTGTATAGTGTAGTTGGTATAGTGTAGTGGGTTATAGTGTATGGTGTGGTTGGTATAGTGTAGTGGGTTATAGTGTATAGTGTGGTTGGTATATTGTAGTGTGTTATAGTGTATAGTGTGGTTGGTATAGTGTAGTGGGTTATAGTGTATAGTGTAGTTGGTATAGTGTAGTGGGTTATAGTGTATAGTGTGGTTGGTTATAGGTGTAGTGGGTTATAGTGTATAGTGTAGTTGGTATAGTGTAGTGGGTTATAGTGTATGGTGTGGTTGGTATAGTGTAGTGGGTTATAGTGTATGGTGTGGTTGGTATATTGTAGTGTGTTATAGTGTATAGTGTGATTGGTATAGTGTAGTGTGTTATAGTGTATAGTGTAGTGGGTTATAGTGTATAGTGTGCTTGGTATAGTGTAGAGGGTTATAGTGTATAGTGTAGTTGGTATAGTGTAGTGGGTTATAGTGTATGGTGTGGTTGGTATAGTGTAGTGGGTTATAGTGTATAGTGTTGTGGGTTATAGTGTATAGTGTGGTTGGTATAGTGTAGTGGGTTATAGTGTATAGTGTGGTTGGTATAGTGTAGTGGGTTATAGTGTATAGTGTGTTTGGTATAGTGTAGTGGGTTATAGTGTATAGTGTGGTTGGTATATTGTAGTAGGTTATAGTGTATAGTGTATAGTGTGGTTGGTATAGTGTAGTGGGTTATAGTGTATAGTGTGGTTGGTATAGTGTAGTGGGTTATAGTGTATAGTGTGGTTGGTATAGTGTAGTGGGTTATAGTGTATAGTGTGGTTGGTATAATGTAGTGGGTTATAGTGTATAGTGTGGTTGGTATAGTGTAGTGGGTTATAGTGTATAGTGTGGTTGGTATAGTGTAGTAGGTTATAGTGTATAGTGTGGTTGGTATAGTGTAGTGTGTTAATAGTGTATAGTGTGGTTGGTATAGTGTAGTGGGTTTATAGTGTATAGTGTGGTTGGTATAGTGTAGTGGGTTATAGTGTATAGTGTGGTTGGTATAGTGTAGTAGGTTATAGTGTATAGTGTGGTTGGGTATAGTGTAGTGGGTAATAGTGTATAGTGTAGTTGGTATAGTGTAGTGGGTTATAGTGTATGGTGTGGTTGGTATAGTGTAGTGGGTTATAGAGTATTAGTGTGGTTGGTATAGCTGTAGTGGGTTATAGTGTATAGTGTGGTTGGTATTGTGTAGTGGGTTATTGTGTATGGTGTGGTTGGTATAGTTTAGTGGGTTATAGTGTATAGTGTGGTTGGTATATTGTAGTGTGTTATAGTGTATAGTGTGGTTGGTATAGTGTAGTGGGTTATAGTGTAATAGTTGTAGTTGGTATAGTGTAGTGGGTTATAGTGTATAGTGTGGTTGGTATAGTGTAGTGGGTTATAGTGTTATAGTGTGGTTGGTATGTGTAGTGGGTTATAGTGTATAGTGTGGTTGGTATAGTGTGTAGTGGGTTATAGTGTATGGTGTGGTTGGTATAGTGTAGTGGGTTATAGTGTATAGTGTGGTTGGTATATTGTAGTGTGTTATAGTGTGTAGTGTGGTTGGTATAGTGTAGTGGGTTATAGTGTATAGTGTAGTTGGTATAGTGTAGTGGGTTATAGTGTATGGTGTGGTTGGTATAGTGTAGTGGGTTATAGTGTATGGTGTGGTTGGTATATTGTAGTGTGTTATAGTGTATAGTGTGATTGGTTATAGTGTAGTGTGTTATAGTGTATAGTGTAGTGGGTTATAGTGTATAGTGTGCTTGGTATAGTTGTAGAGGGTTATAGTGTATAGTGTAGTTGGTATAGTGTAGTGGGTTATAGTGTATGGTGTGGTTGGTATAGTGTAGTGGGTTATAGTGTATAGTGTGGTTGGTATAGTGTAGTGGGTTATAGTGTATGGTGTGGTTGGTATATTGTAGTTGTGTTTATAGTGTATAGTGTGGTTGGTATAGTGTAGTTGGTTATAGTGTATAGTGTGGTTGGTATAGTGTAGTGTGTTATAGTGTATGGTGTGGTTGGTATAGTGTAGTGGGTTATAGTGTATGGTGTGGTTGGTATAGTGTAGTGGGTTATAGTTGTATAGTGTGGTTGGTATATGTAGTGTGTTATAGTGTATAGTGTGGTTGGTATGTGTAGTGGGGTTATAGTGTAGTTAGTTGGTATAGTGTATTGGGGTTATAGTGTATAAGTGTGGTTGGTATAGTGTAGTGGGTTATAGTGTATAGTGTAGTTGGTATAGTGTAGTGGGTTATAGTGTATGGTTGTGGTTGGTAGTAGTGTAGTGGGTTATAGTGTATGGTGTGGTTGGTATATTGTAGTGTGTTATGTGTATAGTGTGATTGGTATAGTGTAGTGTGTTATAGTGTATAGTGTAGTGGGTTATAGTGTATAGTGTGCTTGGATAGTGTAGAGGGTTATTGTATAGTGTAGTGTAGTTGGTATAGTGTAGTGGGTTATAGTGTATGGTGTGGTTGGTATAGTGTAGTGGGTTATAGTGTATAGTGTGGTTGGTTATAGTGTAGTGGGTTATAGTGTATGGTGTGGTTGTATATTGTAGTGTGTTATAGTGTATAGTGTGGTTGGTATAGTGTAGTTGGTTTAGTGTATAGTGTGGTTGGTATAAGTGTAGTGTGTTTATAGTGTATAGTGTGGTGGTTGGTATAGTGTAGTGGGTTATAGTGTATTGTGTGGTTGGTATAGTGTAGTGGGTTCTAGTGTAGTGGGTTATAGGTGTATAGTGTAGTGGGTTATAGTGTATAGTGTGGTTGGTATAGTGTAGTGGGTTATAGTGTATAGTGTGGTTGGTATAGTGTAGTGGGTTATAGTGTTTAGTGTGGTTGGTTATAGTGTAGTGGGTTTATAGTGTATAGTGTCGTTGGATATAGTGTAGTGGGTTATAGTGTATAGTGTTGTGGGTTATAGTGTATAGTGTGGTTGGTTTAGTTGTAGTGGGTTATAGTGTATAGTGTTGGTTGGTATCGTGTAGTGGGTTATAGTGTATAGTGTGTCTTGGAATTATCAGTTGTCGTGGGTTATAGGTGTATAGTGTGGTTGGTATATTGTAGTAGGTTATAGTGTATAGTGTATAGTGTGGTTGGTATAGTGTAGTGGGTTATAGTGTATAGTGTGGTTGGTATAGTGTAGTGGGTTATAGTGTATAGTGTGGTTGGTATAGTGTAGTGGGTTATAGTGTATAGTGTGGTTGGTAATAATGTAGTGGGTTATAGTGTATTAGTGTGGTTGGTATAGTGTAGTGGGTTTATAGTGTATAGTGTGGTTGTATAGTGTAGTAGGTTATAGTGTATAGTGTGGTTGGATTAGTGTAGTGTGTTATAGTGTATAGTGTGGTTGGTATAGTGTAGTGGGTTATAGTGTATAGTGTGGTTGGTATAGTGTAGTGGGTTATAGTGTATAGTGTGGTTGGTATAGTGTAGTAGGTTATAGTGTATAGTGTGGTTGGTATAGTGTAGTGGGTTATAGTGTATAGTGTAGTTGGTATAGTGTAGTGGGTTATATTGTATGGTGTGGTTGGTATAGTGTAGTGGGTTATAGTGTATAGTGTGGTTGGTATAGTGTAGTGGGTTATAGTGTATAGTGTGGTTGGTATAGTGTAGTGGGTCTATCAGTGTATGGTTGTGGTTGGATATAGTGTAGTGGGTTATAGTGTATAGTGTGGTTGGTATATTGTAGTGTGTTATAGTGTATAGTGTGGTTGGTATAGTGTAGTGGGTTATAGTGTATAGTGTAGTTGGTATAGTGTAGTGGGTTATAGTGTATAGTGTGGTTGGTATAGTGTAGTGGGTTATAGTGTATAGTGTGGTTGGTATAGTGTAGTGGGTTATAGTGTATAGTGTGGTTGGTATAGTGTAGTGGGATATAGTGTATGGTGTGGTTGGTATAGTGTAGTGGGTTATAGTGTATAGTGTGTTGGTATATTGTAGGTGTGTTATAGTGTGTAGTGTGGTTGGTATAGTGTAGTGGGTTATAGTGTTTAGTGTAGTTGGTATAGTGTAGTGGGTTATAGTGGTATGGTGTGGTTGGTATAGTCAGTAGTGGGTTATAGTGTATGGTGTGGTTGGTATATTGTAGTGTGTTATAGTGTATAGTGTGATTGGTATAGTGTAGTGAGTTATAGTGTATAGTGTAGTGGGTTATAGTGTATAGTGTGCTTGGTATAGTGTAGAGGGTTATAGTTGTATAGTGTAGTTGGTATAGTGTAGTGGGTTATAGTGTATGGTGTGGTTGGTATAGTGTAGTGGGTTATAGTGTATAGTGTGGTTGGTATAGTGTAGTGGGTTATAGTGTATGGTGTGGTTGGTATATTGTAGTGTGTTATAGTGTATAGTGTGGTTGGTATAGTGTAGTTGGTTATAGTGTATAGTGTGGTTGGTATAGTGTAGTGTGTTATAGTGTATGGTGTGGTTGGTATTAGTGTATGTGGGTTATAGTGTATGGTGTGGTTGGTATAGTGTAGTGGGGTTATAGTGTATAGTGTGGTTGGTATATTGTAGTGTGTTATAGTGTATAGTGTGGTTGGTATAGTGTAGTGGGTTATAGTGTATAGTGTAGTTGGTATAGTGTATTGGGTTATAGTGTATAGTGTGGTTGGTATAGTGTAGTGGGTTATAGTGTATAGTGTAGTTGGTATAGTGTAGTGGGTTATAGTGTATGGTGTGGTTGGTATAGTGTAGTGGGTTATAGTGTATGGTGTGGTTGGTATATTGTAGTGTGTTATAGTGTATAGTGTGATTGGTATAGTGTAGTGTGTTATAGTGTATAGTGTAGTGGGTTATAGTGTATAGTGTGCTTGGTATAGTGTAGAGGGTTCTATAGTGTATAGTGTAGTTGGTATAGTGTAGTGGGTTATAGTGTATGGTGTGTGGTTGGTATAGTGTAGTGGGTTATAGTGTATAGTGTGGTTTGGTATAGTGTAGTGGGTTATAGTGTATGGTGTGGTTGGTATATTGTAGTGTGTTATAGTGTATAGTGTGGTTGGTATAGTGTAGTTGGTTATAGTGTATAGTGTGGTTGGTATAGTGTAGTGTGTTATAGTGTATAGTGTGGTTGGTATAGTGTAGTGGGTTATAGTGTATAGTGTGGTTGGTATAGTGTAGTGGGTTATAGTGTAGTGGGGTTATAGTGTATAGTGTAGTGGGGTTATAGTGTATAGTGTGGTTGGTATAGTAGTAGTGGGTTATAGTGTATAGTGTGGTTGGTATAGTGTAGTGGGTTATAGTGTTTAGTGTGGTTGGTATAGTGTAGTGGGTTATAGTGTATAGTGTAGTTGGTATAGTGTAGTGGGTTATAGTGTTATAGTGTGGTTGGTATAGTGTAGTGGGTTATAGTGTATAGTGTAGTTGGTATAGTGTAGTGGGTTATAGTGTTATGGTGTGGTTGGTATAGTGTAGTGGGTTATAGTGTATGGTGTGGTTGGTATATTGTAGTGTGTTATAGTGTATAGTGTGATTGGTATAGTGTAGGTGTGTTATAGTGTATAGTGTAGTGGGTTATAGTGTATAGTGTGCTTGGTATAGTGTAGAGGGTTATAGTGTATAGTGTAGTTGGTATATTGTAGTGTGTTATAGTGTATAGTGTGATTGGTATAGTGTAGTGTGTTATAGTGTATAGTGTAGTGGGTTATAGTGTATAGTGTGCTTGGTATAGTGTAGAGGGTTATAGTGTATAGTGTAGTTGGTATAGTGTAGTGGGTTATAGTGTATAGTGTGGTTGGTATAGTGTAGTGGGTTATAGTGTATAGTGTGGTTGGTATAGTGTAGTGGGTTATAGTGTATAGTGTGGTCTGGTATAGTGTAGTAGGTTATAGTGTTTAGTGTGGTTGGTAAAGTGTAGTGGGTTATAGTGTATAGTGTAGTTGGTATAGTGTAGTGGGTTATAGTGTATAGTGTGGTTGGTATAGTGTAGTGGGTTATAGTGTATAGTGTAGTTGTATAGTGTAGTGGGTTATAGTGTATGGTGTGGTTGGTATAGTGTAGTGGGTTATAGTGTATGGTGTGGTTGGTATATTGTAGTGTGTTATAGTGTATAGTGTGATTGGTATAGTGTAGTGTGTTATAGTGTATAGTGTAGTGGGTTATAGTGTATAGTGTGCTTGGTATAGTGTAGAGGGTTATAGTGTATAGTGTAGTTGGTATAGTGTAGTGGGTTATAGTGTATGGTGTGGTTGGTATAGTGTAGTGGGTTATAGTGTATAGTGTGGTTGGTATAGTGTAGTGGGTTATAGTGTATGGTGTGGTTGGTATATTGTAGTGTGTTATAGTGTATAGTGTGGTTGGTATAGTGTAGTTGGTTATAGTGTATAGTGTGGTGGGTTATAGTGTAGTGGGTTATAGTGTATAGTGTGGTTGGTATAGTGTAGTGGGTTATAGTGTATAGTGTGGTTGGTATAGTGTAGTGGGTTATAGTGTAGTGGGTTATAGTGTATAGTGTAGTGGGTTATAGTGTATAGTGTGGTTGGTATAGTGTAGTGGGTTATAGTGTATAGTGTGGTTGGTATAGTGTAGTGGGTTATAGTGTATAGTGTGGTTGGTATAGTGTAGTAGGTTATAGTGTTTAGTGTGGTTGGTATAGTGTAGTGGGTTATAGTGTATAGTGTAGTTGGTATAGTGTAGTGGGTTATAGTGTAGTGGGTTATAGTGTATAGTGTAGTGGGTTATAGTGTATAGTGTGGTTGGTATAGTGTAGTGGGTTATAGTGTATAGTGTGGTTGGTATAGTGTAGTGGGTTATAGTGTATAGTGTGTTCGGTGTAGTGTAGTGGGTTATAGTGTATAGTGTGGTTGGTATAGTGTAGTAGGTTATAGTGTTTAGTGTGGTTGGTATAGTGTAGTGGGTTATAGTGTATAGTGTGGTTGGTATAGTGTAGTGGGTTATAGTGTAGTGGGTTATAGTGTATAGTGTAGTGGGTTATAGTGTATAGTGTGGTTGGTATAGTGTAGTGGGTTATAGTGTATAGTGTGGTTGGTATAGTGTAGTGGGTTATAGTGTATAGTGTGTTCGGTGTAGTGTAGTGGGTTATAGTGTATAGTGTGGTTGGTATAGTGTAGTGGGTTATAGTGTATAGTGTGGTTGGTATAGTATAGTGGGTTATAGTGTATAGTGTGGTTGGTGTAGTGTAGTGAGTTATAGTATATAGTGTGGTTCGTATAGTGTAGTGGGTTATAGTGTATAGTGTGGTTGTTATAGTGTAGCGGGTTATAGTGTATAGTGTGCTTGGTATAGTGTTGTGGGTTATAGTGTATAGTGTGCTTGGTATAGTGTTGTGGGTTATAGTGTATAGTGTAGTTGGTATAGTGTAGTGGGTTATAGTATATAGGGTGCTTGGTATAGTGTTGTGGGTTATAGTGTATATTGTAGTTGGTATAGTGTAGTGGGTTATAGTGTATAGTGTGCTTGGTATAGTGTTGTGGGTTATAGTGTATAGTGTAGTGGGTTATAGTATATAGTGTGGTTGGTATAGTGTAGTGGGTTATAGTGTATAGTGTGGTGGTAAAGTGTAGTGGGTTATACTGTATAGTGTGGTTGGTATAGTGTAGCGGGTTATAGTGTATAGTGTAGTTGGTATAGTGTAGTGGGTTATAGTGTATAGTGTAGTTGGTATAGTGTAGTGGGTTATAGTGTATAGTGTGGTTGGTATAGTGTAGTGGGTTATAGTATATAATGTGGTTGGTATAGTGTTGTGGGTTATAGTGTATAGTGTGGTTGGTATAGTGTAGTGGGTTATAGTGTATAGTGTGGTTGGTATAGTGTAGTGGGTTATAGTGTATAGTGTGGTTGGTATAGTGTAGCGGGTTATAGTGTATAGTGTGGTTGGTATAGTGTAGTGGGTTATAGTGTATAGTGTGGTTGGTATAGTGTAGTGGGTTATAGTGTATAGTGTAGTTGGTATAGTGTAGTGGGTTATAGTGTATAGTGTAGTTGGTATAGTGTAGTGGGTTATAGTGTATAGTGTGGTTGGTATAGTGTAGTGGGTTATAGTATATAATGTGGTTGGTATAGTGTAGTGGGTTATAGTGTATAGTGTGGTTGGTATAGTGTAGAGGGTTATAGTGTATAGTGTAGTTGGTATAGTGTAGTGGGTTATAGTGTATGGTGTGGTTGGTATAGTGTAGTGGGTTATAGTGTATAGTGTGGTTGGTATAGTGTAGTGGGTTATAGTGTATGGTGTGGTTGGTATATTGTAGTGTGTTATAGTGTATAGTGTGGTTGGTATAGTGTAGTTGGTTATAGTGTATAGTGTGGTTGGTATAGTGTAGTGTGTTATAGTGTATGGTGTGGTTGGTATAGTGTAGTGGGTTATAGTGTATGGTGTGGTTGGTATAGTGTAGTGGGTTATAGTGTATAGTGTGGTTGGTATATTGTAGTGTGTTATAGTGTATAGTGTGGTTGGTATAGTGTAGTGGGTTATAGTGTATAGTGTAGTTGGTATAGTGTATTGGGTTATAGTGTATAGTGTGGTTGGTATAGTGTAGTGGGTTATAGTGTATAGTGTAGTTGGTATAGTGTAGTGGGTTATAGTGTATGGTGTGGTTGGTATAGTGTAGTGGGTTATAGTGTATGGTGTGGTTGGTATATTGTAGTGTGTTATAGTGTATAGTGTGATTGGTATAGTGTAGTGTGTTATAGTGTATAGTGTAGTGGGTTATAGTGTATAGTGTGCTTGGTATAGTGTAGAGGGTTATAGTGTATAGTGTAGTTTGGTATAGTGTAGTGGGTTATAGTGTATGGTGTGGTTGGTATAGTGTAGTGGGTTATAGTGTATAGTGTGGTTGGTATAGTGTAGTGGGTTATAGTGTATGGTGTGGTTGGTATATTGTAGTGTGTTATAGTGTATAGTGTGGTTGGTATAGTGTAGTTGGTTATAGTGTATAGTGTGGTTGGTATAGTGTAGTGTGTTATAGTGTATAGTGTGGTTGGTATAGTGTAGTGGGTTATAGTGTATAGTGTGGTTGGTATAGTGTAGTGGGTTATAGTGTAGTGGGTTATAGTGTATAGTGTAGTGGGTTATAGTGTATAGTGTGGTTGGTATAGTGTAGTGGGTTATAGTGTATAGTGTGGTTGGTATAGTGTAGTGGGTTATAGTGTTTAGTGTGGTTGGTATAGTGTAGTGGGTATAGTGTATAGTGTAGTTGGTATAGTGTAGTGGGTTATAGTGTATAGTGTGGTTGGTATAGTGTAGTGGGTTATAGTGTATAGTGTAGTTGGTATAGTGTAGTGGGTTATAGTGTATGGTGTGGTTGGTATAGTGTAGTGGGTTATAGTGTATGGTGTGGTTGGTATATTGTAGTGTGTTATAGTGTATAGTGTGATTGGTATAGTGTAGTGTGTTATAGTGTATAGTGTAGTGGGTTATAGTGTATAGTGTGCTTGGTATAGTGTAGAGGGTTATAGTGTATAGTGTAGTTGGTATATTGTAGTGTGTTATAGTGTATAGTGTGATTGGTATAGTGTAGTGTGTTATAGTGTATAGTGTAGTGGGTATAGTGTATAGTGTGCTTGGTATAGTGTAGAGGGTTATAGTGTATAGTGTAGTTGGTATAGTGTAGTGGGTTATAGTGTATAGTGTGGTTGGTATAGTGTAGTGGGTTATAGTGTATAGTGTGGTTGGTATAGTGTAGTGGGTTATAGTGTATAGTGTGGTTGGTATAGTGTAGTAGGTTATAGTGTTTAGTGTGGTTGGTATAGTGTAGTGGGTTATAGTGTATAGTGTAGTTGGTATAGTGTAGTGGGTTATAGTGTATAGTGTGGTTGGTATAGTGTAGTGGGTTATAGTGTATAGTGTAGTTGGTATAGTGTAGTGGGTTATAGTGTATGGTGTGGTTGGTATAGTGTAGTGGGTTATAGTGTATGGTGTGGTTGGTATATTGTAGTGTGTTATAGTGTATAGTGTGATTGGTATAGTGTAGTGTGTTATAGTGTATAGTGTAGTGGGTTATAGTGTATAGTGTGCTTGGTATAGTGTAGAGGGTTATAGTGTATAGTGTAGTTGGTATAGTGTAGTGGGTTATAGTGTATGGTGTGGTTGGTATAGTGTAGTGGGTTATAGTGTATAGTGTGGTTGGTATAGTGTAGTGGGTTATAGTGTATGGTGTGGTTGGTATATTGTAGTGTGTTATAGTGTATAGTGTGGTTGGTATAGTGTAGTTGGTTATAGTGTATAGTGTGGTTGGTATAGTGTAGTGTGTTATAGTGTATAGTGTGGTTGGTATAGTGTAGTGGGTTATAGTGTATAGTGTGGTTGGTATAGTGTAGTGGGTTATAGTGTAGTGGGTTATAGTGTATAGTGTAGTGGGTTATAGTGTATAGTGTGGTTGGTATAGTGTAGTGGGTTATAGTGTATAGTGTGGTTGGTATAGTGTAGTGGGTTATAGTGTATAGTGTGGTTGGTATAGTGTAGTAGGTTATAGTGTTTAGTGTGGTTGGTATAGTGTAGTGGGTTATAGTGTATAGTGTAGTTGGTATAGTGTAGTGGGTTATAGTGTAGTGGGTTATAGTGTATAGTGTAGTGGGTTATAGTGTATAGTGTGGTTGGTATAGTGTAGTGGGTTATAGTGTATAGTGTGGTTGGTATAGTGTAGTGGGTTATAGTGTATAGTGTGTTCGGTGTAGTGTAGTGGGTTATAGTGTATAGTGTGGTTGGTATAGTGTAGTAGGTTATAGTGTTTAGTGTGGTTGGTATAGTGTAGTGGGTTATAGTGTATAGTGTGGTTGGTATAGTGTAGTGGGTTATAGTGTAGTGGGTTATAGTGTATAGTGTAGTGGGTTATAGTGTATAGTGTGGTTGGTATAGTGTAGTGGGTTATAGTGTATAGTGTGGTTGGTATAGTGTAGTGGGTTATAGTGTATAGTGTGTTCGGTGTAGTGTAGTGGGTTATAGTGTATAGTGTGGTTGGTATAGTGTAGTGGGTTATAGTGTATAGTGTGGTTGGTATAGTATAGTGGGTTATAGTGTATAGTGTGGTTGGTGTAGTGTAGTGAGTTATAGTATATAGTGTGGTTCGTATAGTGTAGTGGGTTATAGTGTATAGTGTGGTTGTTATAGTGTAGCGGGTTATAGTGTATAGTGTGCTTGGTATAGTGTTGTGGGTTATAGTGTATAGTGTGGTTGGTATAGTGTAGTGGGTTATAGTGTATAGTGTGGTTGGTATAGTGTAGTGGGTTATAGTGTATAGTGTGGTTGGTATAGTGTAGTGGGTTATAGTGTATAGTGTGCTTGGTATAGTGTTGTGGGTTATAGTGTATAGTGTAGTTGGTATAGTGTAGTGGGTTATAGTATATAGGGTGCTTGGTATAGTGTTGTGGGTTATAGTGTATATTGTAGTTGGTATAGTGTAGTGGGTTATAGTGTATAGTGTGCTTGGTATAGTGTTGTGGGTTATAGTGTATAGTGTAGTGGGTTATAGTATATAGTGTGGTTGGTATAGTGTAGTGGGTTATAGTGTATAGTGTGGTTGGTAAAGTGTAGTGGGTTATACTGTATAGTGTGGTTGGTATAGTGTAGCGGGTTATAGTGTATAGTGTAGTTGGTATAGTGTAGTGGGTTATAGTGTATAGTGTAGTTGGTATAGTGTAGTGGGTTATAGTGTATAGTGTGGTTGGTATAGTGTAGTGGGTTATAGTATATAATGTGGTTGGTATAGTGTTGTGGGTTATAGTGTATAGTGTGGTTGGTATAGTGTAGTGGGTTATAGTGTATAGTGTGGTTGGTATAGTGTAGTGGGTTATAGTGTATAGTGTGGTTGGTATAGTGTAGCGGGTTATAGTGTATAGTGTGGTTGGTATAGTGTAGTGGGTTATAGTGTATAGTGTGGTTGGTATAGTGTAGTGGGTTATAGTGTATAGTGTAGTTGGTATAGTGTAGTGGGTTATAGTGTATAGTGTAGTTGGTATAGTGTAGTGGGTTATAGTGTATAGTGTGGTTGGTATAGTGTAGTGGGTTATAGTATATAGTGTGGTTGGTATAGTGTAGTGGGTTATAGTGTATAGTGTGGTTGGTATAGTGTAGTGGGTTATAGTGTATAGTGTGGTTGGTATAGTGTAGTAGGTTATAGTGTATAGTGTGGTTGGTATACTGTAGTGTGTTATAGTATATAATGTGGTTGGTATAGTGTAGTGGGTTATAGTGTGGTTGGTATAGTGTAGTGGTTTATAGTGTATAGTGTAGTTGGTATAGTGTAGTGGGTTATAGTGTATAGTGTAGTTGGTATAGTGTAGTGAGTTATAGTGTATAGTGTAGTTGGTATAGTGTAGTGGGTTATAGTGTATAGTGTGCTTGGTATAGTGTTGTGGGTTATAGTGTATAGTGTAGCTGGTATAGTGTAGTGGGTTATAGTATATAGTGTGGTTGGTATAGTGTAGTGAGTTATAGTGTATAGTGTGGTTGGTATAGTGTAGTGGGTTATAGTGTATAGTGTGGTTGGTATAGTGTAGTAGGTTATAGTGTATAGTGTGGTTGGTAAAGTGTAGTGGGTTATAGTGTATAGTGTGGTTTGTTTAGTGTAGTGGGTTATAGTGTATAGTGTGGTTGGTATAGTGTGGTGTGTTATAGTGTATAGTTTGGTTGGTGTAGTGTATTGGATTTTAGTGTGTAGTGTAAAATGTATGTATTGGTTGGAGTTGTGTAGTGTATTACACTGCTGTTCTCCATACTGTAGACTGGGGTTTAATTCCTCACCAGTAAGAGCCCTTGTGTAAGACTCTTAACAACACCTTCACCTGCCTGAGTAGAGGTAAACTGTAACCAACAGAATCATAATTGACATTAGTAAATTCAGTTAATGTGAATTATGGATATGTATGTTTAACATTCACATTAAATACTAAGTTCAGGAATAACTTAAGAAATTACTATGATTTCTGTTTTTCAGGGCGAGCCCTTCATTTACACCAGAAGAAACAGTGTTCCTATCTACGTCACCACCCCAGCCCCAGATATCACCCTTCAGCCCACCAGCCCACCAATCCAGCCAGTCCAGTGCCCCTCCTCAGTGCCCGTCTGGGTGCCCGTGGTGTTAGCGGTCATTGGTTTACTTCTCGGCTGGGGAATCACCTGGCTTTTCATGTTTATGCGGAATAAGAGGATGAAAACTGTCAAGGAGCCCAAAGAGAGAGAAGCGGAGCTGAAAGCTTCCAGCCTGTAGACCACCAAGTTCACATCAGCATAGACCACATTCATCAAGAGGTCCTTGGTGGAGTTACATATAACTCTTACAGGAACAGTTGTAAACAGTATAAACAGAGTGTTTCAGAGTTGGTTTTGGTGTGAAATGATTCAAATGTTGTTTACAGTGGTGATGGTGTTTACAGTGGTGGTGATGGTGTTTACAGTGGTGGTGATGGTGTTTACAGTGGTGGTGATGGTGTTTACAGTGATGTTGTTTACAGTGATGGTGATGGAAACCAGGGGTTACGATGTCCACAACACAAATATACACATTGTATTTACTATCAAACCCAGCAGTGGGATGTTGATGATGGGAAAATAGTGATAAATGTGAAAAAACAACAAACAATAAAATATTATATAATATAATTTTCTATTATATAATATAGTTTAAATTATTTAAATTCTAAATTATTTTACCCCACCTTCTCAAAACAGCGTCTCAGTGTATTTATAACCATCTACTGTAATAACTTTCTGTGAGGGAGCTTTTAGAGGTGGACGTCTGGTTCCATTCACCACCACTGTGAACAGTTCTGATTCAGTAAGTTTCTCTAGAACAGAGCGTTCACACCAAACCCACTCTGAATGACTCTGTTTGCATCTCAACCATTTATTATATTTATAAATTCAAAACATATTTAAACTGTATAAAGTTATTTAAGAGTCATTTGGATCACTGAATATTTAATAATGTGGCAAATTCTAACGAATCCAAAATGACCAGCTTTATGGCCCCCAGGTCCCCATAAAGAGCTGGATACACACATATACACACACTCCACCTGGACAACACAGTTATGTAAAAGAACTTTGTAAGTCTTCTGGCCTCCAAAGTCTGAAGTCCATTAGTTATATATAACTAACTAGTGCTTATCTAATTAACCTCTGATCATAGAGACCACCTTTACAGCATTAATGTGTAACTTATGAGACGTTCAGTTACCTGTAATTTTACTATTATATTAATATTCACATTGTTTATGAAGTCAGAACATATTTCAAATAAAGTTCATTTAGAGTCATTTAGATCACTAATATGACAATTCAAAACTATTCAAGTCACATAATAAGCCAAAACTCTTAATAATTTAATAACTTAATAATTTACAGCCTTAATGTGTAACTTATGGGATTTTTAGTAAATTATAATTTTCTGTTATATTAATATTTACATTGTTTATAAAGTTAGAACATATTTAAAGTGTATAAAGTTGATTTAGAGTCTTTTAGATCACTGAAATTTTACTAACGTGACAATTCAAAACTATTCAAAGTCACAAAACTGAAGACAGAACTCTTTATAAATAGCTTTACAGCATTAATGTGTAACTTATAAGACTATTTTTAAATAAAACTTATATGTTTAAATGTTTGACAAAATGGGAATATTCAGAATAATTAGACTAAACATGATTGTTATTTCTCAAAGCATCCAGAAATCAGCGGAAAGTGAGAATAAACCACAGAAAGATTAAATTAAATTATTTGGTTTATTTATAAGTTCTGCAACAATAAAACCCATCGATTTCTTTTCTGTTTGTTTCATTTGAGTGATTTTCAGTAATGTTCTGTATGAAAAACAGCCCAACAGTGACTTCACAGATGATGAAGTATTTTTTATGTGAAACATTTTTGTTTTCTTTTACTTTCAATTGTAAATGTGTTTAATAATAATCTGTTCTGTATTAAAATTATTTCTCATTTCAAAAATGTAATTTTATATTTTGTTTTGATAATATATCCTGCCATCAGTTTTTGTGTTTTTGGTGAACTTACAGAAACATAAAAATGTTGTAAAAAAGAAAAAGAATGAATTTGATTCTCAAGAGTCAGTTCTGTTACACAAAACAATAAGTGATTAAAATGTTTAAATAGCACCAACATTTCAATAATTGTAGTACAATGTGAGAGATTATATTATATTATATTATACTGTATTATATTTATTTTAGATTATATGGTATTAGATTAGATTAGATTAGACTATAGAAATTCTCAGGTGTAAGTAATGCTGTCAGTCATGTTTCAGTCAGTGATGTAACTTAGTTGCTGTTCATTATTACATTTTATGGTTGTAATTAAAATATATTATGCTTGTAATTATATTATATAATAGTATACTGTATTATATTATATTATATTATATTATATTATATTATATTATATTATATTATATTATATTATATTATATTAAACTGTTTTAGATTATATTAGATTAGATTATAGAAAACCTTAGATGTAAGTAATGCTGTCAGTCATGTTTCAGTCAGTGATGTAACTGTTCATTATTACATTTATGCTTGTAATTATATTATATTATATTATATTATATTATATTATATTATATTATATTATAGAAAACCTCAGGTGTAAGTAATGCTGTCAGTTATATTTCAGTCAGTGATGTAACTTAGTTGCTGTTCATTATTACATTTTATGCTTGTAATTACAATAACATGACATTTGTAGCCTGTCTAGGTAACATTACCTCTATAATCATAATCATAATCCTAACGTATAGTTTATACAGCAAGTTTAAAATCATACATCAGTGATTTTAATGAACACATTCCAGACTCTTAAGTCTTTAATATGTAACTGAATTATGTTTATTTTATTAAAACAAATAATTCAAAGTTACATTTAGTCAAAAGCAAAATAATCATACTTCCACTAAACATTACCTAATCTCTCAGTACTGACTGTTTCAGTAGTGACTCCCACAGCTCTTTCTTAAGTGAATCATGGGATAGCAGATTAAGGGGGATATTTTTATATATACATATATATATATTTTATATACACAGATCAGCCATAACATTATAACCACCTCCTTGTATCTACACACACTGTCCACTGTATCAGCTCATTTTATATATATATATATATATATATATATATATATATATATATATATATATATATATATATATATATATGCTCTCTGTCGCCCCCTGTGTGCAGCGTGCGGAATCGCCATTGTGGCTGTCAGCGAAATGGCGGAAGGGGAGCTGAATGTTGACAGTCTGATCTCCAGGCTGCTGGAAGGTAGATTTCTGCGTTTTTCTTTCTTCTTACACGCATAACACGATGATTCTCGATAAAAGTGAGCGTTGTTGGTGCTCCTGGGTGTGAGTTTTGGTGTCAGTCTGCTGTAGCCGAGCTGCGGTTTCACCGGGGGCTCAATCAAACCGAACTTGGCTAGCTAGATAGCTAGCTGTCGATGCGATGAATGTCTGTTTTTATACGAAACTGTCATATTTTTCTTTAAATGTGAGGTGAAATATGAAAGCTGGTACGTGTAGGATACGTATTTAAACGCTTGGTCCTCGTTGATGTGGCGGGTGTAGCTGAATTTGCCTCTTTTTCGAATTGTCCGGTCCACCTTAAATGGTGCAGCAGTTACATTCTGGCGCCTGAGGCGCCAGAATGTAACTGCTGCACCATTTAAGGTGGACCGGACAATTCGAAAAATATGCATAATTTTTCTTTTAGATTCGAAATGATAGTGTTAATTTCGGCCAAATGTGACCCGAATCAGCTCCAGTGTCTAACATTTAATCACATTTAATGATATAAAATCTGGATATGTTATATTAAGGTTCCTGTCAGATGTTTTGGACTGAAGCCACTACGGCATCTCTAATGGTGCCACACACACACACACACACACATATGCCAGTGGCCATTTTTATCCTTCTTGTCCAGAGTGATGTCCAGAGTGATGTCCAGAGTGATGTCCAGCTTGCCGACTGACCTACTTTTTGGTGAAGCTCTCTGCTTTCTGCCTGGTTTTAACCCTGCTGGCCTTCACGCTGAGCCGAATGCACACACTACAATACAGAAGTGACCCGCTGCTGCTGACCTTTCCAGCCTGCCTCCAACACGTCCACCCACATTAGAGCCTCCTCTTCAGAGGATCAGCACGCTTCGGAATCGGTTTCGGCTCCAGAGGCTTAGAAAAAACACGTTACAGTCATGTTATAAAATATAACTGACAGGTCTGTCATGCTGTGTAGTAGTTCTGTAATAGTAAATAATGTTATTCATATATTAATACACAGGTATATGTATAGAGATGTAATCTGATGCATAAATATTCATTAGATATAGAAATCGGGGCTGAATGGAGTTGCATTAGTGTGACATTGAAAGCAGTGATGCAGTAAAATAGAAAAAAAGTAGACAGCTGAATATCTTTTTAAAGGTGTCATAAGCAAATTTAAGCAATATTTTGAACTATATTATTTTATGTTCTACGTAGAAGGTATGTCACTTGGGTCGGCCCCATGTGGGTCTACACCCCTATTTACATTCATCAGATATAGAAATCGGGGCTGAATGGAGTCGGGTTAGTGTGACATTGAAAGCAGTGATGTGGTAAAATAGAAAAAAGTAGACAGCAGATATCTTTTTAAAGGGGCCATAAACGAATTTGATCAACATTTTAAATGATATTCTTTTATGTTCTACATAGAAGGTATGTAACTTGGATCGGCCCCATGTGGGTCTACAGCCCTATTTACAATCATCAGATATAGATATTGGGACTACATGGAGTTGGGTTAGTGTGACATTGAAAGCAGTGATGCAGTAAAATGTACAGTAGACAGCCAATGTCTTTTTAAAGGTGCCATAAACAAATTTAGTCATTATTTTAAACTATATTCTTTTATGTTCTATATAGAAGCTATGTAACTTGGGTTGGCCCAGTGTCGGTGTACACCCCTATTTACAGTCATTGGATATAGAAATCAGGACCAGATCAACCCGGATTAGTGTGACATTGAAAGCAGTGATGCAGTAAAATGAACAGTAGACAGCTGATAAAATTTTAAAGGTGCCATTTAACAAATTTGATCAATATTTTAAATGATATCCTTTTATGTTCTACACAGAAGGTATGTCACTTAGGTCCGCCCGATATGGGTCTGCACCCCTATTAACATTCATCAGATATAGAAATCAGGACTAAATGGCATCAGGTTAGTGTGACATTGAAAGCAGTGATGCAGTAAAATAGAAAAAAGTGTCTTTTTAAAGGTGCCATAAGCAAATTTAAGCAATATTTTGAACTATATTATTTTATGTCCTACATAGGTTTGTGACTGGGTTGGCCTGATATGGGTCTGCACCCCTATTTACATTCATAGGATATAGAAATCAGGACCAGATCAACCCAGATTAGTGTGACTACAGTGATGCAGTAAAATGAACAGTAGACAGCCAATGTCTTTTTAAAGGTGCCATAAGCAAATTCAAGCAACATTTTAAACTATATTATTTTATGTCCTACATAGAAAGTATGTGACTTGGGTCGGCCTGATATGGGTCTACACCCCTATTTTGACGTGCCCTTGATACAATATGACGGCTTTCAAGATGGCGGCCATGTTCGGGACATAGCTTAAAAGATAGACCCCCTCAACCGTTACTTGCTGGGGTAATCAGATATGTCATTTTCTCTTTCGCTTCTGAAATAAAAGGGTGTCCAGAGACTTTTGGCTCACCCTCTGTGTGTGTGTGTGTGTATATATATATATATATATATATATGTATGTATGTATGTATGTGTGAGCAAAATGTAGAGAACTGTGAACTGTAGATCAGGTGGGATATGATTTAGTACATTAGTCCACAAATTAATGCAGCATATGGGACTACAATTATGGGATGGCTATCTCCACATTGATTTGTCTAGGACTCCAAATAGCCATAGGAGCAGCTCCAGACTGAAGGATGGGGGGGGGTTTCTCTCATGTCCTAGTTGGAACAGTTTTCATCTCAGCACCGACAGTCAGACACCTGCTGCATGACTCATTTATATCTGCGTCTGTGTAGAAGACTGACATCATTTCAGATTTGTTTGCTGCCAGATGGTTTGGTGGGTCGAGCTAACTCGAAAGGTTCTGGCACCCGGTTCTGGCATGAGGAGTGAGCGTAATCTCTAGCTTCTGTGCTGCTAGTCTAACTAGGCCATGAGCCTTGAAAGTCTTGAGTTTGGCCGCAAACTCCCGATGCTGGATAAACTGAGCAGCTCTCTTCTGTTTCTTCTCACGTCGCTCCGATCATGGTGCTGTCGTCACTGTGGTTATTCCACCTGTGCAGGCGGTTTCTTCGTTTATGATGCAACAAACAGTAATAAACTATATCACGCCATATGCTCGCTGTAGTGTGATGTCAGAATGACCGTATGGACCATATGGAGAACCAGAATGTAGCAGTAATAATACACAGTGGAGTCACATTATTATGACCAGCTAATATCCAGCACGGACAGCAGCTAGACGGACTGGGAGACTCAGTAAGGTCCTGGTAGGTGGTCACAGGTATCTGGAGGTATCATGCTGACTCCAGTGCATCCCACAAATGCTAGAGGCAGCGTGGAGGAGGATCCATAGAGCCAACACTACCATCCAGGTGGTCCCACAGATGCTCAGTTGGGTTCAAGTTTGAGGAATTAAGGCTCCTGAGTAGTACTTGGGCGTCTTGGTCAGCTCTTCCAACCAGTGTGGGACATTTCTAGTCGTGCAAGGATGGATTCAGACCCAAATCGTTTGAGTGTCAGTTGAGAATGATCCACCTCCCTAATAGTATCTGCTCTTTGGTGGTCCTGTGGGGGTCCTGATCATTAAAGAACAGAGTAATAAAGTATACAGAGAATCAGATGAACTACAGTCTGTAAGTGGAGCTCCTGAATGGTCAGTGGAGCTGATACAGTGGACAGTGAGTGGAGCTCCTGAATGGTCAGTGGAGCTGATATAGTGGACAGTGAGTGGAGGTCCTGTATGGTCAGTGGAGCTGATACAGTGGACAGTGAGTGGAGGTCCTGTATGGTCAGTGGAGCTGATACAGTGGACAGTGAGTGGAGGTCCTGTATAGTCAGTGGAGCTGATACAGTGGACAGTGAGTGTAGATACGAGCAGGTGGTGTTAATGTTATGGCTGATGGGTGTATAAGTTGAATATATGTACTCAGCTCTGTATTTGGGTTTAACCTGAACGTTAAAGGTCACCATTGGTACTGAGATGCTTTCTGAAGGTCCAGCCTGTCTGTGAATGTTGGAGAGCTTTCAAAGGCACCGTGACTCCTTGTCTTGGTGTAGCGCTGAGTAACTTTTCTCCTCTCTGCTGCTGTTTCAGTGCGAGGATGCAGGCCGGGGAAGATCGTGCAGATGACGGAGGCGGAGGTGCGGGGGCTGTGCATAAAGTCCCGTGAGATTTTCCTCAGTCAGCCCATCTTGCTGGAGCTGGAGGCTCCGCTCAAAATCTGCGGTCAGTGCTGCTCACCTCCTCATATTTCACACGTCCTCCCACACCTCACTCGCTCTGCTTCTCTCTCTTCATCGCTCCCTCCGTTTAAATGGCTGGCTTTCAGAGCGGTGTTTTAGGAGATACAGGAGGAAAGATAAGGCCTTCACAGTGACATTGATCTGAAGGAGGCAGTTCAGCTGCATACAGTCTGAACAGACAATAGATTATAACCAAGTGATCGAGCTCAGAGGTTTACGTTTATTGGCCCAGATTGATCAAGCATTCCAAAGTCAAACACTGATCTCAGATCATATATATATATATACACGTTTTATATATATATATATATATATATATATATATATATATATATATATATATATATATATATATATATATATATATATATACACGTTCTATATATATATATATATACACGTTATATACACGTTCTATAAAGGCTGTGAACTGTTCTATAAAGGCTGTGAACTGAGCCCAGATCAGCATTCCTACAGTGAGAACTTTGGTTGTATTTATAATAGAGTTGGGCAATATGGCCCTAAAATAATATCACAATATTTCAGGGTATTTCTGCAATAACGATACTTCAAAACACTTAATAATATTTTATTCATTTCAAAAACGTACTATTGCAACAAAATGAATGTTAGTTTTATTTACTATAAATGTGTTTCAAGTGTTTAGTAGAAGCAAAAACTGTAAATAAAAAAAATGTTCTATTTCATAATCACTTGTTAGCAGTGAATCAGTTTGACACTGAATGACTCTATAGCTAAACGAATTAGTTGAATCACAATCGTTTGAATGATTCTCAGTTCAGTCTTTCTATCAGGCTCTGAATAAAACTGGAGACACCGCGCCTGGAGAACCTCCATTAAACCATCTGCTGTATTTTGCCTGGTGTGGTCCTCAGAAAGGTAGCTCGTCTGGAAGACAGGAGCTGCACAGCTTCCATTCGCTCTTAATGTAGTGCACTGTACTAGTGATCACAGTCACTGTCACTGTACTAGTGATCACACTAGAGATGTAAACTGTATCCAAGCCCTACTAGTGCTCACACCAGAGCAATTAACTGTACCCTAGTCCAACTAGTGATCACACCGGAGCAGTGAAATGTACCCAAGTCCAACTAGTGATCACACCGGAGCAGTGAAATGTACCCAAGTCCTACTAGTGATCACACCGGAGCAGTGAAATGTACCCAAGTCCAACTAGTGATCACACCAGAGCAGTGAAATGTACCCAAGCCCTACTAGTGATCACACCGGAGCAGTGAAATGTACCCAAGCCCTACTAGTGATCACACCAGAGCAGTGAACTGTACCCAAGCCCTACTAGTGATCACACCAGAGCAGTGAACTGTACCCAAGCCCTACTAGTGATCACACCAGAGCAATAAACTGTACCCAAGTCCAACTAGTGATCACACCAGAGCAGTGAACTGTACCCAAGCCCTACTAGTGATCACACCAGAGCAGTGAACTGTACCCAAGCCCTACTAGTGATCACACCAGAGCAGTGAAATGTACCCAAGTCCAACTAGTTATCACACCGGAGCAGTGATCTGTACCCAAGTCCAACTAGTGATCACACCAGAGCAGTGACCTGTACCCAAGCCCTACTAGTGATCACACCAGAGCAGTGACCTGTACCCAAGCCCTACTAGTGATCACACCAGAGCAGTGAACTGTACCCAAGCCCTACTAGTGATCACACCAGAGCAGTGACCTGTACCCAAGCCCTACTAGTGATCACACCAGAGCAGTGAACTGTACCCAAGCCCTACTAGTGATCACACCAGAGCAGTGAACTGTACCCAAGCCCTACTAGTGATCACACCAGAGCAGTGAACTGTACCCAAGCCCTACTAGTGATCACACCAGAGCAGTGAACTGTACCCAAGCCCTACTAGTGATCACACCAGAGCAGTGACCTGTACCCAAGCCCTACTAGTGATCACACCAGAGCAGTGAAAATAAAATCACACTTTGGCTGTAAATGATGTGGGTTTATCTTTTTTAGGTGCACATTTATATCTCCGTGTTTCACGACTATACTCGTCCATGTGTTGTGCAGGTGATATCCACGGTCAGTACACTGACCTGCTGCGGCTGTTCGAGTACGGGGGCTTTCCTCCGGAGGCCAACTACCTGTTTCTGGGAGACTACGTGGACCGAGGGAAACAGTCCCTGGAGACCATCTGCCTGCTCCTGGCCTACAAGATCAAATACCCGGAAAACTTCTTCCTGCTCCGTGGCAACCATGAGTGTGCCTCCATCAACCGCATCTACGGATTCTACGACGAGTGTGAGTTCCAGCTGCCCAGTACCGTATCACTACAGCTGGACCTTCAGTAAGATCAGCAGGAGGAGCTCTGTACTGGTTATTTAAAGTAGAGGAAGTCTAAAGGACCTCTCTACTGGTTATTTAAGGTGGAGAGAGTCAGGATGAGCTCTGTACTGGTTATTTAAGGTGGAGAAAGGCAGGAGGAGCTTTGTACTGGTTATTTAAGGTGGAGAGAGGCAGGATAAGCTCTGTACTGGTTATTTAAGGTGGAGAGAGTCAGGATGAGCTCTGTACTGGTTATTTAAGGTGGAGAAAGGCAGGAGGAGCTTTGTACTGGTTATTTAAGGTGGAGAAAGGCAGAAGGAGCTCTGTACTGGTTATTTAAGGTGGAGGAAGTCTAAAGGAGCTCTGTACTGGTTATTTAAGGAGGAGAGAGGCAAGAGGAGCTCTGTACTGGTTATTTAAGGTGGAGAAAGGCAGGAGGAGCTCTGTACTGGTTATTTAAGGTGGAGAGAGGCAGGATAAGCTCTGTACTGGTTATTTGAGGTGGAGAAAGACAGGAGGAGCTCTGTACTGGTTATTTGAGGTGGAGAAAGACAGGAGGAGCTCTGTACTGGTTATTTAAGGAGGAGAGAGGCAAGAGGAGCTCTGTACTGGTTATTTAAGGTGGAAAAAGGCAGGAGGAGCTTTGTACTGGTTATTTAAGGTGGAGAAAGGCAGGAGGAGCTCTGTACTGGTTATTTGAGGTGGAGAAAGACAGGAGGAACTCTGTACTTGTTATTTAAGGTGGAGAAAGGCAAGAGGAGCTCTGTACTGGTTATTTAAGGTGGAGAAAGGCAGGAGGAGCTCTGTACTGGTTATTTAAGGTGGAAAAAGACAGGAGGAACTCTACTGGTTATTTAAGGTGGAGAAAGGCAGGAGAAGCTCTTTCCTTGGTATTTAAGGTGGAAAAAGTCAAAAGAAGCTCTGTACTGGTTATTTAAGGAGGATAAGGGCTAGTGAAGCTCTGTACTGGTTATTTAAGGTGGAGAAAGGCAGGATAAGCTCTGTACTGGTTATTTAAGGTGGAGAAAGACAGGAGAAGCTCTGTACTGGTTATTTAAGGTGGAGAGAGGCAGGATAAGCTCTGTACTGGTTATTTAAGGTGGAGAAAGGCAGGAAGAGCTCTGTACTGGTTATTTAAGGTGGAGAAAGGCAGGATGAGCTCTGTACTGGTTATTTAAGGTGGAGAAAGGCAGGAGGAGCTCTGTACTGGTTATTTAAGGTGGAGAAAGGCAGGAGGAGCTCTGTACTGGTTATTTAAGGTGGAGAAAGGCAGGAGGAGCTCTGTACTGGTTATTTAAGGTGGAGAAAGGCAGGAGGAGCTTTGTACTGGTTATTTAAGGTGGAGAGAGGCAGGATAAGCTCTGTACTGGTTATTTAAGGTGGAGAGAGGCAGGATAAGCTCTGTACTGGTTATTTAAGGTGGAGAAAGGCAGGAGGAGCTCCGTACTGGTTATTTAAGGTGGAGAAAGGCAGGAGGAGCTCTGTACTGGTTATTTAAGGTGGAGAAAGGCAGGAGGAGCTCTGTACTGGTTATTTAAGGTGGAGAAAAGCAGGAGGAGCTCTGTACTGGTTATTTAAGGTGGAGAAAGGCAGGAGGAGCTCTGTACTGGTTATTTAAGGTGGAGAAAGGCAGGAGGAGCTCTGTACTGGTTATTTAAGGTGGAGAAAGGCAGGAGGAGCTCTGTACTGGTTATTTAAGGTGGAGAAAAGCAGGAGGAGCTCTGTACTGGTTATTTAAGGTGGAGAAAGGCAGGAGGAGCTCTGTACTGGTTATTAAAGGTGGAGAAAGTCTTTTTGGGTTAAGGTGGAGAAGGGCTACCAATACAAGAATCAAGTTTTGATTCTCAGTGAGACCAGTTTCATGTGGGTGGGGCGGATGTCACTGTTATGTAAGTTCTAGATACTAATGAATGAGCTGTGTTCTGAGCAGGTTCTGGTTGGTTGTTGGGAATGTAAAACAGCAGCGGGAGCTCCGTGTCAGAGAGGGTCCGTGTAGAACTGATACACAGAATCAGATCAGATGAATGAATGTCTGTTACAAGCTTTAAATATCTGTATCTACTAGATCAACCCAAAAATGGTAATGTGCCCCAGAGCTAACGTACTTCTAGAAACAGCTTAGAGGTGCTAGCAGCAGTTAGCCTTACCATAAAGATGTTCTTCTCAGTTTGTAACCAGGTTTTGCCAGAAGATACAGACATGTTCCACACGTTCCAGCTGTTATTCTCAGTCACTGACCTGCAGCTTCTGTTGCTTTTCAGGCAAACGTAGGTTTAACATCAAGTTATGGAAGACCTTCACCGACTGCTTCAACTGTCTGCCTATCGCTGCCATTATAGATGAGAAGATTTTCTGCTGTCATGGAGGTTAGTAGTGACACTGAGTGTGTGATTCAGGCCCAGCCAGTACACAGGGGCGCACAGAGTGAATAATAGTCTGATACTCTGAAATGAGACACTAGCACAAGTGAAATAAAATTAGTGTAATGGTGTTTTTCCAGTACGGTACAGATGCAGATCTCACACTAGCACACGGCAAGTCGTCTACGTCACCCCGAGTTTGTCTCTTGTGGGTGTGTTCGAGGGTGCTCGCGCTGTCGTCTGTACCAGCTTCCAACAAGAGTATATAACAGCCAAGACCAACATGTCCTCTACTTTCTACCACACGCCACTGTTCCTCAGACTGTCCCAGTACAGCTGCAGAGATACACCAGATACAGTAGGAACGTAATAAACAGACACTACTTGGGACCAAATGAAAGTTGGCACAAAAAGTTCAGGGAGCAGAAGTTGGGGACCCCGGGGACCCCGGACCCCCCGTGTCTGTGATTGGTCCAGAGAATTTGTTGAAGCCGATCATTTAAAATGTGGCTTCGTAATTAATTTGTATACAGTTTAGGAATTAGATTGAGTGATGTTTGTCCAGTAGGAAGATCCTGAGGCTGTACAGACTGGACGGAGGTCAGTGTTAGTGTTAGTGCCCGAGAAGCCCTGCTTTTCTCTCTCTCTCTTTATCTCTCTCTTTATCTCTCACTGTCTCTCTCTCTTTATCTCTCTCTCTCTCACTGTCTCTCTCTCTTTATCTCTCTCTCTTTATCTCTCACTGTCTCTCTCTCTTTATCTCTCTCTCTCTCACTGTCTCTCTCTCTTTATCTCTCTCTCTCTCACTGTCTCTCTCTCTCTTTATCTCTCTCTCACTGTCTCTCTCTCTTTATCTCTCTCTCACTGTCTCTCTCTCTTTATCTCTCTCTCTCTCACTGTCTCTCTCTCTTTATCTCTCTCTCACTGTCTCTCTCTCTTTATCTCTCTCTCTCTCACTGTCTCTCTCTCTCACTGTCTCTCTCTCTTTATCTCTCTCTCACTGTCTCTCTCTCTTTATCTCTCTCTCACTGTCTCTCTCTCTTTATCTCTCTCTCTCTCACTGTCTCTCTCACTGTCTCTCTCTCTTTATCTCTCACTGTCTCTATCTCTCACTGTCTCTCTCTCTCTCTCTCTCTCTCACGGTCTCTCTCTCTCTCTCTCTCTCTCACTGTCTCTCTCTCTTTATCTCTCTCTCTCTCACTGTCTCTCTCTCTCTCTCTCTCTCTCTCTCTCTCTCTCTCTCACTGTCTCTCTTTATCTCTCTCTCTCTCACTGTCTCTCTCTCTTTATCTCTCTCTCTCTCACTGTCTCTCTCTCTTTATCTCTCTCTCTCACTGTCTCTCTCTCTTTATCTCTCTCTCTCACTGTCTCTCTCTCTCTCTCTCACTGTCTCTCTCTATCTATCTCTCTCACTGTCTCTCTCTCTTTATCTCTCTCTCACTGTCTCTCTCTCTTTATCGCTCTCTCTCTCACTGTCTCTCTCTCTCTCTCTCTCTCTCTCACTGTCTCTCACTGTCTCTCTCTTTCTATTTCTCTCTCGCTCTTTCACTGTATCCCACTGTCTCTCTCTCTCTCTTTATCTCTCTTTTTCTTTCACTGTCTCTCTCACTTTCTCTCTCTCTCTCTCTCTCTCTCTCTCTCTCTCTCTCACTCTCTCACTGTCTTTATTGAGTACGGTGAGAGCCTCTTTCTCTCTGCCTTTTAGGGCTTTTATAGACTGCGCCCTGTCTGGTGGGCCCAGCCGTCTGAGCTTCCCAGAGTTACGTGTTACTCCAAATGTTCTTGTGAGCAGAGACGGTGGGAGAGGCAATCTCCTAGCTGCTGATGGTCTGCAGAACATGTCTTTCTCGAGTGCTGGTAAGGGAGCTTTGTACCAGAGCTGTGTTAAATCAGACTTTTATGCTATCATACAGGGGAGGGTGGACTCCAGATGGAGAGCTCACCTCTCAGTCCCAGATGATCTGAAGCCTTCATGGAGGCTCTTGTACAAGGCCCCTCTGCCCAAACGCTCTGGAGATCTCCAGTGGAGAATTCTACACTGTATCGTTCCCACTAACGCTCACGTATCAGAGTTTACTGCAGCTGAGTCTCCAGTGTGTTTGTTCTGTCAGAGTCCTGACACAGTGTTCCACACCTTCTCTGACTGTACCAGACTTGCACCACTGTGTGAGCTCCTGAGCAGGGTCCTCAGAGAGACGGGTTTTGTATTCACACGTGTTCTGTTTATTTTTGGGTGTAAATACTCAAAAGCTCGTGAAGCTAAATGCGTGTTTGTGAACTTCTTGCTGGTTCAAGCGAAGTTGGCCGTCTGGAAGACGTTCAGACTGGTGTCGGAGGGGACGGAGTCTGATGTAGTGAAACTGTTTAAAGCTCTAGTGAAGTCTCGGGTACGAGTAGAGCTTCTGTACTACCAGAGTACCCTGAACGAGACTGAGTTTGAGAAGAGAGGTGTGTTGATGGGGGGTGTGTGTTACTGGATTGTGGTGTGTTGTCTTTTTCCTGGTGGTCTGTAGGGAGTTTATCCCCAAAACCTTTTTTTTCTTATATTTTCAATGAGGTGTTAAATTACCCCTGATTAACGTTTATTTTTAATAAAGGGGTTTTAAAAGTCTCTCTTTTTCTTTCACTGTCTCTCACTGTCTCTCTCTCTCTCTCTCTCTCTCTCTCTCTCTCTCTCTCTCTCTCTCTCTCTCTCTCTCTCTCTCTCTCACTGTCTCTCTCTCTCTCTCTCTCACTGTCTCTCTCTCTCTCTCTCTCTCTCTCTCTCTCTCTCACTGTCTCTCTCTCTCTCACTGTCTCTCTCTCTCTCTCTCACTGTCTCTCTCTCTCTCTCTCTCTCTCTCTCTCTCTCTCTCTCTCTCTCTCTCACTGTCTCTCTCTCTCTCTCACTCTCTCTCTCTCTCTCTCTCTCTCTCTCTCTCTCTCTCTCTCTCTCTCTCTCACTGTCTCTCTCTCTCTCTCACTGTCTCTCTCTCTCTCTCTCTCACTGTCTCTCTCTCTTTATCTCTCTCTCTTTCACTGTCTCTCTCTCTTTATCTCTCTCTCTCTCACTGTCTCTCTCTCTCTCTCTCTCTCTCTCTCTCTCACTGTCTCTCTTTATCTCTCTCTCTCTCTCTCTCACTGTCTCTCTCTCTTTATCTCTCTCTCTCTCACTGTCTCTCTCTCTTTATCTCTCTCTCTCACTGTCTCTCTCTCTTTATCTCTCTCTCTCTCACTGTCTCTCTCTCTCTCTCTCACTGTCTCTCTCTATCTATCTCTCTCACTGTCTCTCTCTCTTTATCTCTCTCTCACTGTCTCTCTCTCTTTATCGCTCTCTCTCTCACTGTCTCTCTCTCTCTCTCTCTCTCACTCACTGTCTCTCTCTTTATCTCTTTCTTTTACTGTCTCTCACTGTCTCTCTCTTTCTATTTCTCTCTCGCTCTTTCACTGTATCCCACTGTCTCTCTCTCTCTCTTTATCTCTCTTTTTCTTTCACTTTCTCTCTCTCTCTCTCTCTCTCTCTCTCTCTCTCTCTCTCTCTCTCTCTCTCACTCTCTCACTGTCTTTATTGAGTACGGTGAGAGCCCCTTGCTCTCGGCCTTTTAGGGCTTTTATAGACTGCGCCCTGTCTGGTGGGCCCAGCCGTCTGAGCTTCCCAGAGTTACGCGTTACTCCAAATGTTCTTGTGAGCAGGGACGGTGGGAGAGGCAGTCTCCTAGCTGCTGAGGGTCTGCAGAACATGTCTTTCTCGAGTGCTGGTAAGGGAGCTTTGTACCAGAGCTGTGTTAAATCAGACTTTTATGCTATCATACAGGGGAGGGTGGACTCCAGATGGAGAGCTCACCTCTCAGTCCCAGATGATCTGAAGCCTTCATGGAGGCTCTTGTACAAGGCCCCTCTGCCCAAACGCTCTGGAGATCTCCAGTGGAGAATTCTACACTGTATCGTTCCCACTAACGCTCACGTATCAGAGTTTACTGCAGCTGAGTCTCCAGTGTGTTTGTTCTGTCAGAGTCCTGACACAGTGTTCCACACCTTCTCTGACTGTACCAGACTTGCACCACTGTGTGAGCTCCTGAGCAGGGTCCTCAGAGAGACGGGTTTTGTATTCACACGTGTTCTGTTTATTTTTGGGTGTAAATACTCAAAAGCTCGTGGAGCTAAATGCGTGTTTGTGAACTTGGCCGTCTGGAAGACGTTCAGACTGGTGTCGGAGGGGACGGAGACTCATGTAGTGAAACTGTTTAAAGCTCTAGTGAAGTCTCGGGTACGAGTGGAGCTTCTGTACTACCAGAGTACCCTGAACGAGACTGAGTTTGAGAAGAGAGGTGTGTTGATGGGGGGTGTGTGTTACTGGATTGTGGTGTGTTGTCTTTTTCCTGGTGGTCTGTAGGGAGTTTATCCCAAAAAATCTTTTTTTTCTTATATTTTCAATGAGGTGTTAAATTACCCCTGATTAACGTTTGTTTTTAATAAAGGGGTTTTAAAAGTCTCTCTTTTTCTTTCACTGTCTCTCACTGTCTCTCTCTCTCTCTCTCTCTCTCTCTCTCTCTCACTGTCTCTCTCTCTCTCTCTCTCTCTCTCTCTCACTGTCTCTCTCTCTCACTGTCTCTCTCTTTTTCTCTCTCTCACTGTCTCTCTCTCTCACTGTCTCTCTCTCTCTCACTGTCTCTCTCTCTCTCACTGTCTCTCTCTCTCACTGTCTCTCTCTCTCTCACTGTCTCTCTCTCTCTCTCTCTCTCTCTCTCTCTCTCTCTCTCTCTCTCTCTCTCTCTCTGCAGGTCTCTCTCCTGATCTTCAGTCTATGGAGCAGATCCGCCGCATCATGAGGCCCACTGATGTTCCTGACACAGGTGCGTCTGCTTCTGCGTGAAATGTTGATGTTCCTCCTTTACAGGGCTTCAGGTTTTAGACATTATTATAGTTAGAAAGCTATTAATCCAGACAGGAAACTTTTATTTACTCAGTAAACACTTTATTATTAAATATTAATCATTATTAATAGAGAGATGGCTGCTGAAGGAACTGAACACATTCATACAATGTCTGGGGCGTCCAGGAGAAATCTGGAACCTAACTTTGTTCTTCAAACTGGATCAAGATCTGATCTACTTCTCTCACAATAACATATTCATGTTACTTTGTATTGTATGTAGGATTATTTACATCTGCTCCAGTGAACTATCAGCTTAGATGCCTCAGACCAGAGTATATACCTTTTCTAAGAAGTGTTAGTTCTAGAAGTTCTAATGATGGATGTTTGTTTTGGTGGTGAGTAGTAACGACCTGAGGGAGTGAAATACAGTTCGAGCTGTAAGCCACGGTGTCCGTGTGTGTGATCAGGGCTGCTGTGTGACCTGCTGTGGTCGGATCCGGATAAAGACGTTCAGGGCTGGGGAGAGAATGACCGAGGCGTGTCCTTCACCTTCGGGGCCGATGTGGTCAGCAAGTTCCTCAACCGCCATGACCTGGACCTCATCTGCAGAGCGCATCAGGTAAGACTTTTAGGGGGATATAATCAGGTTAATCGACCCTCTTTAAGATCAATTATGCCGATTTTCTCTTTAGTGTTTAGTGTTTAGTGAATTCTAGGGCATGTAAAAGTTCAGCCAACTTTCCCACGGAAACCATGTTTTCCAGCCCTTTTCTCTGTTACAAGGTGACATCATGTCGTAACACAGTCCCACAGGCAAGCTGGGCCTGCACTCACACAACGCATTGGGTCTTCTAATCCCAATCAAACTGATATGGCAACTAGACATGCGACAGAACTGGACAGGGGCATGTGTGGGGAGCAGGCAAGCTGACCAATCATAGCACTCTGTGCTGTTTAGGGGCGGGGCTTAAAGACAGGAGCTCTAATAGAGCGTTTCAGACAGAGAGTGTAAACAGACGTACAGACTAAGAAAAATATATGTTTCGGGGAAATTTAAGTATGTAATTCTGTTTTAGTGGAACACAAACTCTCAGTTAACGATGTGATGATCATGTGATGTGTGATGATTTAAGCATGCATTAATACCATACTAAGTTCCTGTTACTTGTTGATTATATAAGCTTCATAGCTCTAGTGCTAAAAAAAAAAAATAATAATAAAATAAATAAATAAAACCTGCATAGTATGTGTAAAAATGTAAATGGGATTTTTGGCTAAACCCTCATTTTAATCTGTTAGCCACTGGCAAAAATGTGTCATTTAGATGTAACGTTTATATAACGTCAGGTTTGCTCAAACATTTACATGTAAGCATTTGGCAGCTGGTACATATTCAGATTTTTCAGTTGTCTGAATGAGTAATGGTGGCCCAAATATGGCCAGTAAATATTTAAATTGAATCTTTATTAATGAGAGATAAAAGTACACCATGCTTATGAACGACAGGGGAATGATGAAGAAATAAGTTTCCACATTAGAATCAGACTCATTTTGTAAAGTGTTAATGAACAGTTTAAAATGAGTCTATTTATGTTTATTGCTCGGGTCATAAACACTTAAGTAAAGTGTTAGTAAAGAGTTATAACAGATTAACTAAAAGGGCAAAAATGAGCTGTTCTATATCGTCGCTGCCCGAAGTATCTCAATGTAAATCAGTGGAACCAGAATTATTTCCAAGGTATTTTGGAGCATTTCTATTGGTCCATTTATTAATCATGAGATTTTTAGACAGTCTAAACGGCAGCTGTCGTGTTCAAACCGTGTTGATAAATAAAAATCAGTAAAAACGGAGATATGTGTTTTTCTTTGGACAGTGACGATATGAATGTCTTTCCAAAATAGTAACTTTACAGTAGAGGCTGTAAAGGTCTTTACTTTCAATGTAAGTATATAAAGAGGTTTAATTAGAAGTGATTTTGGAGCATTTCTATTGGTCCATTCATCATAAAATCTCTATGCAGTGGTCGTGTTTAAATCATATTAGATGGTGGGCATAGTGATGATTAGGGCTGTGTATTGGCAAGAACCTGGCTATACAATACGTATTGTGATGCAGCGTCTCGATTCAATATATCACGATATGATATGGTTTGTCAGTGCTTACTATAGCACTGCACCCTTGTGCTGCTTGTTAATGTTGGAGTGGAGCTGAAAATAGATTACAACACTGCCATCTAGTGGTCAGAGGTTTAAACACAACACACGATGATTCACTGTCTGCCAGGAATCTGTATCGATACTGTGTTTTTGAGAATCGATACAGTATCACTAAACATAATATCCAGATACTCAATATTTTCGATATTTTCTTACACCCCTAGTGACGATATGAATGTGTGTCAAAGCTGAGAGGTGTAATGCTGACAGGGTAAGATCAGTAAACATCAAAATCTGAGCTTTAGCTTTATAAGTAAATGTGAGTTCACTGTTATTCTAACAACACGCCACTGTTGTCCTTTGTATTGATGGGTTATAACTGCTTATTAATGGTGTATTTAAGGTGTTATTACGTAAGTAAAAGGCAGTAATAAGTGTTAAAAAATGAAATACCATTCATAAACCATTAATTAAGGTAGTTTTATTCTAAAGTGCTACTGATAATAAAAGGTTTATGTCTGTAGCAGTAGTGGATGGACCTCAGGAGCTCCTGTGAAGGTCAGCTGACCTCCTGGTGTCCAGTTTTGACGTGTGCTGATACCTGCAGGTGGTTGAAGATGGTTATGAGTTCTTTGCCAAGCGGCAGCTGGTCACGCTGTTCTCCGCCCCCAACTACTGCGGGGAGTTCGACAACGCTGGAGGTATGATGAGCGTGGACGAGTCGCTCATGTGCTCCTTCCAGGTAACACATACACACACACACACACACACACACACACACACACACACACACACTCTCTCTCTCTCTCTCTCTCTCTCTCTCTCTCTCTCTCTCTCTCTCTCTCTCTCTCTCACACACACACACACACACACACACACACACACACACACTCACCTTTGCTTAGTTTACCAACACAAACACAGCACAACCCCACTGGACCTGGTGAGGTGTGACTGTGTACATGATCTGGGATGAGATCAGTGATGCAGGTGATGACGGTGAGGTGGTTTTAATCCAGTTTTGAATCTGCAGTTTGCAGTACAGCCTCCTCTGAATAAATCAATCCGTCTGCAATAGTGACTGTAGTGTATTCTGTGGGAAACGTCTTGTATAGTACACTGAGCAGCTTATTATATTTATTTATAATAGGAAGTATATTATATAATATTTATTTACAGATGTCTAGTTTAACCCCCTGAACTCTAGACATACTGTTATCATTAATCCTAAAATGTAATGGAAATAACTAAATAGGTCTATTTTTTCTCCATTACTACTACAAAAGTTATTAGTTAGTTTTTGAGTTGTAAACAGAGAGAATCAGAGCGGGTTTGGTGTGAAATGGTTGAGATGGTGTTTACAGTGCTGGTGATGATGTTTACAGTGCTGGTGATGATGTTTACAGTGCTGGTGATGATGTTTACAGTGCTGGTGATGGTGTTTACAGTGCTGGTGATGGTGTTTACAGTGGTGGTGGTGATGGTGTTTACAGTAGCGGTGATGGTGTTTACAGTAGTGGTGATGTTTACAGTGCTGGCGATGGTGTTTACAGTGCTGGTGGTGATGTTTAAAGTGGTGGTGATGGTGTTTACAGTGGTGGTGTTTACAGTAGTGGTGGTGATGTTTACAGTGGTGGTGAGTATGTTTACAGTGGTGATGGTGTTTACAGTGGTGATGGTGTTTACAGTGGTGATGGTGTTTACAGTGATGGTGGTATTTACAGTGGTGGTGGTGTTTACAGTGGTGGTGGTGATAGTGGTATTTACAGTGGTGGTGGTGGTGTTTACAGTGGTGGTGTTTACAGTGGTGGTGATAGTGTTTACAGTGGTGGTGATGGTGTTTACAGTGGTGGTGATGGTGTTTACAGTGGTGGTGTTTACAGTGTTGGTGATGGTGTTTACAGTGGTGGTGGTGATGTTTACAGTGGTGGTGTTTACAGTGTTGGTGATGATGTTTACAGTGTTGGTGGTGATGGTGTTTACAGTGGTAGTGATGATGTTTACAGTGGTGGTGATGGTGTTTACAGTGGTAGTGATGATGTTTACAGTGGTGTTGTTGATGTTTACAGTGGTGGTGTTGATGTTTACAGTGGTGGTGACGGTGTTTACAGTGGTGGTGGGGATGTATACAGTGGTGGTGGTGATGGTGTTTACAGTGGTGGTGTTGATGTTTACAGTGGTGGTGTTGATGTTTACAGTGGTGGTGACGGTGTTTACAGTGGTGGTGGTGATGTTTACAGTGGTGGTGTTGATGTTTACAGTGGTGGTGACGGTGTTTACAGTGGTGGTGGGGATGTATACAGTGGTGGTGGTGATGGGAACCAGGGGTCTCTATGTCTACAACACCAATATACACATTTTATTTACAATATATGAAACCCACCAGTGAACCTACACCAGTCTTCTGAGCCTATCTGGAAAGTTAGTGATGGTAAAATCTGGAAAACATGAAAACAATAAGTTTTCTTTGGGGACTATTTTGCCTCACAGTGTCTTGCATGTGTCCCTCCACCATGAATAGACTAAAAAGGTGAAGGTTCAGACCAAAATCTTAAAACGATCATAAAACAACATCTAGTGTGTTTATAACATCTACTATAATAACTTTCTGTGAGGGAGCTTTTAGAGGTGGACGTCTGGTTCCATTCACCACCACTGTGAACAGTTCTGACTCATTTCTGAATGACTGTTTACGTCTTAGTGTTAGGTTTTGGTTGAAGACACTCTTTTCAGTTATTAATATTTAGACTATTCCGGCCCGTCAGCGTAGCCCAGGCAGGCAGGCAGGATGTCGTTGCTAAATAACCCACAGACTGAATAATCTCTTCTCTTCCATCCAGATCCTGAAGCCGTCAGAGAAAAAGGCGAAGTATCAGTACGGGGGAGTGAACTCAGGCCGCCCCGTCACTCCTCCCCGTACGGCTCAGGCCCCGAAGAAGAGGTGAGCTGGTTGGCCCCCTGGAGTCCAGTATTGACCCCCGCTCCTCGCTCCAAGTGTTGTCTAGGGCAGGCCCTTCACCCTTCAGCCTCCTCTTCACATGTACATACTTTTTTTGCTGACTGTTTTTTCTTTGCTTGTTGTTCTGTTGCTGTTTGGTTTTCAGTGAATGGCTGTGGTTATACGGTACAGTGACACGTGTTGCTCGGCTACAGTACCAGCTGCAACAACAGATAAAAAGTTTGTTTGTGGTCTGGGCGGGGGGGGGTGAGAAGCGAGGTAAGGGGTTAGAGCAGCACCCCCCCCTCACAGAAAAGGCTGTGGTGTGCTTTTGAGGACAGGTGGGCTTTTATTGTATATAATCTTTCAGCTCAGTGCCCCATAAGCTCAGACGTTCTGCTCAGGCGATGTCCTGCATTTAGAGCCGGGCCTGAAAAATAAGCTTAATTTATTCTTTTGGACACAAGAATGTAAATTTTAATGAGACGAGAAATTAAAGTTCTGTATACAGTGCAAAACCTCACCGTATTTATTTGTCAGTGAACAATCAACGCTGTTGAAGGAGAGAAACATTAGCTGTTCATCGTAACGCACATCTGTAATTATAACATTTTGCCAGTTAGTGCTATAAAGGTTTCTTCACCAGCTCATGTGAAAAACAAACTCTCATATCTAAGTACAGGCTGTAATAGGATCATTCCCCTCTACCCTGCGTCTCTGTGGAGCTTTATTATACACAGTGTTTAAATAGACTGGAATTAGAAATAAGTTTATTCTCAACCCGTTAACCTGAGAACGCTCTGCCCACTGATACAGGTGGTTTACTGACCTTCAGCCTGATGAGAATCATTACATTTAAAGTTAAACATTCAACCTAATGAGAAACTGTAACTCAGTTTATATACAATACCTACATTTAGAGTTATACATTCAATCTAACAAGAAAAGGTAACTCAGTTTATATGCAATATCTACATTTAGAGGTATATATTCAACCTAATGAGAAACTGTAACTCAGTTTATATCACAATACCTACATTGAGAGTTATACATTCAACCTTACGAGACACGGTAACTCATTTTGTATACAATACCTACATCTAGAGTTATACATTCAACCTTACGAGAAACTGTAACTTGGTTTATATACAATACCTACATTTAGAGTTATACATTCAACCTAACGAGAAACTGTAACTCAGTTTATATACAATACCTACATTTAGAGTTATACATTCAACCTAATGAGAAACTGTAACTCAGTTTATATACAATACCTACATTTAGAGTTATACATTCAACCTAATGAGAAACTGTAACTCAGTTTATATACAATACCTACATTTAGAGTTATACACTCAACCTAATGAGAAACTGTAACTCAGTTTATATACAATACCTACATTTAGAGTTATACATTCAACCTTATGAGAAACTGTAACTCAGTTTATATACAATACCTACATTTAGAGTTATACATTCAACCTTATGAGAAACTGTAACTCAGTTTATATACAATACCTACATTTAGAGTTATACATTCAACCTGATGAGAAACTGTAACTTGGTTTATATACAATACCTACATTTAGAGTAATAAACTGAATCTACTGTTTCTCATTAGGATGAGTGTATATCTCTTAATGTAGGTATTATGATATAAATGTAAGTTCTACAGTTTCTTATTAGGTTTATATGACCATACCTACATTTAAAGTTATACATTCAACCTAACGAGAAACTGTAACTCAGTTCATATACAATACCTACATTTAGAGTTATACATTCAACCTAACGAGAAACTGTAACTCAGTTCATATACAATACCTACATTTAGAGTTATACATTCAACCTAACGAGAAACTGTAACTCAGTTCATATACAACACCTACATTTAGAGTTATACATTCAACCTAACGAGAAACTGTAACTCAGTTTATATACAATACCTACATTTAAAGTTATACATTCAACCTAACGAGAAACTGTAACTCAGTTCATATACAATACCTACATTTAGAGTTATAAACGGAGTCTACAGTTTCTCATTAGGTTGAATGTATAACTCTAAATGTAGGTATTGTATATAAATGAAGTTCTACAGTTTCTCGTTAGGTTTATACCACCATACACACATTTCAAGTTATACTCAACTCAGCCTAATGAGTTTATAACTCAGTTTGTATCACAATATCAATATATTGTATCACATTTGAAGTGAGTCTGACTTACTTAGTAACTCTGTTAGGATATATTGGTCTAGTATTTTTGTTGGGTATTCAAGCTAATATGAATTATCAATATTCAATTTGCTTCTCAGTTGTAGCTAAATCTCAGTAGCACAGCAGTCTAATCTATATTTGTGTTTAGGAAATACTAACAAAACAATAACACGCTCTCATTAGGTTGACCTCTGAAGTTGCTCTGGGTCAGAGCTTTTTTTATATAGGGGGGGAATTAATGGCATCTTCAGAAATTGCTTGTTATCCTGTGTGGTAAACAGTGATGTTCCGAATCTGAGTCGGTGTGCGTTCCCCAGTCACTGGAACCCCTAGATTGTTCTGTCGCTGAACCCTGAATAATACTGTATATTGTTACATGCAGTGTTATTGTACGTCACACTATCAAGTAACAAGCTAGGGGCAACATTAGCGACTTGCTGGTGAGAACACAGTTACACTGCTGTCAGGGAAATGCTGGTCGGCTGGTTTAGAACACTTGTGTTATCATTGTGTACTGTAGTGATTGTTTTTAATGCCATTCATTTTCCCATAGACAAAATCAGCTTAGACCCGTCTTCCTTATATGGTTGTGACGGCGTGGCCTCCTTACCACTGTTCTACTCGGCCCGGTGTGCCACGCTGTCGCTGTCCAAAGAATCCCCATTTTTATTTTTCTACCTCATTTGACATTCCATTGACTTGCATTGAAAAGTTTCCGTTTTGGAAACACGACAATGTGTATCCCCAAAATACTGACTTTACAGGAGGTCAATGGAACCAGTAAACAGTCTTTACTTTCGATGGAAGTCAATGGAACCAGTAAACAGTCTTTACTTTCGATGGAAGTCAATGGAACCAGTAAACAGTCTTTACTCTCAATGGAAATCAGTAGAACCAGTAAACAGTCTTTACTGTCAATGGAAATCAGTAGAACCAGTAAACAATCTTTACTTTCAATGGAAGTCAAAGGAACCAGAATTTCTTTAAACACTACTTTCAAGCATTTCTATTGGTCCACTCAGGATATAAAGAGCAGCTGTTGTGTTTGAATGATAGAGAAAAATGGAAATAGACCAAAAATTGTTTGGACAGTGCTGATATATACTGTATCAGTGTGCAGAGCATGGACAGGTGACTCTTCAGTCTGAAGCTTCAGCGCTATGCTAGTGTATGAACGGCTTTGGGGCGAAAGCTCATACAGTAAATATTGATTATTCAGCGTGTACTTATTCAGACATACTAGCCGCGCTCGCCTACTGATTTACTACTGAGTAGTAGACTAGTAGGTGATTTCGGACGCACCTAGGATCCTACATGTAACATGACCTGAATAGTAGACTTCAGTACTCAAGTACTAGCTAAACGAGTACCCATTACTTCCCGAGCTTGAGCATAATCTGCTTAAATTAAAAACATATAAATAATACATATAATATAATTCAGTGCTGTGGCTTATATGTGTATGTCAGATCTGCTGATTTAATCCTGCTCTGAGGTGCCCAAAAAAAACTGGAGGGAGCGTGGAGGAGGATCCATAGAGCCAACACCACCATCCAGGTGGTCCCACAGATGCTCAATTGGGTTTAAGTCTGGGGAATTAGGGGTCCTGGGTAGTACTTGGAAGTCTTGCTCAACTCCTCCAACCAGTGTGGGACTTTTCCAGTCGTGTAACGTGTCTCAGTGTCTTGCTGGAAGATCCCATCCACCCCAGAGAAGACCATCAGCATGTATGGTGTACGTGATCTGCAAGGATGGATTCAGACCCACACATCGGTGAGAGTATCTTCAACATGGACGAGTGAGTCCAGAAAATACCACTAAAACATTTCCCAGACCATGCTGCTGTCCAAAGTAGGTTCATAGTATTGTGACTCGACTCTAGTTGAGTGAAAGGTTGAACAGTTCTTGACCTTCTAACTAAATCAGCTGAAACGTGTGTTAACGTCGTATGAGCTTCCGCCCTCGGCTGCTTCGTCTGCTCCTCTGAATTCTCCAGCGCAGGTGGACGCGCCAGTAGACGCCTCGTTGTTGCCTTACACTGCTGTTCAGTACTGCCATCTGATCTCAAACCCTGACGTATCCTGATCTGATTACATGGATGGACGTGTGTTTTGGTTTTCAGGTTTTTTTTGGCCTTCACATGGCGGAGTTAGGAACTCACATAGTGGTCCGGTCAGGGTCCTGATAAACATATTAATTTCTGTGATTAATAAACTCTTCACTGATCGGTTTTGATTTTGCGGTACAGTACGCTTTTTTTGGAATCGTTCCCAAAAGTCAGGAAACGTTCGAGTGTTTTAAAATCACTTTTGAAATTTGTACCAGTTTGTTTCCTTGAGTGGAATAAATGGAACAGTGACGTTGAGCTTTCTGTCCTGAGTCTCATTTCTGCCTGGCATACAGCACAATACAGCACTCACGATTCGATATATTGCAATACCGCAAGCAAAGTGATATATTTCAATTTTTCAAGTCCTACTATTAAAACACACCACTGTATGAACAGGTTTATCAATGTTTACAATAGCACTGCGTCCTTGTGCTGCTTGTTAATGTTGGAGTGGAGCTGAAAATGGATTACAACACTGCCATCTAGTGGTCAGAGGTTTAAACACAACACACAATGAGTCACTGTCTGCCAGGAATCTGTGTATCAATACTGTGTTTATGAGAATCAATACAGTATCACTAAATATAGAATTAGAAATTAGAATTTGGAACTAGAATTAGCCACGTGTTTGCACACAGCGGAATCTGACCTCCGCATTTAACACATCTGTGCAGTGGGGGGCAGTGAAACACCCACATATACACACTAGTGAACATACACAATAGGGGGCAGTGAAACACCCACATATACACACTAGTTAACATACACACTAGGGGGCAGTGAAACACCCACATATACACACTAGTTAACATACACACTAGGGGGCAGTGAAACACCCACATATACACACTAGTTAACATACACACTAGGGGGCAGTGAAACACCCACATACACACACACTAGTTAACATACACACTAGGGGGCAGTGAAACACCCACATACACACACACTAGTTAACATACACACTAGGGGGCAGTGAAAACACCCACATATATACACACGCTAGTGACCATACACAATAGGGGGCAGTGAAACACCCACATACACACACACTAGTTAACATACACACTAGGGGGCAGTAAAACACCCACATATTCACACTAGTAAACATACACACTAGGGGGCAGTGAAACACCCACATATACACACTAGTAAACATACACACTAGGGGGCAGTGAAACACCCACATATATACACACTAGTGGACAGTGAAACACCCACATACACACACTAGTGAACATACACACTAGGGGGCAGTGAAACACCCACATATATACACACTAGGGGGCAGTGAAACACCCACATATACACACTAGTGGACAGTGAAACACCCACATACACACACTAGTGAACATACACACTAGGGGGCAGTGAAACACCCACATATACACACTAGTGGACAGTGAAACACCCACATACACACACTAGTGAACATACACACTAGGGGGCAGTGAAACACCCACATATACACACTAGTGGACAGTGAAACACCCACATACACACACTAGTGAACATACACACTAGGGGGCAGTGAAACACCCACATACACACACTAGTGAACATACACACTAGGGGGCAGTGAAACACCCACATACACACACTAGTGAACATACACACTAGGGGACAGTGGAACACCCACATATACACACTAGTGAACATACACACTAGGGGGCAGTGAGCACACATACCTGGAGCGGTGGGCAGCCCTATCCACGGCGCCCAGGGAGCAGTTGGGGGTTAGGTGCCTTGCTCAAGGGTACTTCAGTCGTGGCCTGCCGGTCCGGGGATCTATATATGTGCAACCATCACTACTAACACCGACAACAAAGGTGTTTAAATCAACACTGTTTATTACATTATTGTCCAAATGTGAATTTAATACATGAAATATAAACAGAAGGGTATTAGTGTCTGCTAATACATAAACACCTGAAGGTTCAGTGCATCTGAACCAAGTTATAATGCCAGAAGTGAATTTTCTTTAAAATTTATAAAATATAATCATGTGATATTTTCATAATTGTGCCTTAAAGTGGCCATAAAATCACCCCGACTGATACAGTAAACAACCTGCACAGACACACACTGCTGTAAGTTTGGTCCTTTAATAAAAACTATGAAATATGAGGCCAAAGCGAGACTGAAGCTGAATCACCAACTAAATAACGTAGATTTAATCGTTAGTGTGTCTATACTCTACACTTTGTTACCCTGTTCTTCAATGATCAGGTCCCTAACTGACAAGGTGCTGCTGTGAGTTGGTGAGAATCGTCCACCAACCAAAACTATCCAGACAGCAGTGTCCTGTGGGCGGCGTCCTGTGTCCACTGATGAAGAACTAGAGGAACACAAACTGTGCAGCAGCAGATGAGCTACTGTCTCTGACTTTACATCTACAAGGTGGACCAGCAAGTAGTAGGAGTGTCTAATAGAGTGGACAGTGAGTGGACACAGTGTTTAAACACTCCAGTAGCAGCACTGCTGTGTCTGATCCACTCACACCAGCACAACAGACACTAACACACCTGAGAATGACCCACCTCCCTAATAGTATCTGCTCTGAGGTGGTCCTGTGGGGGTCCTGATCATTAAAGAACAGAGTAATAAAGTATACAGAGAATCAGATGAACTACAGTCTGTAAGTGGAGCTCCTGTATGGTCAGTGGAGCTGATACAGTGGACAGTGAGTGGAGGTCCTGTATGGTCAGTGGAGCTGATACAGTGGACAGTGAGTGGAGCTCCTGTATGGTCAGTGGAGCTGATACAGTGGACAGTGAGTGGAGGTCCTGTATGGTCAGTGGAGCTGATACAGTGGACAGTGAGTGGAGGTCCTGTATGGTCAGTGGAGCTGATACAGTGGACAGTGAGTGGAGATATAAGGAGGTGGTGTTACTGGTGGGGCTGGTTTAAAGGCTGGTTGGTGTACAGTATATTACACTGTGGTAATCAGACAAAATTGGAATTAAAGAAATCTGGAATGAAGATTCTATGAAATATTATTCAGATCATTTATAAAAATTCTAATCTTCTGAATTAAGTATATGACGATTCATGTGAGGTGACTCTACACACAAGGCACGTAGGTCCCGTAAGCCTGACTGTGTGGGGTTCAGTCAGACGGGAGGGCCTGCAGGACAGCCGGAGGGACCCTGCTGGTGTAGTACTGATGATTCCTCAGCGTCGCCAACACCCCGGCTGAGTTCATGTGCTTCACGTCGGCGTGGTAACGGTACGCGTTCCCGTGCATGTCCGTCAGCTTTCCTGCAGGACGAGAGATCCAGCTTCAGATCCAGTGTCTCTAATAACCGTGTAGTTACACATTAATAACAATATAGTGATAGAACTACCAGAGATGTAGCCACGGTTACAGATGCATTACAGCTTTCATGTAATAACACATTAGTAATAACATGTAACTGTGTTTGTAATTAGACTGGAACAGCAGCCTTTTCACTGTTTTGGGAGGGATATACAGGGTGAGTCGAAAGTATCTGGACACCTTTCATTTCAGAAATGACGTATCTGAATACCCCAGCAAGTAACGGGTGAGGGGTCATGGGCAAGTCTTTCCAGTGGGAAGGTGGTCGTGTAGCAGACCAAAGAAGACCAGAAGGTGGTTGTGTAGCAGACCAAAGAAGACCAGAAGGTGGTCGTGCAGCAGAACAAAGAAGACCAGAAGGTGGTCGTGCAGCAGACCAAAGAAGACCAGAAGGTGGTCGTGCAGCAGACCAAAGAAGACCAGAAGGTGGTCGTGCAGCAGACCAAAGAAGACCAGAAGGTGGTCGTGTAGCAGACCAAAGAAGACCAGAAGGTGGTCGTGTAGCAGACCAAAGAAGACCAGAGGGTGCGGTTCAGTACCAGGAACAGCTCACTGGACATGGTGTTCAATGTGGTTGTTGTTGTAACTTTCTGTGATGATAACATTTGAACCACAAGAGATCCACAAATCTGATCATCAATTTCTGATTTCTGAGACAGTTCTGGTCTTCTTTGATCTGCTAGACGACCACCTTCCCATTGGAGAAACTTGGCCTTTGATCCAATATGACGGCTTTCAAGATTGCGGCCATGTTCAGGACAGCCTAAAAGATAGACCCCCTCACTCGTTACTCGCTGGGCTATTCAGATACATCATTTTCTCTTTCCTTTCTGAAATTAAATAAAATAAAAGGGTGTCCTGAGACTTTTGACTCACCCTGTATTAAGTCAGATTACATACATGGGTAAAAACTGAAACTGGTTATGTTTTCACAGCACTAGTGAAGTAAACGTTAGTTAAATGTTAGTAAAGCTGGTACTTTCAGTATAAATACTGTATTAATGTGTTATTACACTTTATTATACAACTGTAATTACATGACATCACATTCTATCACAACCATCAAGATAACTGTACAGTACAGTTTTAGCTTCAGATTTTAAGATATCAACTCTGTTCCAACTCCAGAGTGTCCGGTCTGATTGTGTGATCCGGGTTTGGGTACAGCTTTTTGATTGGATGCATGGATTTCGGAAAAACTACAGAATATTCCTGTAATTTGTCCCATAGAGAATGAATAGGACGGAAAAGTGCACAGCAATCTACTGAACTTCTGCTCGACCCACACACACTGTTTCTCATACGCTGACTCAGGGCGGACCCCCGAACACGACTGCAGAGCTGGTTCAACCCGCACTCGTCTGTTTGTCGTTTTATTCATCCCTCTTTTTACCCCCCATAGTGTGCCATTCATTTTTAGTCACATCCAAATGGTTTCATTTAATCTACAGCCACCAAACTGCCTGTACTCTTTTAAAGCAGATCCCCAAACTCGAATCCACAGACATACTGACCCGCACTCCTCTATCTGTTGTTTATTCATCCCTCGTTCCTCCCATAGAGTCCCATTCATTTTCAGCCGAACTAAAACATTAGTTTTGTTTAACCAACAACCTCCAAACTGCATCTACTCACTCAGAGCAGATCCCTTAACTCTAATCCACAGACATACTGACCTGCACTCATCTATTTGTCATTTATTCATCCCTCGTTCCTCCCATAGAGTCCCATTCATTTTCAGCAGAACCCAAACATTACGGTTTCGTTCAATCTACAACCTCTAAACTGCCTGTACTCACTCAGAGTAGACCCCCAAACTCTAATCCACAGACATACTGACCTGCATTCGTCTATTCATCCCTCAATCCTCCCATAGAGTCCCATTCATTTTCAGCAGAACCCAAACATTTTGGTTTTGTTTAACCTATAACCTCCAAACTCCAAACTCTCACTGCCTTACAGCCTGCTCTGACTTACTGAAGCGTAACCTGAACTGGAAACAGCTCTGCGGCGCTGGGTCGTAAACCAGGTGGACGGATTGTTTCTTTAAGGTGGAAAGAAGAGAACCAGTTGACCGTTACCTCCGACAGCGTGCAGAATGGCTTCAGGTGCGCACGTGTCCCACTTCTTACAGCCCGGGCTGGCAAACACGTACGCAGAGGCTTTCCCCTCCACCAGCTGGATGATCTGCCAGAAGAACCACAGACGTTACAGCTCTACCTCTAACTCAGTGATTCACATCAGTATACAAACCTCACACACCTTATTACCAGCTCCTCCCACTCGGATCACATCGTGAGGCTCCATGGCCTGGACGGTGTCTGTGACGAGCTTGTTGCTGTGAGACCGCGTGGTGGTGACGATCCGCTTCCCCTCCGGGACGTCCTGCAGCTGGAACCCGAAAGCACCCAAACCCAGCATTCCCCACAGAGTCCTGCCCAAAGCGGCATCCGCGCCCATCTGGAACCATGAAGGAGGAGGTTTGGAATGGGGTCCGTTCGGGGGAATGGAGAGTGTTTGTGGGGGGAAAGGGAAGATATCAGAAGGGAGAACAGAGAGGGTGAGAAAAAGGGAACGGAGAGGGTTAGGAAGGGGGAAGGAGAGGGTTAGGAAGGGGGAACGGAGAGGGTTAGGAAGGGGGAACGGAGAGGGTTAGGAAGGGGTAACGGAGAGGGTTAGGAAGGGGTAACGGAGAGGGTTAGGAAGGGGGAAGGAGAGGGTTAGGAAGGGGGAACGGAGAGGGTTAGGAAGGGGTAACGGAGAGGGTTAGGAAGGGGGAAGGAGAGGGTTAGGAAGGGGGGAACAGAGAGGGTTAGGAAGGGAGAACGGAGAGGGTTAGGAAGGGGGAAGGAGAGGGTTAGGAAGGGGGAACGGAGAGGGTTAGGAAGGGGGAACGGAGAGGGTTAGGAAGGGGGAACAGAGAGGGTTAGGAAGGGGGAACAGAGAGGGTTAGGAAGGGGGAAGGAGAGGGTTAGGAAGGGGGAACGGAGAGGGTTAGGAAGGGGGAACGGAGAGGGTTAGGAAGGGGGAACAGAGAGGGTTAGGAAGGGGGAACAGATAGCGTTAGGAAGGGGGAAGGAGAGGGTTAGGAAGGGGGAACAGATAGCGTTAGGAAGGGGGAAGGAGAGGGTTAGGAAGGGGGAACGGAGAGGGTTAGGAAGGGGGAGGGAGAGGGTTAGGAAGGGGTAACGGAGAGGGTTAGGAAGGGGGAACGGAGGGGGTTAGGAAGGGGGAACGGAGAGGGTTAGGAAGGGGGAAGGAGAGGGTTAGGAAGGGGGAACGGAGAGGGTTAGGAAGGGAGAACGGAGAGGGTTAGGAAGGGGGAACGGAGAGGGTTAGGAAGGGGGAAGGAGAGGGTTAGGAAGGGGGAACGGAGAGGGTTAGGAAGGGGGAGGGAGAGGGTTAGGAAGGGGGTAACGGAGAGGGTTAGGAAGGGGGAAGGAGAGGGTTAGGAAGGGGGGAACGGAGAGGGTTAGGAAGGGGGAACAGAGAGGGTTAGGAAGGGGGAAGGAGAGGGTTAGGAAGTGAGAAGGAGAGGGTTAGGCAGAGGGAATGGAGAGGGTTAGGAAGGGGGAACGGAGAGGGTTTGGAAAAGGGTAGAGGGTTAGGAAAAGGGAACAGAGAGGGTTAGGAAGGGGGAAGGAGAGGGTTAGGAAGAGGGAATGGAGAGGGTTAGGAAAAGGGAACAGAGAGGGTTAGGAAGGGGGAACAGAGAGGGTTAGGAAGGGGGAACGGAGAGGGTTTGGAAAAGGGTAGAGGGTTAGGAAAAGGGAACAGAGAGGGTTAGGAAGGGGGAACGGAGAGGGTTAGGAAGAGGGAATGGAGAGGGTTAGGAAAAGGGAACAGAGAGGGTTAGGAAGGGGGAACAGAGAGGGTTAGGAAGAGGAAACGGAGAGGGTTAGGAAGGGAGAACAGAGAGGGTTAGGAGGGGGGAACGGAGAGGGTTAGGAAGGGAGAACAGAGAGGGTTAGGAGGGGGGAACGGAGAGGGTTAGGAAGGGGGAATGGAGAGGGTTAGGAAGGGGGAAGGAGAGGGTTAGGAAGGGGGAACGGAGAGGGTTAGGAAGAGGGAACAGAGAGGGTTAGGAAGGAGGAACAGAGAGGGTTAGGAAGGGGGAACAGAGAGGATTAGGAAGGGGGAACAGAGAGGGTTAGGAAGGAGGAACAGAGAGGGTTAGGAAGAGGGAACAGAGAGGGTTAGGAAGGGGGAACAGAGAGGGTTAGGAAGGAGGAACAGAGAGGGTTAGGAAGGGGGAACAGAGAGGGTTAGGAAGGGAGAACGGAGAGGGTTAGGAAGGAGGAACAGAGAGGGTTAGGAAGGGGGAACAGAGAGGGTTAGGAAGGGGGAACAGAGAGGGTTAGGAAGGGAGAACGGAGAGGGTTAAGAAGAGGGAACAGAGAGGGTTAGGAAGGGGGAACGGAGAGGGTTAGGAAGGGGGAACGGAGAGGGTTAGGGAGGGGGAATGGAGAGGGTTAGGAAGGGGGAATGGAGGGGGTTAGGAAGGGGGAACGGAGAGGGTTAGGAAGAGGGAACAGAGAGGGTTAGGAAGGGGGAACAGAGAGGATTAGGAAGGGGGAACAGAGAGGGTTAGGAAGGAGGAACAGAGAGGGTTAGGAAGGGGGAACAGAGAGGGTTAGGAAGGGAGAACGGAGAGGGTTAAGAAGAGGGAACAGAGAGGGTTAGGAAGGGGGAACGGAGAGGGTTAGGAAGGGGGAACAGAGAGGGTTAGGAAGGGAGAACGGAGAGGGTTAAGAAGAGGGAACAGAGAGGGTTAGGAAGGGGGAACGGAGAGGGTTAGGAAGGGGGAACAGAGAGGGTTAGGAAGGGAGAACGGAGAGGGTTAAGAAGAGGGAACAGAGAGGGTTAGGAAGGGGGAACGGAGAGGGTTAGGAAGGGGGAACGGAGAGGGTTAGGGAGGGGGAATGGAGAGGGTTAGGAAGGGAGAACGGAGAGGGTTAAGAAGAGGGAACAGAGAGGGTTAGGAAGGAGGAACAGAGAGGGTTAGGAAGGGGGAACAGAGAGGGTTAGGAAGGGAGAACGGAGAGGGTTAAGAAGAGGGAACAGAGAGGGTTAGGAAGGGGGAACGGAGAGGGTTAGGAAGGGGGAACGGAGAGGGTTAGGGAGGGGGAATGGAGAGGGTTAGGAAGGGGGAATGGAGGGGGTTAGGAAGGGGGAACGGAGAGGGTTAGGAAGAGGGAACAGAGAGGGTTAGGAAGGGGGAACAGAGAGGATTAGGAAGGGGGAACAGAGAGGGTTAGGAAGGAGGAACAGAGAGGGTTAGGAAGGGGGAACAGAGAGGGTTAGGAAGGGAGAACGGAGAGGGTTAAGAAGAGGGAACAGAGAGGGTTAGGAAGGGGGAACGGAGAGGGTTAGGAAGGGGGAACGGAGAGGGTTAGGGAGGGGGGATGGAGAGGGTTAGGAAGGGGGAATGGAGGGGGTTAGGAAGGGGGAACGGAGGGGGTTAGGAAAAGGGAACAGAGAGGGTTAGGAAGGGGGCACGGAGAGGGTTAGGAAGGGGGAACGGAGAGGGTTAGGAAGGGGGAACGGAGAGGGTTAGGAAGGGGGAACGGAGAGGGTTAGGAAGGGGGAACGGAGAGGGTTAGGAAGGGGGAACGGATGAGAGACAGCGCAGTGCTCTGACCTGGTAGTTGTAGAAGGGCTGATTGATGACTCCAGCGATGGCCGTTCCTCTGTAAGCAATGCCAATCAGCACGGTCACATGATCCAGGAGCCCTGCGTCAGACACAGCACACACCTCTCTCAGGTGAACACACAAAGATTCTTTTAATCTCTTCATCTACACATTTAGACAGACTTAAAACACTCAGAAAGACTTAAAACACTCAGAAAGATTTAAAACACTCAGAAAGACTTAAAACACTCAGAAAGATTTAAAACACTCAGAAAGATTTAAAACACTCAGAAAGCAGAATCTGCAGTTTGAACGAGGTTAATGCGGATGAGGTGGAAGCATCTACTCCGCTGGTTAGCATGGTGCTACCTGCATGCATCAGTGTTAAAGGGCCCATCCTTCACATATCTCATAGATTTCATGGAATATATAGAAAACAGACAGAACATATCTTCACACGCCCATTTATAACCTCCTCACCTCCGCCCTTAACTATATATATATATATATATATATATATATATATATATATATATACACACACACACACACACACACACACACACACACATTGTATATATATATTATATATATATATACACAATGTGTGTGTGTGTGTAATATATATATTATAATGTATGATGTATATAATCAGTATACAGTATACACACACACACTATGTATATATATGGTTTAGGAGTGTGTTTATGGAAATTTGAGGGATGGACTGCTATGGGACGTGGTTTATGATGAGGAACAGAAGATCGGGGTACTGCTGTCACCGTACGGGTCGGCGCTGCGGGGACCTGGGGACGCTTCCGAGCGATAACCGGGCTGTCCAGTAACCTCGCAGCTACAGCAGAGACAGAGAGAGACGGAAAAGGAGGTGGACAGTGGAGAGTGGATCACCGCAGGAGAGCAGCAGGTGTGCGAGACAGATGGAGGTCAAGAGGTACAAAAACCCACCCTAGTGACACACTGCCAGCGACACGGTTAGGAGACGAGACAGCAGAGCAGCTGAACGATTAGCACAGTCACACCAACGCAGCTCGTCCACTCAACACACACACACACACACACACACCATACTCACACTAATACACTATTACTCACACTAATACACTATTACTCACACTAAAAAGCACACTATAAAAAGCTATTATTCACTATTATTAAATATTAATAAGTATTAATAGAGTAAGTAGAGCTTTTACATACGTCAGTGTGTTTATTTAACCCTTTCCAAGCTTCTCCTAAACAACCCAGTATTATTATCAGTTCTCATCTAATACCTGCTTTGACTGCTCAGTACTTCATTAAGATAAATCAAGATTTGCTGCTGAAGGAACTGAACACATTCATACAATGTCTGGGGCGTCCAGGAGAAATCTGGAACCTAACTTTGTTCTTCAAACTGGATCAAGATCTGATCTACTTCTCTCACAATAACATATTCATGTTACTTTGTATTGTATGTCTGATTATTTACATCTGTTCTAATCAGATCTGCTGTTCTTACTGGTGAACACACACTTATTGATCAGATAAAGGTTTTTATCAGCTTGGGTGGCTCAGACCTTTGCACAGTAGTGTATGTGTACTTTGGTCTAGGTTCAGAGAAAACAGGAGGTGAGTTTATGTGCAGTTAATAATCTGATTATTGAGGTATTTATGGAAACAGCAGAATTTCTGAGGCCCAGAATCTGATAAAGACAGCTGGACACTTTCTCAGTGTATGTATACCCTTCACTTCTTTCATAGTCCTACTCAAATACATGTAAACACATTAAAACGATTGCTAACAAAATCAGATTTTCTGATTTGTCTGATTATTAGTGGTCAGTATTAGCGGTCAGTATGGTGGTGTAGTGGTTAGTACGGTGGTGTAGTGGTTAGTACGGTGGTGTAGTGGTTAGTACGGTGGTGTAGGGGTTAGTATGGTGGTGTAGTGGTTAGTACGGTGGTGTAGTGGTTAGTATGGTGGTGTAGTGGTTAGTACGGTGGTGTAGTGGTTAGTATGGTGGTGTAGTGGTCAGTATGGTGGTGTAGTGGTTAGTACGGTGGTGTAGTGGTTAGTACGGTGGTGTAGTGGTTAGTATGGTGGTGTAGTGGTCAGTATGGTGGTGTAGTGGTTAGTATGGTGGTGTAGGGGTTAGTAAGGTGGTGTAGTGGTTAGTACGGTGGTGTAGTGGTTAGTATGGTGGTGTAGTGGTTAGTAAGGTGGTGTAGTGGTTAGTACGGTGGTGTAGTGGTTAGTACGGTGGTGTAGTGGTTAGTACGGTGGTGTAGTGGTTAGTATGGTGGTGTAGTGGTCAGTATGGTGGTGTAGTGGTTAGTATGGTGGTGTAGGGGTTAGTAAGGTGGTGTAGTGGTTAGTACGGTGGTGTAGTGGTTAGTATAGTGGTGTAGTGGTTAGTACGGTGGTGTAGTGGTTAGTACGGTGGTGTAGTGGTTAGTACGGTGGTGTAGTGGTTAGTATAGTGGTGTAGTGGTTAGTATGGTGGTGTAGTGGTTAGTACGGTGGTGTAGTGGTTAGTACGGTGGTGTAGTGGTTAGTACGGTGGTGTAGTGGTTAGTATGGTGGTGTAGTGGTTAGTATGGTGGTGTAGTGGTTAGTGTGGTGGTGTAGTGGTCAGTATGGTGGTGTAGTGGTTAGTATGGTGGTGTAGTGGTTAGTATGGTGGTGTAGTGGTTAGTATGGTGGTGTAGTGGTTAGTACGGTGGTGTAGTGGTTAGTAAGGTGGTGTAATGGTTAGTATGGTGGTGTAGTGGTCAGTACGGTGGTGTAGTGGTTAGTATGGTGGTGTAGTGGTTAGTGTGGTGGTGTAGTGGTTAGTGTGGTGGTGTAGTGGTCAGTATGGTGGTGTAGTGGTCAGTATGGTGGTGTAGTGGTTAGTAAGGTGGTGTAGTGGTTAGTGTGGTGGTGATATATTATTGTCATACTGTGCAGCCCTAGCAACCTACACGATTTCTTTGTGGACTATTTTGCCTCACAACAACCTGCATGTATCATTCCACCACAAATACGCATCTAAAAATATTTTATAAGCCAGAATCTTCTCACACCTATCATAAAACCGCATCAGACAGTGTGTTTATAACATCTACTGTAAGAACTTTCTGTGAGGTGCTTTTAGAGGTGGACGTCTGGTTCCATTCACCACCACTGTAAACAGATCTGACTCAACAAGTTTCTCTAGAACAGAGTGTTCACACTGAACCCACTAACCTCTTCCTTACTCATGCAGGACTTTCACGTCTCTTACCTTCAGTGTATTCTTTGGTGCCATCTAGAGGATCAACCCACACAACGAGCTGGAAAATACAACAGTGATCAAAAACATTCAAATTACAAAAATATTTCCCTGAATGTACATAATAAAGACTTTATCTGATCAGTAAGTGTGTGTTCACCAGTAAGACCAGCAGATCTGATTAGAACAGATGTAAATAATCAGACATACAATACAAAGTAACATGAATATGTTATTGTGAGAGAAGTAGATCAGATCTTGATCCAGTTTGAAGAACAAAGTTAGGTTCCAGATTTCTCCTGGACGCCCCAGACATTGTATGAATGTGTTCAGTTCTTGATTTATCTTAATGAAGTACTGAGCAGTCAAAGCAGGTATTAGATGAGAACTGATAATAATACTGGGTTGTTTAGGAGAAGCTTGGAAAGAGTTTAATAAACAAACTGATGTTTGGAAAAGCTCTACTTACTCTATTAATACTGATTAATATTTCAATCAATCAAACTTTATTTTCACTCGGGAGTACATTGACAGAGACCCTCATTTACAATGTCGCCGAGCATTACAATTATTAAACAAAAAAAGATTGAAAATAAGGTAAGTTAAGATAAATCATAAAATAAAAACAAATAAAAACTGAATAAGAAACTAAAAACAAAAATAAGACAAAAGTAAAAAATAAGTAAATAAAAATAGATATAAATATAGTACTAAAACTTAAAATAGTAAAAGTAATAATGATGATATAATATATTATAAAAATAATAATAATAGGCTTTTAAACTGAGTTGATGATTAAGAAATGCAGACTGTGAGGTGTTAAATGAGTGCTGCTGTATTCGTGTTATCAGCTCAGCTGTAGAAAAAAAGTCATCAGCAAATACATATATTTACATAAAGTGTTTACTGAGTAAATAAAAGTTTTAAAAAATAGATTTTAAATATAATAATGTCTCCAAGAGATGAAAACCTTTACATAGTGCTTACAGTTCTGTTAATACATATACATTCCATTTCACACAGCTGCATGTTCTCCTCACCTCCTCCTCTTTTAAAGCCGAGTACTCCTCCGGACAGGGCTTGTGTAAGATTACATCATACTGGCCTGTCTCAATCAGGTCCTCTTCTACCGTCTCAGAAGGCAGATCCTGTATGAGGGGAAATGTATGTAATGATTACTAACAGTCATCAGTTAGATGGAGACACAGTTCACACTGTTCTGACCCCGTGAGTGTCCTCTGCTGGTCGGTAGTGGGATCAGTATGAGGTGTGGGATTAGGGGTGGGTGTAACCACCATACTAACCACTACACCACCATACTGACCACTACACCACCATACTAACCACTACACCACCATACTGACCACTACACCACCATACTAACCACTACACCACCATACTAACCACTACACCACCATACTGACCACTACACCACCATACTAACCACTACACCACCATACTGACCACTACACCACCATACTAACTCTACACCACCATACTAACATTACACCACCGTACTAACACTACACCACCGTACTAACCACTACACCACCATACTAACCACTACACCACCATACTAACCACTACACCACCATACTAACCACTACACCACCATACTAACCACTACACCACCATACTAACACTACACCACCATACTAACCACTACACCACCGTACTAACCACTACACCACCATACTAACCACTACACCACCATACTAACCACTACACCACCGTACTAACCATTACACCACCATACTAACCACTACACCACCATACTAACCACTACACCACCGTACTAACACTACACCACCATACTAACCACTACACCACCATACTGACCACTACACCACCATACTAACACTACACCACCATACTAACCACTACACCACCATACTGACCACTACACCACCATACTGACCACTACACCACCATACTGACCACTACACCACCGTACTAACACTACACCACCATACTAACCACTACACCACCATACTAACACTACACCACCGTACCAACCACTACACCACCATACTGACCACTACACCACCGTACTAACACTACACCACCATACTAACCACTACACCACCATACTAACACTACACCACCATACTAACCACTACACCACCATACTGACCACTACACCACCATACTAACCACTACACCACCATACTGACCACTACACCACCATACTAACACTACACCACCATACTAACCACTACACCACCGTACTAACCACTACACCACCATACTAACCACTACACCACCATACTGACCACTACACCACCATACTAACCACTACACCACCATACTAACCACTACATCACCGTACTGACCACTACACCACCATACTAACCACTACACCACCATACTGACCACTACACCACCATACTAACACTACACCACCATACTAACCACTACACCACCATACTGACCACTACACCACCATACTAACCACTACACCACCATACTAACTACTACATCACCGTACTGACCACTACACCACCATACTAACCACTACACCACCATACTGACCACTACACCACCATACTAACCACTACACCACCACACTAACCACTACACCACCATACTGACCACTACACCACCATACTAACCACTACACCACCATACTGACCACTACACCACCATACTAACCACTACACCACCATACTAACCACTACACCACCATACTGACCACTACACCACCATACTAACCACTACACCACCATACTGACCACTACACCACCATACTGACCACTACACCACCATACTAACCACTACACCACCGTACTAACACTACACCACCATACTGACCACTACACCACCATACTAACCACTACACCACCATACTGACCACTACACCACCATACTAACCACTACACCACCATACTGACCACTACACCACCATACTAACACTACACCACCATACTAACACTACACCACCGTACTAACCACTACACCACCATACTAACTACTACATCACCGTACTGACCACTACACCACCATACTAACCACTACACCACCATACTGACCACTACACCACCATACTAACCACTAAACCACCATACTAACCACTACACCACCATACTGACCACTACACCACCATACTGACCACTACACCACCATACTAACCACTACACCACCGTACTGACCACTAAACCACCGTGCTGACCACTACACCACCATACTAACCACTACATCACCATACTGACCACTACACCACCATACTAACCACTACATCGCCGTACTGACCACTACACCACCATACTAACCACTACACCACCATACTAATCACTACACCACCATACTGACCACTACACCACCATACTAACCACTACACCACCATACTGACCACTACACCACCATACTAACACTACACCACCATACTAACCACTACACCACCATACTGACCACTACACCACCATACTAACCACTACACCACCATACTGACCACTACACCACCATACTAACACTACACCACCATACTAACACTACACCACCATACTAACCACTACACCACCATACTGACCACTACACCACCATACTGACCACTACACCACCATACTAACTACTACATCACCGTACTGACCACTACACCACCATACTGACCACTACACCACCATACTGACCACTACACCACCATACTAACCACTAAACCACCATACTGACCACTACACCACCATACTGACCACTACACCACCATACTAACACTACACCACCATACTAACCACTACACCACCATACTGACCACTACACCACCATACTGACCACTACACCACCGTACTAACACTACACCACCATACTAACCACTACACCACCATACTAACCACTACACCACCATACTGACCACTACACCACCATACTAACCACTACACCACCATACTGACCACTACACCACCATACTAACACTACACCACCATACTAACACTACACCACCGTACTAACCACTACACCACCATACTAACCACTACACCACCATACTGACCACTACACCATCATACTAACCACTACACCACCATACTGACCACTACACCACCATACTAACCACTACACCACCATACTAACCACTACACCACCATACTAACCACTACACCACCATACTGACCACTACACCACCATACTAACCACTACACCACCATACTGACCACTACACCACCGTACTAACCACTACACCACCATACTAACCACTACACCACCATACTGACCACTACACCACCATACTAACCACTACACCACCATACTAACCACTACACCACCATACTGACCACTACACCACCATACTAACCACTACACCACCATACTGACCACTACACCACCATACTGACCACTACACCACCATACTAACTACTACATCACCGTACTGACCACTACACCACCGTACTAACCACTACACCACCATACTGACCACTACACCACCATACTAACCACTAAACCACCATACTAACCACTACACCACCATACTGACCACTACACCACCATACTGACCACTACACCACCATACTAACTACTACACCACCGTACTGACCACTAAACCACCGTACTGACCACTACACCACCGTACTAACCACTACATCACCGTACTGACCACTACACCACCATACTAACTACTACACCACCGTACTGACCACTAAACCACCGTACTGACCACTACACCACCATACTAACCACTACACCACCATACTAACCACTACACTACCATACTAACCACTACACCACCTTACTAACCACTACACCACCGTACTAACCACTACACCACCGTACTAACCACTACACCACCGTACTAACCACTACACCACCTTACTAACTACTACACCACCATACTAACCACTACACTACCATACTAACCACTACACCACCTTACTAACTACTACACCACCATACTAACCACTACACCACCATACTGACCACTACACCACCATACTAACCACTACACCACCATACTAACCACTACACCACCATACTGACCACTACACCACCGTACTAACCACTACACCACCGTACTAACCACTACACCACCATACTAACCACTACACCACCATACTGACCACTACACCACCATACTAACCACTACACCACCATACTAACTACTACACCACCGTACTAACCACTACACCACCATACTGACCACTACACCACCGTACTAACCACTACACCACCGTACTAACCACTACACCACCGTACTAACCACTACACCACCATACTAACCACTACACCACCATACTGACCACTACACCACCATACTAACCACTACACCACCATACTGACCACTACACCACCGTACTAACCACTACACCACCATACTAACCACTACACCACCATACTGACCACTACACCACCATACTAACCACTACACCACCATACTAACCACTACACCACCATACTGACCACTACACCACCATACTAACCACTACACCACCATACTAACCACTACACCACCATACTAACTACTACATCACCGTACTAACCACTACACCACCATACTAACCACTACACCACCATACTAACCACTACACCACCATACTAACCACTACACCACCGTACTAACCACTACACCACCATACTAACCACTACACCACCATACTGACCACTACACCACCATACTAACCACTACACCACCATACTAACCACTACACCACCATACTAACCACTACACCACCATACTGACCACTACACCACCATACTAACCACTACACCACCATACTAACTACTACACCACCGTACTAACCACTACACCACCATACTGACCACTACACCACCGTACTAACCACTACACCACCGTACTAACCACTACACCACCGTACTAACCACTACACCACCATACTAACCACTACACCACCATACTAACCACTACACCACCGTACTAACCACTACACCACCATACTGACCACTACACCACCATACTGACCACTACACCACCATACTAACCACTACACCACCATACTAACTACTACACCACCGTACTAACCACTACACCACCGTACTAACCACTACACCACCATACTAACCACTACACCACCGTACTAACCACTACACCACCATACTAACCACTACACCACCATACTAACCACTACACCACCATACTAACCACTACACCACCATACTAACCACTACACCACCGTACTAACCACTACACCACCATACTAACCACTACACCACCATACTAACCACTACACCACCGTACTAACCACTACACCACCATACTAACCACTACACCACCATACTGACCACTACACCACCGTGCCGCACCTATATTATATTATATTATATTATATTATATTATATTATATTATATTATATTATCTCTGAAGAAAAAGAAAAATCTCAAAAATAGTAATTTGGAGTGTTTTTATTGGTCCAATCATCTTGAAATTTACACACAGAAGCCGTCTTGTTCAAATGATGCAGAAAAATTAAAATCGATGAAAATTGAGATAGACGTACCTCCTCCCCAATGATGGTGATTTTGGGGTAACTCTTGGACAGAGAGGCGCAGATACTCTGCTGAACGAGCCGGTCAGCCAGCGTCTGCAGGTCATTCGCTCCTGTCTGAGATCAGCAGAGAGAGGAGAGAGGAGCAGAGAGGAGTGTAGAGAGGAGAGGAGCAGAGAGGAGTGGAGAGAGGAGAGAGGAGCAGAGAGGAGTGGAGAGAGGAGAGGAGCAGAGAGGAGTGGAGAGAGGAGAGGAGCAGAGAGGAGTGGAGAGAGGAGAGAGGAGCAGAGAGGAGTGGAGAGAGGAGAGGAGCAGAGAGGAGTGGAGAGAGGAGAGGAGCAGAGAGGAGTGGAGAGAGGAGAGGAGCAGAGAGGAGTGGAGAGAGGAGAGAGGAGCAGAGAGGAGTGGAGAGAGGAGAGAGGAGCAGAGAGGAGTGGAGAGATCAGGAGAACTGTTATGATGTAGAGATATTAGAACTGAACTGCTGTACGTGCTGTACTCCTCCTGACTCCTCCTGACTCCTCCTGACTCCTCCTGACTCCTCCTGACTTCTGAGCTCTCACCTTTTCAACAATTCCTAAATCTCCACTGTGGAGGACGCGCCGCACTATCACTCCCGCCTTCTCCGCCACAGCGTAGGCCGAAGCCAGCAGCCGCATCACCACCGCCGCTCTGGTCGCCATGGCTGAGATCAAACAGAGAGATCAAAGAAGAATCAGCTGATTAGAAATCAAACGTCTGTAGACTCCAGCGTTTCTACTGAAATAAAGCTTCTACTGCAGTGACCCCATCTACTGTTCTCAGAAAACTTTATACTACAAACAGGAACATTGCTGTGAGGATCTGATTGAGTGTTAGTGAGGTCAGGTACTGATGTTGAACATTGCTGTGAGGATCTGATTGAGTGTTAGTGAGGTCAGGTACTGATGTTGAACATTGCTGTGAGGATCTGATTGAGTGTTAGTGGGGTCAGGTACTGATGTTGAACATTGCTGTGAGGATTTGATTGAGTGTTAGTGAGGTCAGGTACTGATGTTGAACATTGCTGTGAGGATCTGATTGAGTATTAGTGAGGTCAGGTACTGATGTTGAACATTGCTGTGAGGATTTGATTGAGTGTTAGTGAGGTCAGGTACTGATGTTGAACATTGCTGTGAGGATCTGATTGAGTGTTAGTGAGGTCAGGTACTGATGTTGAACATTGCTGTGAGGATCTGATTGAGTGTTAGTGAGGTCAGGTACTGATGTTGAACATTGCTGTGAGGATCTGATTGAGTGTTAATGAGGTCAGGTACTGATGTTGAACATTGCTGTGAGGATCTGATTGAGTGTTAGTGAGGTCAGGTACTGATGTTGAACATTGCTGTGAGGATTTGATTGAGTGTTAGTGAGGTCAGGTACTGATGTTGAACATTGCTGTGAGGATCTGATTGAGTATTAGTGAGGTCAGGTACTGATGTTGAACATTGCTGTGAGGATCTGATTGAGTATTAGTGAGGTCAGGTACTGATGTTGAACATTGCTGTGAGGATCTGATTGAGTGTTAATGAGGTCAGGTACTGATGTTGAACATTGCTGTGAGGATCTGATTGAGTATTAGTGAGGTCAGGTACTGATGTTGAACATTGCTGTGAGGATTTGATTGAGTGTTAGTGAGGTCAGGTACTGATGTTGAACATTGCTGTGAGGATCTGATTGAGTGTTAGTGAGGTCAGGTACTGATGTTGAACATTGCTGTGAGGATCTGATTGAGTGTTAGTGAGGTCAGGTACTGATGTTGAACATTGCTGTGAGGATCTGATTGAGTGTTAGTGAGGTCAGGTACTGATGTGGAACATTGCTGTGAGGATCTGATCGAGTGTTAGTGAGGTCAGGTACTGATGTTGAACATTGCTGTGAGGATCTGATTGAGTGTTAGTGAGGTCAGGTACTGATGTTGAACATTGCTGTGAGGATCTGATTGAGTGTTAGTGAGGTCAGGTACTGATGTTGAACATTGCTGTGAGGATCTGATTGAGTGTTAGTGAGGTCAGGTACTGATGTTGAACATTGCTGTGAGGATCTGATTGAGTGTTAGTGAGGTCAGGTACTGATGTTGAACATTGCTGTGAGGATCTGATTGAGTGTTAGTGAGGTCAGGTACTGATGTTGAACATTGCTGTGAGGATCTGATTGAGTGTTAGTGAGGTCAGGTACTGATGTTGAACATTGCTGTGAGGATCTGATTGAGTGTTAGTGAGGTCAGGTACTATGAAGCTAACTTCAGAAAGCAGGCAGTTGAGCCTGATTCGCAGGAATCTAACTGATGCATCATTTAAGGTGGACCGGAGAATCTGAATTTAAGGTGGAACTGAGAGTTCTACTAAGGACCTAACTTTATAAAGCCAGTAGCTGAGCCTCAGGCGCCGGATTGTACCTGATACCCCATTTAAGGTGGACCGGAGAATTTGAATTTAAGGTGGAACGAGGAAATGAAGCGGTGGAGTTTTCCAGTGATCAGATAGCGAGTCTGAGTTTTACGGTAACCCGTGCTAGCTAGCAATCTCAGCTAACTGCACCGCTAACACACCGAGCAGTTTATATTTACGGATTTAAACCGGGAGGAGAGGAGATTACCTCGCGATCGGCGGTGCTCTGGTCAGCCGGGAGGGTCGGTGAAGCTCCGGGGTCAGGTTTATTCTGCTCCACTGGGTCGCCCGGAGAGCAGCACGGTGCGCGGTGGCGGAGTGAACAGGGTCCTAGTGCCCTACCGACTCTCCTCCTCCTTCCTGGCGCCAGAAGGGAGGAGAAGGGTCGGGCTGCAGCCAGGGGCGTTCCTTCACAAGCAATTACGCCCCCAACCAATACGGCTTGAACAGACCCGCCCCCAACAGTCCAAAATCGACAACACGAGTGTTTAGTAGTGATGCGAGAGAGGGGGGGGGAGGATAGAAAAGACCCTCAACTCGGACAGTCGCCACCTGTCACAACGGCGGGTCTCGCGGTGTTTGCGATGTTTACAGCTGATAAAGTAGACGCAATAGAAAAATAGTAAAAAAAAAAAAAAGATTTTTTTTCTTTAAAAGGAAAAGAGTAAAAGGAAAAATAGATCCAAACGCAAAAGTGATGTAGTGCTTTTAAAGACTCTCACAAATCATAAGAGTATAAATCTACAGCACTGGAGTCTCTTCTTGATCTGAAATACTAATTATAAAAAAATACATTTGTTGAATACTGCATGAAGATGAACTGTCGTGCTACTAGATATGATAGTATTAGTGTAAATGTAGGGTCTTTAAAGAGTTTTAGAGAAGATATATAAATATATATATATATATATATAATTTTTTTTTATAATTTTTTTTTTTTACAGTACAATGAGTTAAACACTGAGCTTCTAACCAATGAGGATTAAGCTCGCGAGATGTTAACGTCGTATGACATCATGAAGCGACAGTGGCGCCGACTCAAGTCGAACAAAGAAACTAACCGGCGTGAACCGCACCGAGCCAGGCGGCGATCGGGCTGCGCGGCGCTGTGTGAAGTCGAACACGGTTTTAAAAGGTTTTAACAGAGAAGAATGAATTTCAGATTAGAGGAGTAACAGTTACTGTAGTGTTTACAGTCACACAACTTAAAACACACACAAGTACACACCAACACCAGAGTAGCTGCTCTTCAGTTCTCTTTACTAGCTGCTTGTGCGCACTAGTGCCACCTACTGTTCCAGAAACTATATAACACATACATCACAGTTACTTTGTTTTATAATTCAATAATCCTACAATCAAGGGTAGCGTGAGATCACCTAATCGAATATTAACCGACTCTGGACTAAATCAGAAATCAACACTACAGATAGATATACGTTCAAATATGGCCAAATGATTAAAACTAACTGGACTGTAGGGGGCGCACTGTTACTGTGACGAACTGCATCTGCGGACGGTAAAGTGAGAAACTACAGAAAAGCAGAACCGGTAAAAACAAGTAACAGATAGATCCTGCTGTAGCCAATGAGGAAGAGGGGCGGTTCTGTGTTAAAGCGAATGAAAAAGCGAGGCCGTTTTTTGTTTTAGCCAATGAGAATGAGGGGGCGTTCCTGAAAACAGTAACTGTTCCCTATGGACAGGAACACAGATGTTTTGTGAGAGAAAACGAGTGAAGAATTTAAAACAAAAAGAAAAAAACTTTTTTAAAGATAAAATTAGACTTTATTCTCGTACACAGTCACAGTACAGTATTCCTACTGTGAACGGCAGCTGCATGTAGGGGGCAGTGTTCTGCTATGGGGAATGTTGTGGTGACATTCTCTGGACCCTCTCTCCTCCTGAATCCATCCTTGCAGACCACAAACACCATACATGCACCATACATGCTTCAGTCAGTGTGTTTATTTAACTCTTTCCAAGCTTCTCCTAAACAACCCAGTATTATTATCAGTTCTCATCTAATACCTGCTTTGACTGCTCAGTACTTCATTAAACTAAATCAAGATTTGCTGCTGAAGGAACTGAACACATTCATACAATGTCTGGGGCGTCCAGGAGAAATCTGGAACCTAACTTTGTTCTTCAAACTGGATCAAGATCTGATCTACTTCTCTCACAATAACATATTCATGTTACTTTGTATTGTATGTCTGATTATTTACATCTGTTCTAATCAGATCTGCTGATCTTACTGGTGATTAGACACTTATTGATCAGATAAAGGCTTTTACACTATCAGATTATAAATTAATTAGACTTTTATTGATCTCTTGTCGACCCAGAAACTCCAGCCTCAGTAGTAGAGTGAATGTCTATGTACCTGAAAGCTCTGGCTGGGACTGTTGCCTAATCAGGTCCACACCCAACCGTTCACCTCTCCTCCAGTAGTGCTCATGTTTACCACTACAAATACAAAACCCTTTACCAGAAATGACCTCACAGGATTAGTCTTACACACAGTACAGCTCCCTGACCTGACCTGACCTGACCTGACCACTGGATCCTGTGTGGGGTCTCCCTGAAGTGAGATATTAAGTAAAGGTAGAAATTAAACACAAAACCTGAAAACACTGGTTCATTTCTGTTTTATTTTATTAGATAATTTGTTCTCCAGTGAAACAGATCGTTTACTGTTACATGAATAATAACTGTAGAAGGTCCAGATTAGATCAGACAAGAATCAGGAAGAACATCAGAGCCACAGTTCAACCAGCAGACACTCTAAACTGGGCACCTGATCTGTACCCAGTCAGTAGGAGGGGAAGCGGGAACCACTGTGGTGCTCATCTGACTTGTGATGACGTGTACTCAGTATAATAGTGGCCGCTTTCAGGAGAGAGTCTGTTTAGACAGGTGGGTCGAAGGTGTCTGGATGTTTTGTCTGCGTAACCTGAAATACACCTATACATGTATACAGACTAGGGCTGTGCGATACTGATAAAAATCTGATATCTCTATATTTTCTGTTATTAAATAAAGATAATAAGTGATATTGTGCATTATTTAAACATGTGTTTGTAAAAGTCTTATATTTTATTTATATTCTAGCTTGTACTTCTTAATGGATATTAATATCCATCCATCATCTTCCTCTTTATCCCAGTAGTCGGGGTCCTGGTATCCTGGTATTGGCTGCAGCCCCGTTCATGCTCCTCATACTCTCTTTATACTCCTCATACTCTGTTCATGCTCCTCATACTCTCTTTATACTCCTCATACTCTGTTCATGCTCCTCATACTCTCTTTATACTCCTCATACTCTGTTCATATTCCTCATACTCTCTTCATACTCCTTATACTCTCTTCATACTCCTCATACTCTCTTTATACTCCTCATACTCTGTTCATATTCCTCATACTCTCTTCATACTCCTTATACTCTCTTCATACTCCTCATACTCTCTTTCATACTCCTCATACTCTGTTCATACTCCTCATACTCTGTTCATACTCCTCATACTCTCTTCATACTCCTCATACTCTCTTCATACTCCTCATACTCTCTTCATACTCCTCATACTCTCTTCACACTCCTCATACTCTGAGGTGGTTTGTTGGGAGATGATAAAACGGGTTAGCTGTGGAGAGATCTTTAACGTCTGCTTTCTTACAAAGTCTGCAAACTGCTGTCTTCTGACCAACGTCAGTCTTTTCAGATCCAGACCAGCTCCACGCGAGTGGAGTTAAATCTAAGGCGGTAGACTGCGAGGCTGGTGGTGTCAGAGTTTCTTCCCCTGGCGCAGTGTGTTCACTCATTTCAGCTTTAGGTGTGTTGTTTAGGCATCTATGATAGCTTTAGCCTATGCTAGCACACAGTATGGACACTCTCAATGCACACTCGCAGCAGCCTGTACTGAAACATGAAGTAGTGAACACGTGTCGAGGTGTTCTGATTTGTTAATTGTTTCCCAGTCAGTAGCGTACTCGATAACGTCAGCTCACACATCGTTATTATTTTATTTATATTATCGTAGAGGATATATATCACACACCTCTAACACAGACATGCAGGTGTGGATCCTGGACGCTGCCTGTGTGATGTAAACAGGTAACAGAAAACTGCCCATAACAAAAAATGACCCAGAAAGTCTTGTTTTGCTCATCACTGCAGATGCAGAGTTTATGTTCCAGTTTAGGCACAGCAGGAAACCGTGTACAGACAAACACGTGTGTGGAACTAAAGCACTGAGTTAAAGTTCTGCCCCCTGCTGGTGTGAGTGGATCAGACACAGCAGTGCTGCTGCTGGAGTGTTTGAACACCTCAGTGTCACTGCTGGACTGAGAATCGTCCACCAACCAAAACTATCCAGACAGCAGTGTCCTGTGGGCGGCATCCTGTGTCCACTGATGAAGAACTAGAGGAACACAAACTGTGCAGCAGCAGATGAGTTACTGTCTCTGACTTTACATCTACAAGGTGGACCAGCAAGTAGTAGGAGTGTCTAACAGAGTGGACAGTGAGTGGACACAGTGTTTAAACACTCCAGCACTCCAGTTTAAGCACTGCTGCATCTGATCCACTCACACCAGCACAACACACACTAACACACCACCACATCAGTGTCACTGCAGTGCTGAGAATGATCCACCTCCCTAATAGTATCTGCTCTGTGGTGGTCCTGTGGGGGTCCTGATCATTAAAGAACAGAGTAATAAAGTATACAGAGAATCAGATGAACTACAGTCTGTAAGTGGAGCTCCTGTATGGTCAGTGGAGCTGATACAGTGGACAGTGAGTGGAGGTCCTGTATGGTCAGTGGAGCTGATACAGTGGACAGTGAGTGGAGGTCCTGTATGGTCAGTGGAGCTGATACAGAGGACAGTGAGTGGAGATAGAAGGAGGTGGTTTTGATGTTATGGCTGATCTGTTTACATACAGTTGGTGTCTCCAAACTTTTGACTGGTGTAAATGTACAACTGATGCAACTAAAGAGGATCTTCTAAGGAACACCTGGGTCCAATCTCCCATTCACAATTCCCCAAAGGCTTCAGGTAAAGGTTTGGTTTGTTTGAGAAGGTAATGAGATGCAGTTTAAAGCTGAGCAGTGAAGATACCCTCCATGTCTCCTCCAGCAGAGTTCTAACCAGGCAGTCTGTCAGGACCTCACTCTGGGTCTGTAGCCCATCTCTCCCTCCAGCTGCTCGGCAGTTAAAGTCCCCAGGATTGGCTGGCAGTCCGGATTAAACACGGAGTACGCACTGAGCTCGCCTGGTTGTCTCGCGGTGGGACTCCGAAGACCCTCGTAGATCCAGTAGAACAGCGACAGGAGAAAGAACGGCAGCCCGAACTCGAGCTCGGCGAAAAGACCAAGTAACACCAGCCACAGCAGCACTTTCAGCAGGGTCAGGTTAGTAAAGGCCAATCGCTGGACACCCAGCCAGCGTCCCAGAGCGCTGTCCAACAGCCAATCAGAGCCCGCCTGGAACAGAAGAGCGTAACGCAGTCAGAGGGGATCTGAGGACACAAACCTGATGAAGCAAGCAAATTGAATATCGTTGCTGTCCAAAGAAAAATATTCATTTTTGTCTATTTTTTTTAAATATAATTTATTTGAACACGGCAGCTGCTGTCAACACCCTGTTATAATTTCATGATGAACGGACCAATAGAAATGCTCCAAAATGGAGCCATTGACTGGTTCCATTGACTTACATTAAAAGTGAAGAAGGTTTTTCTACTCTCCTGTAAAGTTACTATTTTTGAGATACAGGTGGTTCTTTGGACGTTTTTGGATGTGTGAGACATTGTTTTGATCCTTCATGGTGGATGGATAACTGTGGGGGTGTTCTAAGGCGAAATAGTCCCCTCTGTAAGAGATTTTATCATCATCCACATCCATATAAACTCAGAAGACATGTGTAGGTTCACTGGTGGGTTTGAAAGTAAATACAATGTCTATATCTGTGTTGTAGACATGGAGACCCCAGGTTCTCATCTCCGTAGAGAGATCTGAGTCTGTATGATGAGCAGTTTTACACCAAACACGCTCTGAATGAGTAAATCTGTACAGAATTTTTGAAGATTCGGTGGAATTCCCCTTTAAGATCCACAGAAGCATTGCTCAGTGATGTAACTGCGGATGAAAACTCGGTGAAGTCTGTAGTGTGTGTGGAACAGTGAGTGGTCAGCACAACCTTGGTCTTTACTGTCTCTGGCTTCTCCGGACCCTGCGCTGCTCCTGCTGCTGCTGTACCGGCTGACGTGTCCGTGTCCGTCTCCGCCAGCGCTTCACTCAGCTCCTCCAGCGCCTCGCTTCTCTCCTGCTGGGCGCTCTTCTTCGCCTCCAGCTCGGCTTTCCTCCGGGCTCTGAACTCCGCCAGCCTGCCCTCCATGTTTATACATTTAAACAACTGAAAGAGAAACACGTCAGCTGAGCGGACACGCTGGAGAACAACAACAGTTCCGGCTCTCTTGTCGTTGCACACGGTCGGATTTGGGTGACGCGCCTGTGCGTTGGCTGTAGGGAGCCTGTAGCTGCCGGTCGGCTTTGTTTACATCCGCCAGCGCTTTAAAGTAAGTACTTAAAGAAAGAAACTTTCATTTCTTCATCGTGTTAACATCATGACGAACAATGTTCGACCACAAATGGCGCGGGGGCGGCTTCGTTTGCTAACGGTGTAGGTCGGCCCTGTATAACGTTAACACACGCGGGCTGTGTTCCCATTCGCGAACTAGAAGCGGAAGTCAGCTTCATATTCGAGTTTTCTAGGTCCACCTTAAAAGGTGTAGCGCATATTAAGCCGCCACTTAAGGTGGGACGGCTTCAGCCACATTAAAATTTGGCAGCTCTTGCGCGTAGAATTTTTTGCCCAGTATCGACTAGGCGCACTAGCTTAGCGCCCTAGTGCGGTTATTGGAGCGCGGCCCAAGATTGGTTTTCTCGTAGTTGCATGTTCGTGTAAGCGAGCTATGGTGAACGTCACTGCAGGGTTATATACGTTCGCTAATCGATCAGTTATTCAGTCGATTGTTTGATTAATGATTTAAACATCACTGCTCGTTCTCGGTGTTACAGATTTGAGAAGTTGATCTGCCGGAATGGCATCAGCTCCAGCTCAGCAGCCCACCCTGACCATAGAACAGGCCAGAGGTAAGAGAGTGGTCAACTCTTCTCTACATCCCCCTAAAATGTTGGTGCTGCTTCATTTGGAGCTTCAGTATTCAGTATACTCATGACGTGATGAGTATTATTACTGTATAATATTACTGTATTGAGTCCTCAGTATATTAATATGTGGCCTCAGTATAGTAATTCATGGCTTTGGCATGTTAATTGGTGGTCTCTGTGTATTAATTGAGTTATTTCATGAGGAAAAGCTAATGTTTTTTTTTTTATATGGACAAAGTTTTCTTATGGGACGCAGTGTTTGGTTCTGACTTCATCACTTTAATGTTTCACCATCAAAGAAAAGTGATTTTGTTTTTTAATATTAATAACGCATGTATATAGCTGATTACACATAAAGCCATTAAGGGGAATTCCACCAATATTTCACATTTTTTGCATAATATAATTGTTCATATGTAAACAGAGTCATTTATAGTGGATTTGGTGTAAAACACTCTGATCTAAGAGTCATAACTGCTCACAGTGGTGGTGAATGGAAGGTGTATATATTTGTAAATTGTTATGGTGAAGATGTGCAAGGATGGTGCCTTTTTCCATAATTATTACTATTTTATCATCAACAACATTTATATATAAACTCAGAACACACGTGTTGGCTCACTGGTGGGTTTGATAGTAAATACAATGTCTGTATTTGTGTTGTAGACATGGAGACCCCTGGTTACCATCCCCACCACTGTAAACACCATCCCCACCACTGTAAACACCATCCCCACCACTGTAAACACCATCACCATCACTGTAAACACCATCACCATCACCACCACCACTGTAAACACCATCACCATCACCACCACCAGTGTAAACACCATCACCATCACCACCACCAGTGTAAACACCATCACCATCACCACTGTAAACACCATCACCATCACCACCACCACTGTAAACACCATCACCATCACCACCACCAGTGTAAACACCATCACCACTGTAAACACCATCACCACCACTGTAAACACCATCACCATCACCACCACCAGTGTAAACACCATCACCATCACCACTGTAAACACCATCACCACCACTGTAAACACCATCACCACCACTGTAAACACCATCACCATCACCACCACCACTGTAAACACCATCACCACCACCACTGTAAACACCATCACCACCACTGTAAACACCATCATCACCATTGTAAACATCACCACCAACTCTGTAAACACCATCACCAACACCACCACCACTGTAAACACCATCACCACCACTGTAAACACCATCACCACCACTGTACACACCATCACCATCACCACCACTGTCAACACCATCACCACCACTGTAAACACCATCACCACCACTGTAAACATCATCATCACAAGTAACACCATCACCACCACTGTAAACATCACCACTGTAAACACCATCACCACCACTGTAAACACCATCACCACCCCTGTAAACACCATCACCACCACCACCACTGTCAACACCATCACCACCACTGTAAACACCATCACCACCACCGCCACTGTAAACATTATCACCACAAGTAGCACCATCACCACCACTGTAAACATCATCATCACCACCACCACTGTAAACATCACCACCACCACTGTAAACACCATCACCACTGTAAACACCATCACCACTGTAAACACCATCACCACCACTGTAAACATCATCACAAGTAACACCATTACTACCACTGTAAACAACACCATCACCACCACTACAGTAAACAAGATCATCACCATCACTGTAAACATCGTCACCACCACTCTATAGACAACATCAACACAGTTGTAAACATCATCCGAGTCTCCACAATCAAGCATTTCATGCTGAACTGCTCTGAGTGACTCTGTTTATGTCTCAGTGATTGAATTCTGTAGAAACTTTAGGAGGTGCTGTCCTGTCCTCCCTCCACGTACCTGCTTGTACTCTTTCCTCAAACCTGATGAAGCTCATTCCAGTGTAACCCTGAGAGCTGTAACCCACATGTTTCCTCCTCAGTTGTTCTGAGTGAGGTCATCCAGGCCTTCTCCGTGCCTGAGAACGCAGCTCGAATGGAGGAGGCCAGAGAGAGCGCCTGTAACGACATGGGCAAGATGCTGCAGCTCGTACTGCCTGTAGCTACTCAAATCCAGCAGGAGGTCATCAAGGCTTACGGCTTCAACAACGAAGGAGAGGGTGAGTGACAGGTTTACAGACGGAGCTACATATCAGATCTATCCAGACCGCTGTGTAGTAAGTAAACTGATCTGCTTCAACCAGCACACAGTGATACCCTCACACAGCATGGCTGCTACTTCCAGTCACTGTTGGAGGTTATGGTGCTAATAAAGGTGGAGCTGCTCGTCTCTTCAGTCTCTTCAGTGTTGAACGCTGAGCTGAAGCTGCTCCATGGTGTCCGAGTGTTGGAGAAACTGTCCGGAGTGAAACGTACAGACTGCAGAGTTGAAGTTGTTCAGGATTCTGTTAAAGATGTGGGAAGTTCAGCAGCTGGTTTTGGGAATTCTCCGTTCCACCTTAAACACTGCTGTGGTTCCATTCTGGCGTCTGTAGGAGCTGCAGTGTTTAAGGTGGAACATTAGATGAAGAATGTGGAGAAGAGGAACTTCAGGCTGGTGCCTGACCTCACTAATACTCAATCCAATCCCCACAGCAATGTTCAACATCAGTACCTGACCTCACTAACACTCAATCAAATCCTCACAGCAATGTTCAACATCAGTACCTGACCTCACTAACACTCAATCAAATCCTCACAGCAATGATCAACATCAGTACCTGACCTCACTAACACTCAATCAAATCCTCACAGCAATGTTCAACATCAGTACCTGACCTCACTAACACTCAATCAAATCCTCACAGCAATGTTCAACATCAGTACCTGACCTCACTAACACTCAATCAAATCCTCACAGCAATGTTCAACATCAGTACCTGACCTCACTAACACTCAATCAAATCCTCACAGCAATGTTCAACATCAGTACCTGACCTCACTAACACTCAATCAAATCCTCACAGCAATGTTCAACATCAGTACCTGACATCACTAACACTCAATCAAATCCTCACAGCAATGTTCAACATCAGTACCTGACCTCACTAACCCTCAATCAAATCCTCACAGCAATGTTCAACATCAGTACTTGACCTCACTAACACTCAATCAAATCCTCACAGCAATGTTCAACATCAGTACCTGACCTCACTAACCCTCAATCAAATCCTCACAGCAATGTTCAACATCAGTACCTGACATCACTAACACTCAATCAAATCCTCACAGCAATGTTCAACATCAGTACCTGACATCACTAACACTCAATCAAATCCTCACAGCAATGTTCAACATCAGTACCTGACCTCACTAACACTCAATCAAATCCTTACAGCAATGATCAACATCAGTACCTGACCTCACTAACACTCAATCAAATCCTCACAGCAATGTTCAACATCAGTACCTGACCTCACTAACACTCAATCAAATCCTCACAGCAATGTTCAACATCAGTACCTGACCTCACTAACACTCAATCAAATCCTCACAGCAATGTTCAACATCAGTACCTGACCTCACTAACACTCAATCAAATCCTCACAGCAATGTTCAACATCAGTACCTGACCTCACTAACACTCAATCAGATCCTCACAGCAATGTACAACATCAGTACCTGACCTCACTAACACTCAATCAGATCCTCACAGCAATGTTCAACATCAGTACCTGACCTCACTAACACTCAATCAAATCCTCACAGCAATGTTCAACATCAGTACCTGACCTCACTAACACTCAATCAAATCCTCACAGCAATGTTCAACATCAGTACCTGACCTCACTAACCCTCAATCAAATCCTCACAGCAATGTTCAACATCAGTACCTGACATCACTAACACTCAATCAAATCCTCACAGCAATGCTCAACATCAGTACCTGACCCCACTAACACTCAATCAGATCCTCACAGCAATGTACAACATCAGTACCTGACATCACTAACACTCAATCAAATCCTCACAGCAATGTTCAACATCAGTACCTGACCCCACTAACACTCAATCAGATCCTCACAGCAATGTACAACATCAGTACCTGACCCCACTAACACTCAATCAAATCCTCACAGCAATGTTCAACATCAGTAGTAGTGGGTAACTTATTCAGAGCAGTATTGTATTGTATATGTATGGCTGTAGGATGATACGACAAACATCTTACAGCGTTTGTTTGTTTGTTTGTTTGTTTGTTTGTTTGCTGTACAGGTGTTCTGAAGTTTGCCCGACTGGTGAAAATGTATGAGTCTCAGGACCCAGAAATCGCTGCCATGTCAGTGAAGCTCAAGTCCCTTCTTCTCCCACCTCTGTCCACCCCACCGATCGGAGGCGGAATCCCAGCTTCCTAGACCAACTGACCGCGTCTCGCTTTGAGTTCTCCAGACTGACCTACACCCTTAATGTTCCTCATCACCTGGAAACGCAGACGACACTCACATCATGAAGCAGCTTTTAAAGCACATTCCCAGATCATTCCGAGCTCCGCGCCACCTCTCTCATATTTATTCCTGTCCTTCTTGTATATACGTTTTTTTTATTTCGCTGCCTGTTAAGAGTGTTTAATGCTGAACACGTGCAGACTCTCTGATTTACACATCAAAGAAATCAATAATATGAAGATCTCTGGAAGATCTGGAGTCACCCAAAGGTCCTGTATCTTGTGTTTACACTGTAGCTGTCAAATCCCACATAGCAGCTTAACGGAGAGTTTCGTTGCTGTCTGCTGCGTCTGATTGGTTACAATAACTTTTATTTTATAACAACACACTTCCCTGAAGTTAGAAAAGAGTTTACCTGGAACAGAAGCCAGACGTTATTAATTACAGGTTCTGCCACCTGAGCTTAAAACCTAGTGCCTTTAATGGAGAACCTAACCTGAAACCCCCTCATCCTCCCATCTAAAGCCCCACCTCGAAGGTTTGGTGGTCTACCAGTGTTTTGGCTGTTGTCTGACCATCTAAGTGGCCATACAAACAGCATACTCTGGTTTCTTAGATCAGATCAAGGCTGTTATCTAGAAATCTGATAACGAGAGCTGGATGTTAGCTCAGTAATTGGACTGTCAGCACATCGTCACAGGGGAGCACAAAACGTTCTGGACTTTCAATGTAAGTTAATGTAAAGAGGTTTTATAGGAAGTGATTTTGGAGCGTTTCTATTGGTCCATTCATCACGAAACCTTCAGAGGACATGAGGAGCAGCTGTCGTGTTTAGATAATATAGAACAATGAACTAGAGCTGTGTGTTGGCAAGAACCTGGCAATACAATACGTATCATGATACAGCGGCCACGATTGGGAATAAGCGTTTCACACAGGACCTGCGAGATCAAAGAAAAACACACCTGACGAAATGAAGACGTGGTCCTTTAATTACAGTCACAATTACACGTGTTCCTGTGGAGCTCACAGTAGAGCTTTTTACAAAGTTACTGACTAACAGTGCTTCCAGGCCAGAGCTCCAGCCCAGTGTATGAACCCAGAGTTCCAGGCCAGAGCTCCAGCCCAGTGTATGAACCCAGAGTTCCAGGCCAGAGCTCCAGCCCAGTGTATGAACCCAGAGTTCCAGGCCAGAGCTCCAGCCCAGTGTATGAACCCAGAGTTCCAGGCCAGAGCTCCAGCCCAGTGTATGAACCCAGAGTTCCAGCCCAGACCTCTTTACAACAATCTTAATTAGAACAGAGCCGGTGTGCTTTTTCCTTTACACTATGTTAGCAGGTATTGTGTCCAGTGCAGCAGACCCATAAACTTAACAGGTAAACACTAATATTCATTAATCGTTTTGTTGAGCTTTTTTCTTTTTTTTAATACTTTTTTATTTACACTGTACATGTTGTTGTTTATTAACTCTCAGTGTGCAATAAACTTGTTTACCAGGAGCGACCTGGTGACGGTACGACTTCAGAAGTGTTTTAAACTGTAAACATGCAGATTAACTAGTACTGACCTGTAATCACAGTAACTTTTTTGTAGCTTTTGGTCTATAGAGAGTATATATATATATATATATATATATATATATAACACACACACACACACACTGGTAACATCATACATAATATACATTTCTGAGTACTTTATGATACATATAAGTTTAAAATAAAAATCTGCAGCTACACCAGACTGGTCCTGCGCTGATCCTGCGCTGATCCTGCTCTGAGGCGTACGTGGCTTTAGATTTGGCTTCGTTAGAACCACAACTCCACAAAAGTGCTTACAGGCATCTGAACGTCCTTCATACAGAAAACCACAGTCCTTATTGCTTCAGCAGTCAGATGCACACATGGAGAACATAGACTGCTGCTCGGGTTTAGTATAACTTTCATCTGAATATAAAAATGCCCTTAAAGGGGAACTCCACCGGGTTTTTTACCCCAAAATTTCTGTATACTTCAGTGTTTAAGGTGCAAACAGGGAGATTCAGATTGTGTTTACAGTGGTGGTGATAGTGTTTACAGTGGTGGTGATGTTAATAGTGGTGGTGGTGTTTACAGTGGTGGTGATGGTGTTTACAGTGGTGGTGATGGTGTTTACAGTGGTGGTGATGATGTTTACAGTGGTGGTGATGTTTACAGTGGTGGTGATGGTGTTTACAGTGGTGGTGATGGTGTTTACAGCGGTGGTGATGGTGTTTACAGTGGTGGTGATGTTAATAGTGGTGGTGGTGTTTACAGTGGTGGTGATGGTGTTTACAGTGGTGGTGATGTTTATAGTGGTGATGGTGTTTACAGTGGTGGTGATGTTTACAGTGGTGGTGATGGTGTTTACAGTGGTGGTGATGGTGTTTACAGCGGTGGTGATGGTGTTTACAGTGGTGGTGATGTTAATAGTGGTGATGGTGTTTACAGTGGTGGTGATGATGTTTACAGTGGTGGTGATGGTGTTTACAGCGGTGGTGATGGTGTTTACAGTGGTGGTGATGTTAATAGTGGTGGAGATGTTTACAGTGGTGGTGATGGTGTTTACAGCGGTGGTGATGGTGTTTACAGTGGTGGTGATGTTAATGGTGGTGGTGTTTACAGTGGTGGTGATGGTGTTTACAGTGGTGGTGATGATGTTTACAGTGGTGGTGATGGTGTTTACAGTGGTGATGATGTTTATAGTGGTGGTGATGTTTACAGTGGTGGTGATGTTTATAGTGGTGGTGATGTTAATAGTGGTGGTGATGTTTACAGTGGTGGTGATGTTTACAGTGGTGATGTTTACAGTGGTGGTGATGTTAATAGTGGTGGTGATGTTTACAGTGGTGGTGATGTTAATAGTGGTGGTGATGTTTACAGTGGTGATGTTTACAGTGGTGGTGATGTTAATAGTGGTGGTGATGTTTACAGTGGTGGTGATGTTTACAGTGGTGGTGATGTTAATAGTGGTGGTGATGTTTACAGTGGTGATGTTTACAGTGGTGGTGATGTTAATAGTGGTGGTGATGTTTACAGTGGTGGTGATGTTTACAGTGGTGGTGATGTTAATAGTGGTGGTGATGTTTACAGTGGTGGAGATGTTTACAGTGGTGGTGATGTTTACAGTGGTGGTGATGGTGTTTACAGTGGTGGTGATGGTGTTTACAGTGGTGGTGATGGTGTTTACAGTGGTGGTGATGTTTATAGAGGTGGTGATGTTTACAGTGGTGGTGATGTGTACAGTAGTGGTGATGTTTACAGTGGTGGTGATGTTAATAGTGGTGTTGATGTTTACAGTGGTGGTGATAATAGTGGTGATGGTGTTTACAGAGGTGATGATGGTGTTTATAGTGGTGGTGATGGGAACCAGGGTCTCCATGTCTACAACACAAATGTACACATTGTATTTACCATCAAACCCACCAGTGAACCTACACATGTCTCCTGAGTTTATATGGATGTTAATGGTAAAATCTGTAAAATCTGAAATAACAGTATATTTTCTTTTTCTATTTGTGTACAACACCCTGCATGTATCTCTCCACCATGAATTGGTTCCAGCAGGTATCTGATTGGTCATGCATTACAAACACACTCCAGTTTCTTAGATTGGATTAAGGCCATTAGATTTCTAGAGCTGGATTTTAGTTCAGTCATCAGGCAGCAAAACCCTTTTAGATGCTGAAACTACATTCTTCATTACAAACACATGATGTATGTTGATGTTTTCTGATAAAGTGACTCAATGTTATAAAAAAGTATGTGAACCCTTTAAAATGACCTGGTTTTCTACATTAGTTGGCCGTAATCCATGATCTGATCTACATCTAAGTCCCAAGTACAGACAAACTCAATGTGCTTAACCTAAAACCACACACACCTGTAATATTTCATGTCTGTATTGGAGCCATTCATTAAACATTCACAGTGCTGGTGGAAAAGTAAGGGAACCCTTATGCTAATGACTTCAACAAAAGCTAATTGGAGTCAGGAGTTAGCAAACCTGGAGTCCAATCTATGAGATGAGATTGGAGCGGGGTGTAGAGCTACTCTGACTTATTAAAGACACTCAAACTTTTTCAAGCCAAAAAGAGATCTCTGAAGACCTATGATCAAGAATTTTTGATTTGCATAAAACTGGAATAGGTTACAGAGTGATCTCCAAGACTTTAGGTATTAACCCGTCCAATGGAGACAATTTCGTACTGTGGCTACTCTCCCTAGAAGTGGGCGCCCTGCCAAGCTGACTACAAAGGCAGAACGCTCAGAGAGTTAAAGAAGAACCCTAGAGTAACAGATAAAGGCTAAGGAGAATCATAGGAACTGGTTAACATCTCTGTTCATGAGTCTACCATACGCAAATCATTGAACAGGCATGGTATCCATGGTAGGACACCACGGAGGAAGACACTGCTTTCCAAAAAAAACATCACTGCACACCTGAAGTTTGCCAAAGAGTACTTTGACACTCCACGGCGCTACTGGGAAGATGACTTGTGGACTGATGAAGCCAAAGTTGAATTGTTCAGGAAGAACAGGCAGCACTACGTATGGCATAAAAAGAGCACTGCATGCCAACATGAACACCTCATCCCAACAGTGAAGTACGGTGGTGGGAGCACCATGATCTGGGGCTGCTTTGCTGCTTCGGGACCACTTGCCATCATTGAGAGGAAAATGAATTCTCAAGTTCATGAAGGTGTCCTACAGAACAAATGTCAGGGTGGCTGTCCGCCAGCTGAAGCTCAGTAGAAGTTGGGTGATGCAGCAGGACAATGACCCTAAACATGGAAGTAAATCTACTACATGGATGGGTGGAATGGATGGATGGATGGAGTTTGTCTATACTTGGGACTCAGATGTAGATCAGATCACAGTTTATGACCAACCAGGTCATTTCAAAGAGTTCACATACCTTTTCTTGCCACTGTATATTTCCATCATATCCTGTGAGCTTATTGGCTGTTTGCAAAGCAGAAATCTGAGTGCAGCCCCACTCGTGTAGATCCATTATCTGATTGCTGAATTACATGTAAATTCTTTGTCTGAATTACTGACAAAATCTGATTTTCTTTAGTTTTCAGATGTACGCAGTCGTACTCAGTGTCTCAGACCTGCAGCAACGTATTCATAACTGTAATAGTTAATGTAATGACTTTCTGTAGGGAGCTTTTAGAGGCATTAACCTCTTCAGACGTCTGGTTCCCATCACCACCCATGTGAACAATTCATGGTCAGTTCCCTCAGATGATCTGCTCACTGGTTACACTGCAGTGAACTAAGTGCTACAATCAATCACACTGGTCGTGAGACCTCACCACAGTGCTCCAACACCCGAGCACCGTAAATGTCCGAAGACAGAACGGAGTGAGCTCACATCTCAAAGTGGCGGTACATGCTTTCTACATAACCCAGAACCTTCTGCCAGTCGGGACCTTCGTCTCTCAGCATCTCCTCCACCGTCTGCAGGGGGACGAAGGCAAGTCCATTAACATCTGCTCTTATAACAGGATAAACTACAATGTAATAAATAAATGTGATCTCTCAAACTATCCTACGTTCTCTGAAACCATCCCCGGCCTGGTGGACTTACCAGCGAAGCTTTAACTCCCACACTCTCACCGGTATGAAACGCTAGAACCAGGTTCTGCTTCTGTAACAACACAATGCTTTTATTCAATTTGTCTTTAAAGTTCTTAATGAATATGTTATATATATATATATATATATATATTTAGATAGATAGATAGATAGATAGATAGATAGATACACTACCGCTCAAAAGTTTGGGGTGAAATGTTCTTGTTTTAATGGAGTATCTTCTTCTTTAACACAACAATGGATTGACGGGTCTCTAAAGAAAGTTGTTTCTTTCTGGTCATTGTGAGTCGGTCAGCAAGCCATCAACTGCTGATCTTCAGATACTAAACTAACCTAGAATGTTGTTCCCTTTTATACTCACTTATTAGTAGAATGTTTTTCAGCTGTGATCACAATTGAGCAAGAGTGTCCTAACAACCATTTAGTCCAATAACATCCTTAATTTGGATTGGTGGTCGTACCAGGAGATTTAGACAGAGGACTGAGAATTACTGATAATAGGACTATATGCAAAATAAGCCTCTATACAAAAATAGACTTTAATACAAACATTTTTATTCTCTAAAAATCATCTGATACACTTACATTTATTGTGAAATGAACAATATTGTTTGTGAATTTCATGAAAATTGCAAGAAATGAAATTCTAAAGTGATCCTAAACTATTAAGCGATAGTGTATATATATGCTAGATGTTTGCCGGGCGTCTGCGATTAGTCGGCGACCGCTTGGCAACTTCAGCAGTTCACGCTACACGACTGAGGTTTTTGTCGGCGATCTACAAAAAACAGTCACCAACTAAACTTCAGACTAACATGGTGTGGTGTGAACTAGACATAAGAAGGAATGATCTGCTTGTGATGATGTTATTCAGTGTTTTACCTTCTCCTCAGCCTTCAGGGAGCTGTATGGTATGTGTGTGGGCAGGTACGAGTGATAAACAGCACAAAAGGCCAGACCGTCCTCCCAGCTGCTGCTGAAGTTTGTGATTTCTATGTTCTGTGGAAGAGATGCAGTTGGTTAGCCGCTGCTGCTACAGCCAGTAAAATCTTACTACTGTGTAAACAGTGGCATGCAAAAGTTTGGGCACCCCTGGTCAAAACTTCTTTTGGTTGAGTGAGTAGTAGAAGAACTGATTCAAAGATGAAAAAAAGACAAAGATGAAATGTTCTTTTCAGCATTTTAAGGAAGACTAGTATTGTTTTTGTTTTAGTGAATAAAATTTTTAGCTCTCAGGTTACTTTTACCAAGATCTCAACTAGCTCGTTAAGGATGAGATTTGTTCATAGACATCGTCAGGAAAGTCCATGTGAGCTTTATAAACACCTTAAATCTCATCCCTACAGCAGCCATCGGCTCCTCTAAGCAGGTGCCCAGCACTCTGACCATTACAATAATTAAAACCCACAAAGCAGGAGAGGCTATAAGAAGATAGCCAGAGTTTAGGTAGAGAGTTTACGTTCAGGTAGCTGGTTCCTCAGTTCCTAAGGGAATTAATGGGAGTTAACAATAATGATGGAGGTCAAATTGAGGTCTATAGGACCAAGAACCCTTTCTGAAAGAACTGGTTGTCGCTAGAGAGGTAAAACAAAAGCCCCGTTTGATTGTAAAAGACCTTCAGGAAGGTTTAGGAGCCTCTGGAGATGATGGGGCTGTGATCTACTGTGTAGCATCACCTGCACAAATAAGAAGAGTCATCAGAAGAAAACCTTTCCTGCATCCTCACCACAAAATCCACCATCAGATGTTTGCAAAGCAGCATCTCAACAAGCCTGGTGCACTTTAGAAACAAGTCCTGTGCACTGATGAACTTCTTGGCTGCAGTGAATGAAGATCTGTTTGGAGAAAAAAGTGCAGAACAGTTGTTAATGCCCGAGGAGGACCCATCATGCTTTGGGTTTGTGTTCCAGACAGTGGCACAAAGAACATCTGGTAGGGAGAGGAATGGATACAGTTCAATATCAGCAAATCCTGGACGCAAACATCACACCACCTGTAAAAAAGCTGAAAGTGAGAAGAGGATAATGATCCTAAACACAACTCAAAATCCACAAAGGACTTCATCCAGAGGCACAAGCTGAAGGTTTTACTGTGGTCCTCACAGCCCACTAGGCTAAACATCATTGGAAATCTGTGGATAAACCTCAAAAGAGCAGGGCAACCGAGAATCTCACTGAACTCAAAGCCTTTTGTGAGGAAGGAAATCCTCAAACAAGAACCAAAAGAGTCTTAGATGCTGCAAAACATGTTTAAAGGCTGTGATACTCCCTAAGAGGGTGACCAAACTTTTTCTTTGGGTTCTTTTCCTTTTTTGTTACTCTGAAATTATAAAAGATGGAAATAAGAAAGTAATCATGCTTAAAACACACACACACACACACACACACACACACATATATATATATATATATATATATATATATATATATATATATTTCCTTTTTAATTTAATGCCTTTTAAAAATCAGATCATTTTTTACCTGAACGTTTGACTGGGGTACCCAAACTTGTGCATGCCACTAACATCAGAGAGCCTAGACTTTACCTTTAACTCTAACAAAAATATAGTGATGTTATAACTGAGTGAAGCGCAGACAGTCTGATCTATGGGCTGAACTGATTTCAGTTTTGGTTTGAGGTCAATGTATTAAGACTCACTCACCTCATATCCTTGTGTGCGACTTTGACACCAGCGGAGTAGAGAGTTTCTCCTGGAGCCGCCGTGCTGTCGCAGCAGCAGACTGAAACCATCCTGAGGCCTGGAGGCAACGACTGGGGTTAAAGTATTCAGTGGTCCGTACTACTAATTGGAGCTTTTCTGTCCACTGTAAAAGTCAACTCACCTGATCTTGCTGCTTGACGGAGCCGGCGAGTCTGAGTTAGAGTCAACTTCCTGTTTACCTGTCAGAAATAAAAACACACAGTTAACTCTTCTGAATATACACTACTGTGTAAAGTCTGAGACCCCTGAGCTGACAGTCTTTATCTGATCAGTAAGTGTGTGTTCACCAGTAAGAACAGCAGATCTGATTAGAACAGATGTAAATAATCAGACATACAATACAAAGTAACATGAATATGTTATTGTGAGAGAAGTAGATCAGATCTTGATCCAGTTTGAAGAACAAAGTTAGGTTCCAGATTTCTCCTGGACGCCCCAGACATTGTATGAATGTATTCAGTTCCTTCAGCAGCAAATCTTGATTTATCTTAATGAAGTACTGAGCAGTCAAAGCAGGTATTAGATGAGAACTGATAATAATACTGGGTTGTTTAGGAGAAGCTTGGAAAGAGTTAAACAGACACACTGACGTATGGAAAAGCTCTACTTACTCTATTAATACTGATTAATATTTAATAATACAGTGTTTATTGAGTAAATAAAAGCTCCATGTCTAGTACAAATAGCTTTTTAAATATAATAATGTCACCAAGTGACATCTGATGGCATTAGTTTTATAGCACTGCTTCCGCAATTAAAAAGAGATGCACAGCTATTATGCAATGACACCACCAATCACAGCGTAATCCTCCTGGTTCCAGTCCTTCACAGCATCACCCGGTAGGCCACAGTGAAGGAATGGAGTCACTCTCGGTTCTTGGGACCCCACACTCAACACACATGTGTGTTTTCGCTCATCTAGCACACCTGGTTGAGCTTTTTAACTACATCTGGACTACATGATTGTAGCTCGGTTTTAACTCTGATTGGTCCTTTTTAACTTACACAAACAAAGTGACTTTTCAGGTTGGGAGCATATCCTCACCATCCAAAGAAAAACAAGTATCTCGAAAATCGCAGCTTTACAGGAGAGACCAAAAACATTCTCAACTTTCAATGTAAGTCAATGGAACCAGAATTTCTTCCAAGCTATTTTTGTGCATTTCTGTTGGTCCATTCATCCTGAAATGTTTACACGATGTAAACATCAGCTGTCAGGCTCAAATAATGTCCAAAAATAAAAATGGAGAAAATGGAGTTTCATGTTTTTCTATGGACAGCAACAGTATTTGGAGTTCTGTTTGTGTTTGAGATGAACAGTTTTTGTCGTAATGTCTCGAATCCGTGTCCTCACAACAGTAAATTCAGCTCAATTACAGCCGTGGATGGCGTGTGACCCCACGGGGATTCCAACAGAGCTCACCTCGGAGGTTTCTGGACCAGCTGTCCTGTCTCTGTAACAGTCTGTCGGCTCTCCTCTCTAAAGCTGCCTCCTGACTCTGCGCAGGACAAAACACAGCAATGCTTTTACACAACTCCGTACCTGCACAGCCCTTTAACAGACCCAATCAACAGTCCAGCGATCTGGTGCTGGACTAAATCAGGTTCTTTACGCTACCATGTGGGCCTGTTCTGCATCAGCGGCCTTCATCCTGCTGAGTATCTAAAACACTCACGTTACTGTTCGGCTGTTAAGTCCATGACCAGCACAAACATTCGTAAGTCTCTGATTTTAGGACCAGCGGCAGTTGATACAGGTAGAAATACAGATCATTATTATTCTGTTCATATAAAACAATGCATGTAGACTCTTAGGCTTAAACGCTGGATAAGGCAGATGCTAATTAAAATATCTGCTTGCTTTTAACACAAATAGCGTACACAGTGAACAGTCACTACTATTGTCTGTTATGCTGATGGTCAGTGTTGATAATTGTATGTTTGGGTTCTAATTTAAGAGATTTACAGGCTTTCATTTTACCAAAACACAATTTATTTCTCATGCTGTACTGCTGTATGCTGTATTTACTCTCTGTTTCTGTTAGAGCTCCTGCCCCTCATCTTTAAGTCCTCCCACACGGTAAACCCAGTGTGTATGCTGATTGGTCAGTTTACCAACTCATCTTGACCTAGAAGTTCCGTCCCAACACAGCTGTGGCTGTTCTTATAACAGTATCAGTTCTGCTCTACCAGTTTGAGTCAGAGTTCAAATCTGAAAGTCCAGTAAAGATGCTAGATCCACATTCGCAAGCTGGACTAGAGACAGACGTTTCAGAGTGGTACAGCACAGAGGGCAGCAGTGTAACTTACTACCCTACATAACATAACACACTACACTACACCAACCACACTATACACTATAACCCACTATACCATACCAACTACACTATACACTATAACCCACTACACTATACCAACCACACTATACACTATAACCCACTACACTATACCAACCACACTATACACTATAACCCACTACACTATACCAACTACACTATACACTATAACCCACTACACTATACCAACCACACTATACACTATAACCCACTACACTATACCAACTACACTATACACTATAACCCACTACACTATACCAACCACACTATACACTATAACCCACTACACTATACCTACCACACTATACACTATAACCCACTACACTATACCTACCACACTATACACTATAACCCACTACACTATACCAACCACACTATACACTATAACCCACTACACTATACCAACCACACTATACACTATAACCCACTACACTATACCAACCACACTATACACTATAACCCACTACACTATACCAACCACACTATACACTATAACCCACTACACTATACCAACTACACTATACACTATAACCCACTACACTATACCAACCACACTATACACTATAACCCACTACACTATACCTACCACACTATACACTATAACCCACTACACTATACCAACCACACCATACAATATAACCCACTACACTATACCAACCACACTATACACTATAACCCCCTACACTATATCAACCACACTATACACTACAAACCACTACACTATACCAACCACACTATACACTATAACCCACTACACTATACCAACCACACTATACACTATAACCCCCTACACTATACCAACCACACTATACACTATAACCCACTACACTATACAAACCACACTATACACTATAACCCACTACACTATACCAACCACACTATACACTATAACCCACTACACTATACCAACCACACTAAACACTATAACCCACTACACTATACCAACCACACTATACACTATAACCCACTACACTATACCAACCACACTATACACTATAACCCACTACACTATACCAACCACACTATACACTATAACCCACTACACTATACCAACCACACCATACACTATAACCCACTACACTATACCAACCACACTATACACTATAACCCACTACACTATACCAACCACACCATACACTATAACCCACACTATACTAACCACACTATACACTATAACCCACTACACTATACCAACCACACTATACACTGTAACCCACTACACTATACTAACCACACTATACACTATAACCCACTACACTATACCAACCACACTATACACTATAACCCACTACACTATACCAACCACACTATACACTGTAACCCACTACACTATACTAACCACACTATACACTATTACCCACTACACTATACCAACCACACTATACACTATAACCCACTACACTATACCAACCACACCATACAATATAACCCACTACACTATACCAACCACACTATACACTATAACCCCCTACACTATATCAACCACACTATACACTACAAACCACTACACTATACCAACCACACTATACACTATAACCCACTACACTATACCAACCACACTATACACTATAACCCCCTACACTATACCAACCACACTATACACTATAACCCAGTACACTATACAAACCACACTATACACTATAACCCACTACACTATACCAACCACACTATACACTATAACCCACTACACTATACCAACCACACTATACACTATAACCCACTACACTATACCAACCACACTATACACTATAACCCACTACACTATACTAACCACACTATACACTATAACCCACTACACTATACCAACCACACTATACACTATAACCCACTACACTATACCAACCACACCATACACTATAACCCACTACACTATACTAACCACACTATACACTGTAACCCACTACACTATAACCCACTACACTATACCAACCACACCATACACTATAACCCACTACACTATACCAACCACACCATACACTATAACCCACTACACTATACCAACCACACTATACACTATAAATCACTACACTATACCAACCACACTATACACTATAACCAACGACACTATACCAACCACACTATACACTATAACCCACTACACTTTACCTACCACACTATACACTATAACCCACTACACTATACCTACCACACTATACACTATAACCCACTACACTACACCAACCACACTATACACTATAACCCACTACACTATACCAACCACACTATACATTATAACTCACTACACTACACCAACCACACTATACACTATAACCCACTACACTATACCTACCACACTATACACTATAACCCACTACACTACACCAACCACACTATACACTATAACCCACTACACTATACCAACCACACTATACATTATAACTCACTACACTACACCAACCATACTATACACTATAACCCACTACACTACACAAACCATACTATACACTATAACCCACTACACTATACCAACCATACTATACACTATAACCCACTACACTATACCAACCATACTCTACACTATAACCCACTACACTATACCAACCACACTATACACTATAACCCACTACACTATACCAACCACACTATACACTATAACCCACTACACTATACCAAGCACACTATACACTATAACCCACTACACTATACCAACCACACTATACACTATAACCCACTACACTATACCAACCACACTATACACTATAACCCACTACACTATACCAACCACACTATACACTATAACGCACTACACTATACCAACCACACTATACACTATAACCCACTACACTATACCAACCATACTATACACTATAACCCACTACACTATACCAACCACACTATACACTATAACGCACTACACTTTACCAACCACACTATACACTATAACCCACTACACTATACCTACCACACTATACACTATAACCCACTACACTATACCAACCACACCATACACTATAACCCACTACAGTATACCAACCACACTATACACTATAACCCACTACACTATACCGACCACACCATACACTATAACCCACTACAGTATACCAACCACACTATACACTATAACCCACTACACTATACCAACCACACCATACACTATAACCCACTACACTATACTAACCACACTATACACTATAACCCACTACACTATAACCCACTACACTATACCAACCACACCATACACTATAACCCACTACACTATACCAACCACACCATACACTATAACCCACTACACTATACCAACCACACTATACACTATAACCCACTACACTATACCAACCACACTATACACTATAACCCACTACACTTTACCTACCACACTATACACTATAACCCACTACACTATACCTACCAAACTATACACTATAACCCACTACACTACACCAACCACACTATACACTATAACCCACTACACTATACCAACCACACTATACATTATAACTCACTACACTACACCAACCACACTATACACTATAACCCACTCCACTATACCTACCACACTATACACTATAACCCACTACACTACACCAACCACACTATACACTATAACCCACTACACTATACCAACCACACTATACATTATAACTCACTACACTACACCAACCATACTATACACTATAACCCACTACACTATACCAACCATACTATACACTATAACCCACTACACTATACCAACCACACTATACACTATAACCCACTACACTATACCAACCACACTATACACTATAACCCACTACACTATACCAACCACACTATACACTATAACCCACTACACTATACCAACCACACTATACATTATAACTCACTACACTACACCAACCATACTATACACTATAACCCACTACACTACACCAACCATACTATACACTATAACCCACTACACTATACCAACCATACTATACACTATAACCCACTACACTATACCAACCACACTATACACTATAACCCACTACACTATACCAACCATACTATACACTATAACCCACTACACTATACCAACCATACTATACACTATAACCCACTACACTATACCAACCATACCCTACACTATAACCCACTACACTATACCAACCACACTATACACTATAACGCACTACACTATACCAACCATACTATACACTATAACCCACTACACTATACCAACCATACTATACACTATAACCCACTACACTATACCAACCACACTATACACTATAACGCACTACACTATACCAACCACACTATACACTATAACCCACTACACTATACCAATCACACTATACACTATAACCCACTACATTATACCAACCACACTATACACTATAACCCACTACACTATACCAACCATACTATACACTATAACCCACTACATTATACCAACCACACTATACACTATAACGCACTACACTATACCAACCATACTATACACTATAACCCACTACACTATACCAACCACACTATACACTATAACCCACTACACTATACCTACCACACTATACACTATAACCCACTACACTATACCAACCATACTATACACTATAACCCACTACACTATACCAACCATACTATACACTATAACCCACTACACTATACCAACCACACTATACACTATAACGCACTACACTATACCAACCACACTATACACTATAACCCACTACACTATACCAACCACACTATACACTATAACCCACTACATTATACCAACCACACTATACACTATAACCCACTACACTATACCAACCATACTATACACTATAACCCACTACACTATACCAACCACACTATACACTATAACGCCAATATAACCCACTACACTATACCAACCACACCATACACTATAACCCACCACACTATACCAACCACACTATACACTATAACCCACAACAATATACCAACTACACCATACACTATAACCCACTACACTATACCAACCACACCATACACTATAACCCACTACACTATACTAACCACACTATACACTATAACCCACTACACTATACCAACCACACCATACACTATAACCCACTACACTATACCAATCACAGCATACACTATAACCCACTACACTATACCAACCACAGCATACACTATAACCCCCTACACTACACCAACCACACTATACACTATAACCCACTACACTATACCAACCACACTATACACTATAACCCACTACACTATACCAACCACACTATACACTATAACCTACTACACTATACTACCACACTATACACTATAACCCACTACACTACACCAACCACACTATACACTATAACCCACTACACTATACCAACCACACTATACACTATAACCCACTACACTATACCAACCACACTATACACTATAACCCACTACACTATACCAACCACACTATACTACCACACTATACACTATAACCCACTACACTACACCAACCACACTATACACTATAACCCACTACAGTATACCAACCACACTATACACTATAACCCACTACACTATACCAACCACACTATACACTATAACCCACTACACTATACCAACCACACTATACACTATACTACCACACTATACACTATAACCCACTACACTACACCAACCACACTATACACTATAACCCACTACACTATACCAACCACACTATACACTATAACCTACTACACTATACTACCACACTATACACTATAACCCACTACACTACACCAACCACACTATACACTATAACCTACTACACTATACCAACCACACTATACACTATAACCCACTACACTATACCAACCACACTATACACTATACTACCACACTATACACTATAACCCACTACACTACACCAACCACACTATACACTATAACCCACTACACTATACCAACCACACTATACACTATAACCTACTACACTATACTACCACACTATACACTATAACCCACTACACTACACCAACCACACTATATACTATAACCCACTACACTATACCAACCACACTATACACTATAACCTACTACACTATACCAACCACACTATACACTATAACCCACTACACTATACCAACCACACTATACACTATACTACCACACTATACACTATAACCCACTACACTACACCAACCACACTATACACTATAACCCACTACACTATACTACCACACTATACACTATAACCTACTACACTATACCAACCACACTATACACTATAACCCACTACACTATACCAACCACACTATAC
>CM038707.1:48693238-48698238 GCA_021613375.1 Megaleporinus macrocephalus | reverse complement strand
CTTCTCCACATCAATCCTGTTCAAGTCTCTTCTGATCTCTGAGTGTGAGATTCGTGCCCACCTGCGGCTCCAGCTGGTCCCGAACCCAACCCTAGAGCTGCTCCATGTTGCTCTAGCAGTCTTAAAATAGTGAGGGTCATCTCCTGCACCGCCTCCACTTCTCCCTCTGCACAGCCAGATGGTTTCCTGCTCTCTTCTGCTGGAGATGCAGCAGCTGCTGCTAGAACATTAGACTCACTGTGAGGTGAGCAGGGTGGAGAGTGAGCTCCATTGGTTGCTGGAATGGTGTTCTCCTGCATCACGGGCTCTGACGACTGGGCTTCCAGGGCTGGTGGAGAAGCTGGAGAAGGCAGTCTGGGTGGGGTTAGTGCTGTGGGGGAGGTGGAGGGAGTCTGGAAAAGATGAGACCCTGAAACAGCAGAGATTATACACTTTACCACCACCAACACTGTTCCTTCATCCCTTCATCCCTTTATCATCACCAACACTGTTCCTTCATCCCTTCATCCCTTTATCATCACCAACACTGTTCCTTCATCCTTTCACCCCTTTATCAACAACACTGTTCCTTCATCCCTTCACCCCTTTATCATCACCAACACTGTTCCTTCATCCCTTCATCCCTTTATCTTCACCAACACGGTTCCTTCATCCTTTCACCCCTTTATCAACAACACTGTTCCTTCATCCTTTCACCACTTTATCAACAACACGGTTCCTTCATCCTTTCACCCCTTTATCAACAACACTGTTCCTTCATCCTTTCACCACTTTATCAACAACACTGTTCCTTCATCCCTTCATTCCTTTATCATCACCAACACTGTTCCTTCATCCCTTCATTCCTTTATCATCACCACCAACACTGTTCCTTCATCCCTTCATCCCTTTATCATCACCAACACTGTTCCTTCATCCCTTCATCCCTTTATCTTCACCAACACGGTTCCTTCATCCTTTCACCCCTTTATCAACAACACTGTTCCTTCATCCTTTCACCACTTTATCAACAACACGGTTCCTTCATCCTTTCACCCCTTTATCAACAACACTGTTCCTTCATCCTTTCACCACTTTATCAACAACACTGTTCCTTCATCCCTTCATTCCTTTATCATCACCAACACTGTTCCTTCATCCCTTCATTCCTTTATCATCACCACCAACACTGTTCCTTCATCCCTTCATCCCTTTATCATCACCAACACTGTTCCTTCATCCCTTCATTCCTTTATCATCACCAACACTGTTCCTTCATCCTTTCACCCCTTTATCAACAACACTGTTCCTTCATCCTTTCACCACTTTATCAACAACACTGTTCCTTCATCCCTTCATTCCTTTATCATCACCAACACTGTTCCTTCATCCCTTCATTCCTTTATCATCACCAACACTGTTCCTTCATCCCTTCATCTTCACCAACACTGTTCCTTCATCCCTTCATCTTCACCAACACTGTTCCTTCATCCTTTCACCCCTTTATCAACAACACTGTTCCTTCATCCCTTCATTCCTTTATCATCACCAACACTATTCCTTCATCCCTTCATTCCTTTATCATCACCAACACTGTTCCTTCATCCCTTCATTCCTTTATCATCACCAACACTATTCCTTCATCCCTTCATTCCTTTATCATCACCAACACTGTTCCTTCATCCCTTCATTCCTTTATCATCACCAACACTGTTCCTTCATCCCTTCATTCCTTTATCATCACCAGCAACACTGTTCCTTCATCCCTTCATTCCTTTATCATCACCAAAACTGTTCCTTCATCCCTTCATTCTTTTATCACCACCAACACTGTTCCATCATCCCTTCATTCCTTTATCATCACCAACACTGTTCCTTCATCCCTTCATTCCTTTATCATCACCAACACTGTTCCTTCATCCCTTCATTCCTTTATCATCACCACCAACACTGTTCCTTCATCCCTTCATTCCTTTATCATCACCAGCAACACTGTTCCTTCATCCCTTCATTCCTTTATCATCACCAACACTGTTCCTTCATCCCTTCATTCCTTTATCACCACCAACACTGTTCCTTCATCCCGTTATCATCATCACGAACACAGTTCCTTCATCCCTTCATTCCTTTATCACCACCAACACTGTTCCTTCATCCCGTTATCATCATCACCAACACTGTTCCTTCATCCCTTCATTCCTTTATCATCACCACCAACACTGTTCCTTCATCCCTTCATTCCTTTATCATCACCAGCAACACTGTTCCTTCATCCCTTCATTCCTTTATCATCACCAACACTGTTCCTTCATCCCTTCATTCCTTTATCACCACCAACACTGTTCCTTCATCCCGTTATCATCACCAACAATGTTCCATCATCCCTTCATTCCTTTATCACCACCAACACTGTTCCTTCATCCCTTCATTCATTTATCATCACCAACACTGTTCCTTCATCCCTTTATTCCTTTATCACCACTAACACTGTTCCTTCATTCCTTTATCATCACCAACACTGTTCCTTCATCCCTTCATTCCTTTATCATCACCAACACTGTTCCTTCATCCCTTCATTCCTTTATCATCACCAACACTGTTCCTTCATCCCTTCATTCCTTTATCACCACCAACACTGTTCCTTCATTCCTTTATCATCACCAACACTGTTCCTTCATCCCTTCATTCCTTTATCACCACCAACACTGTTCCTTCATTTCTTTATCATCACCAACACTGTTCCTTCATCCCTTCATTCCTTTATCACCACCAACACTGTTCCTTCATCCCTTCATTCCTTTATCATCACCAACACTGTTCCTTCATCCCTTTATCGTCACCAACACTGTTCCTTCATTTCTTTATCACCACCAACACTGTTCCTTCATCCCTTCATAATCACTAACACTGTTCCTTCATCCCTTCATTCCTTTATCACCACCAACACTGTTCCTTCATCCCTTCATTCCTTTATCACCACCAACACTGTTCCTTCATCCCGTTATCATCATCACCAACACTGTTCCTTCATTCCTTTATCATCACCACCAACACTGTTCCTTCATCCCTTCATTCCTTTATCACCACCAACACTGTTCCTTCATCCCTTCATTCCTTTATCACCACCAACACTGTTCCTTCATTCCTTTATCATCACCAACACTGTTCCTTCATCCCTTCATTCCTTTATCACCACCAACACTGTTCCTTCATCCCTTCATTCATTTATCATCACCAACACTGTTCCTTCATCCCTTTATTCCTTTATCACCACTAACACTGTTCCTTCATTCCTTTATCATCACCAACACTGTTCCTTCATCCCTTCATTCCTTTATCATCACCAACACTGTTCCTTCATCCCTTCATTCCTTTATCATCACCAACACTGTTCCTTCATCCCTTCATTCCTTTATCACCACCAACACTGTTCCTTCATTCCTTTATCATCACCAACACTGTTCCTTCATCCCTTCATTCCTTTATCACCACCAACACTGTTCCTTCATCCCTTCATTCCTTTATCAACACCAACACTGTTCCTTCATCCCTTCATTCCTTTATCATCACCAACACTGTTCCTTCATCCCTTTATTCCTTTATCACCACCAACACTGTTCCTTCATCCCTTCATTCCTTTATCACCACCAACACTGTTCCTTCATCCCTTTATCGTCACCAACACTGTTCCTTCATTTCTTTATCACCACCAACACTGTTCCTTCATCCCTTCATTCCTTCATAATCACCAACACTGTTCCTTCATCCCTTCATTCCTTTATCACCACCAACACTGTTCCTTCATCCCTTCATTCCTTTATCATCACCAACACTATTCCTTCATCCCTTCATTCCTTTATCATCACCAACACTGTTCCTTCATCCCTTCATTCCTTTATCACCACCAACACTGTTCCATCATCCCTTCATTCCTTTATCATCACCAACACTGTTCCTTCATCCCTTCATTCCTTTATCATCACCAACACTGTTCCTTCATCCCTTCATTCCTTTATCATCACCAACACTGTTCCTTCATCCCGTTATTATCATCACGAACACTGTTCCTTCATCCCTTCATTCCTTTATCATCACCAACACTGTTCCTTCATCCCTTCATTCCTTTATCATCACCGACACTGTTCCTTCATCCCTTTATTCCTTTATCACCACCAACACTGTTCCTTCATTCCTTTATCATCACCAACACTGTTCCTTCATCCCTTCATTCCTTTATCATCACCAACACTGTTCCTTCATCCCTTCATTCCTTTATCATCACCAACACTGTTCCTTCATCCCTTCATTCCTTTATCACCACCAACACTGTTCCTTCATTCCTTTATCATCACCAACACTGTTCCTTCATCCCTTCATTCCTTTATCACCACCAACACTGTTCCTTCATCCCTTCATTCCTTTATCACCACCAACACTGTTCCTTCATCCCTTCATTCCTTTATCACCACCAACACTGTTCCTTCATTCCTTTATCATCACCAACACTGTTCCTTCATCCCTTCATTCCTTTATCACCACCAACACTGTTCCTTCATCCCTTCATTCCTTTATCACCACCAACACTGTTCCTTTATCCCTTCATTCCTTTATCATCACTGTTCCTTCATCCCTTCATTCCTTTATCATCACTGTTCCTTCATCCCTTCATTCCTTTATCATCAACAACACTGTTCCTTCATCCCTTCTTTCCTTTATCATTACTGTTCCTTCATCCTTTCCTTCCTTTATCATCACTGTTCCTTCATCCCTTCATTCCTTTATCATCACCAACACTGTTCCTTCATCCCTTCATTCCTTTATCATCACCAACACTGTTGACTAACATCTCTTCATTCCTTTGAAATGGATAAGGATGTTAGTCATTATGAGGGGGCGGAGCAGGGCTAGGAGTTTTGGACACTGAGCTGGTCCACCTTGTAGATGTAAAGTCAGAGACAGTAGCTCATCTGCTGCTGCACAGTTTGTGTTTCTCTAGTTCTTCATCAGTGGGCACAGGACGC